>CM066033.1:764845257-765365659 GCA_033557465.1 Ichthyophis bannanicus
TACGCTCTTTGGCAATGCAGATCAGCACTACATTTAAAGGTGAAGAAATAAAAGCTATAAAGAAAAAAACTTCCTTTCTACAGTTAAATATGGTGGAGGTTCCATAATGTTGTGGGTCAGTTTTGCTGCCTCAGGAATTGAAGGCCTGTAATGTATTAAAGGAATCATAAAGTCAGAGGGAATACCAAGGAATTTCGGCGTGAAATGTGCTACCCAGTGTCAGAAAGCTAGTTCTGGGTTGAAGGTCATGGGGACCCCAGCAGGATAATCAACTCAAAACATACATCCAAACGAATGGTTAAATAGGAAAAAAGGGACTATTTTAAACTGGCCTGCAACGAGTCATGATCTCAACTCCCGAGAAACCTTTGGAAAGGATCTGAAATCCTGGAAACATTCATGAGCTGGAAAAAAATCACAGTTGACGAGTGGGAAACAACCACTAGCAGAAAGGCTGTTATGAAACTTATAGATGGCTATAAAAAATGTTTAGAGGCTGTCAATCACTGCTAAGGGTTGTGCAACCCAAATAGTAGTGAAGCGTGCAATTAATCCTGGACAGGTCATATTTTGTTTTTTCATCAGAAATTACTACATCCTGTTTTTTGTTGTATACCTTTGAACATTACTATTAAAATATTATGATGACAATAGTTGAAATATTTCCAGTCATTATCTCAAGATATGGTACACAACATACCTAAATTGTAAGGTGGCCAATAAAGTTGACCACAGCTATATAGACAGTCATAGTTTAATGAGACCAGGCCAAACAAGAATATAGCCAAGGCAAATCTTGTCTCCACTAATCTGCTAGATTTTTTTTGAAGCTGTGTAATAACAAGTAGAAAAAAGTTGAGCCAGTTAATATAAGGTATCTGGATTCTCAGAAGTCTTTGACAAGGTCCTTCATGAGAGAAGCTTGATGGAAATTTAAAAAGTATGGGATAGGCAAACAGTGTATTATTGTGGTTTGGGAAACTTTCAAAAGATAGAAACCTAGAGGAGTAGGGGGCTAAGTGGCCAATTTTCTCACTGGAGAAAGATGAATAGTGGAGTACCTCAGAGATATGACTTTTAACATATTATAAATGTCTTAACAATGGGAACAATGAATAAGGTGATCAAATTTGACTCCCACATTATTTAAAGTTGTTAAAATATAAGATCATTGTGAAAAATTGAAAGATGATGTTTATAAATTAGGAAACTGGGCATCCAAATGGGAGATAGAATTCTTAATGTGGAGAAGTGCAAAGTTATGTACTTAGGGGCATGTATGCTAAGATTTGAGTTGGGTAGCATGTGATCATCCCTGAAAATGAGCAATGGGATGGCTTTTCACCTGTGCTATAAAATGGAGGTGTGACCAGCATGTCCCCATGGTCGCTAATATGGATTTGGTGTGCACTCTAGCAGTTCGACTCTTTGGTAGCAATCAGCAAAGGTGACGCTTAACGCCAAATGTCATCCATGCTAAGGAGGATGTTTGTTTAAGACCTCATGCCAGTAACACATCTATGGGGACCCATTACAAGCACGGTTTTTCAGCAGTAACTCATGGGGCCATGTGCTTCCATTCCCCACGTGTAGTTAGCATAGGCCCAGACTGCAGGCACCATACTAGCTGCCATGTGGCTATGGATTCATTGTAACGCCAACAACTGCGGTGACAATTTGCATGCAGGCTAAGGGTGGCAGGTGCTGTTAGTGTGGGCCCAATAATGCCTTCACTGACTGCAAAAGACTGGGCATGCCACCCATGTCCTACCCAGTTCCCACTCTGATGTACACTACTGGGAAATAGTGCAGGGTTTTTTGAGTGCTAGGCCCACGCTGCCTTTTAGCACAGTTCTCAAATAACATGCTTAACCCCATGCTATCCTGGTAGCCATAGTTTGGTAAACATGCCTCTAAGTGCAAAACACACTCGCCAGGGTGCACATGCCAAAAAGGACCACACCACCTGTGATGTGCATGCTCCACACCATAACCTCCCATTCTCTGCCCCAAAACTGCACTACTTCAGTAGCGCAGGAATTTTTAAACATGGCCACATTTTTAGTGCGTCATAAATTTTACAACAGCACACTTGCTGCATGCTGAAACCTCACACTACTTGGTAGTGCACTTTAATAAGAACAACCAACAAACTCAGCTACATTTATTTATTTTATTTATTTAAACAGGTTTTTTTGATACTGCCTTATCTGGTAATCAAGGCGGTTTACATTATCACTTCAGTTTTACAGAGAACTTGCAATAGTTAGAGATAAAAATTTAAACATAACTGGAGAACTTTATAACATGCAAAGGGAGGTGGGACAACTGGGAGTTTTTAAAACCACATCAATTATGTACAGGTGATGTATAAAAGCTAAAGTCCATATGGTGTAGGCAATAGTTCTGGGTTAGTGCTGAGGAGTTATGTGAAGTGCTCATGAAGGGAAGGAGGGTCTTGAGTTCTTTTTGAAAGTCTTTTAAGTCTGTGGTTGTTCTTAATCTGGCCAGGAGGGAGTTCCAGATGGATGTGGTGGAAAGAGAGAGGGCCCTCCTTGCGTTGGAAGTATTGGCTTTTGTGAACAGGTTAGTGTGGGAAGATGGTGTTGAGTATTGCGGCTTACCTCTCAGGTCTGCTTTTGGGTTTGGTACATATGAGTAACCGGGTAAGGCGGACATGGTGCTAGTCCATTCCCCGCCCCCCCCCCTTCATTCCAATCACCACTCCACCCCGCATCACAAATAACCACAATACAACCCATTGGGAATCAAACTGGTCACAGCTTTATTAACTGTACAACAATTACATCCTTTAACACACAACCAACAGCAAAACCTTCCTCAACTGAACTTCCGGCCGCGGAATGAATCCTCACCAGCCGTGTGAGTAGGCAAGGTGATTCCGCCCGCTTCCGCCGTGAAAACGGCCACAGGTCAATTCATCCCCCCCTCTTCGGCTTTCGCCATATTATTAGCAAAAAACCCTGAGGTTTCAACCGGCCGGGGGTACCCCACCCCCACCCATTGCATCTTGCCACCGGCTCCAGACCCCGGACACCCTCCAGGATCCCGCCTTCCCCGCTCCAGCTGCAACACCCCTCCCCCATTCCAATCCAAGCCTAGGGGTGGGAGGGTGGGACGGCCAGCCACCTTCCTGCACTCACTCTGGTAGACTGATGTTCCCTGCCTGCTCACTCCACGCTCGCACCACCTCCCCCCCAAGCCTACACGATCCCCCATTGGCTCCCGCACCCCTCACGCATCCCGCGTGAGCCCAAATGGGGTTCAAACTGAGGCTCCATGCTGCACACTGGGATCCTCCTACCTCCGCCATGGTGGCCGGGACTACGCAACCCGCCGCCGCCCCCCCCCCCGGTTAGATACGGCCATCGGCCACGTGGCCCGCGGCCTCTCTGTTCTTGCAATATACTGGCTGTTATGTTGTTTTTGATTTTGAAGGGTGTGTTTTACTGATGCAGTCTTCCACATTAGCCGTCACTGCCCAGGAAAAAGAACTAGGCATCATCGTGAATAATATGTTGAAAACCCTTCTGCTCAGTGAGTAGCAATGGCCAAGAAAGTAACAGGTAATGCTATGAATTATAGGAAAGAGCAAAAAAGGGAGAATAAATTTATATCACTAACACATTTATTTCGTGTTATTTATTATTAACAGTATTTTCTAAACCTGCCTTATCTTAATAATCAAGGTGGTATCACACAGCAAGCAATCAGGTAAAGTGTGTGGTGTTGTACATGCAGTGAGGATAAAACTTAGTTGTGTGAGGGATGTGTTGGGGTGCTTGATTTGTTTGAGCTATATACATGGTGGGTCTTTTTACCGTGGTGCTAGAATCAATTACTTATGTTTATATTATTTGCAGTTGGGTGCTAGAATTCATAGTTTTACTAATATATTTGTTTGGGAGGATTGGAGTGCTGTTATCCATTCTCTTAGGTTATGTGATGTGACCATAGTGCTCTATGAACAGCATGGTTTTCAGTTGTTTTCTGAAGTCTTTGAGGTCTGGAGTTGCCTTAGATCGTCCGGTAGATTGTTCCATATTGTTGGAGCAGCCATGGAGAGAGCTCTGTCTGTTGTGTCCTTGCGTGTGTGCTTGTACTCATTTGGGGTGCTGACTCGGTTGCGTGTTCTGACTTCTTCTGCTGGGACGTTGCGGCTGGTTTCCGTGTTGTATGAGCAGGTGGAGGCTGTTGGCTTATGTGTGTTCTTTTATCTTACATAGGTTTGTATCTGATGCGAGCAATGATTGGGAGCCAGTGTAAGTCCTTTAGTGTAGGTGTGATGTGCTCCTGCCTTGCGGCTCCGGATATGATTCGAGCTGCAGTGTTTTGTGCCAGCTGTAGTGGTTTGAGAGCTTGTTTTGGTAGTCCTAGGTATATCGGATTGCAGAAGTCCAGAATTGGGTTTATCAATGCTTGACAGACTGTACGGAAGTGTTCTGGAGCGAGGAGTGGTTTCAGTCTCCTGATGATTCGCATCCTGTAATATGCTTTTTGGATTGTTTTGTCTATGTGTGGTTTGAGGTTGAGTTTACTGTCCAGAGTAACCCCAAGGTATCTCACCTCCGATCTTATCGGTATCGTGGTGCTTTGTATCTTTATGTTTGGTGGGTGTGTGAAGCTTTGGTTTCGAGTGATGATTAAAGCTTCAGTCTTGTTGTAGTTTATAGCTAGATTGTTGTTTTGGCGCCACTTCGCCATTTGGGTAAGGCAGTCTGCTATCTTAGAGAATCCCGGGTTTTCGATTGATATCGGGGAGTATACCATTATATCGTCTGCGTATATTGTGTATTGGATGTTGTTCTCTTTCATAATGTTGCATATTGGTTGGATGTAGATGTTAAAAAGGAGTGCTGCTGATGAGTGCGGATCCTTGTGGTACTCCTTGTTGGACGTTTATGGGCCGGGAGGTGTCCTGTCCCACTTTGACCTGTAGCTGTCTTTCTGTTAGGTACGAGTGGAACCATTTTAGAGTGGTACCGTGTATACCAGTGTTCTTCAGTCTCTCCAGGAGTATATTGTGATCAACTGTGTCGAACGCTGAGGAGATGTCGATGAAGATCATTATAATTCCATTCCTGATGTCGTCAATTATTCTTATGATGCTGTCGAAGAGGTAGATCAGGAGAGTTTCGACTCCATGGTTGGGACGAAATCCGTGTTGGTTGTCGTCGAGAGTTCCGTGTTCGTCAATGTGTTCCTGAAGTTGTAGTTGAACCGTCTTTTCGATTATTTTGCGAGGAAGGGTATGCTGGAGATTGGTCGGTATGCTGCTGGGTCCTTTTTGTCGAGAGAAGTTTTCTTTGTGATTGGTCTTACTGAGGCAAGCTTTAATTGCTGTGGCATGAGTCCTTGAGTGAGTGAGTTGTGTACCATTTTATGAATGTTTGGTATGAGGCTTGTTTTGGTGGCTTTGACCCATGACACTGGGCAAGGGTCTGTAGGAGCAGTGCTTGTGTTGATTGTGGAGATGATGTCTGATATCTGCTCTTTTGAGGGTGAGTGGAATGTGCCCCAGGTTTTGGGGTGGACGTTCGTTCTGTTGGTTCTACTGGGTGTTGTGCGCTCTGTGGAGTGAACTTTGTCTTTGATGTGGTCGGCGAATATCTGTGGATCCACTTGTATTTCTCTTTCTGCTGCTTGCTCTTTGTCAGGGTTTTTACTATTTCGAAAAGTTCTCTGGGTTTGTTGATGGAAGAATTTATCAGGTTTGTGTGGAATTCTCTTTTGATTGGTTGATGTATTCATTGTATTGTTTTTGCTTTGTTAGGTAAAGATGTTGGTCGGAAGTAGTTTTGTTTTTTCTCCATCTCCGTTCAATTTTCCTGAGCTCCCTCTTTTCCTGTCGTATTTTTGCTGAGTACCATGGTTTGTTTGTCTCTTGATGCGGTGTTGTTTCTTGGTCCTGTCAACGGATGGTTTGGCGGCGTTAGCTAGGACTTTGTTTCCAGTTGGAAACTTGTTCCTCCAGGTCCTCTGAGTCAATGTTCAAGTGTTGTATTGTGTCCTGGATGAATTCGTCCTTGTCAAAGGACTTGAATCGTCTTTGTGTGTGTGGGAAGTTCGCTCTTTTCGCTTGTCCAGTCTTCTTGTGATTGCAGATTGTCTCGATTAAGTAATGGTCAGACCATGGTGTACTGGGGGTGATGGTGGGTGTAGAGATTAGGTCTCTTGAAGTTAGGTAGTTTGATGCGAAGATGAGGTCTGGGGATGATCCTAGTCTGTGTGTTGCTGCATTGACTATCTGTGTGAATTGAAGTGATGACATTGCCTGAAGGAAGGCCTCTGCATCTTTTGTATTGGCGGACTTGAGGTGAAGTCTCCGATTAGTAGTGCTGGTTTTGTTGTTTGACGTTATGGCACAGGCTTCTTCGAGTATGAAGGCTAGTTCGTCGGGTGGAGCACGGGGTGCTCTGTAGGTTAGGCAGATTGCAATATTCTTGTTCTTGATGCTAATTGTGTTACACTGCTTTGTATCTGTGAGATTCAGTGTCTTGAACTTGAGTTCTGTTTTTGCTATTATTAGGACTCCTCCTCCACGCTTGTGGATGCGTGGGCAGTTGTATGCTGAGTAGTTGTTCGGTACTAGTTGGTTGAGTAGTACACTGTCGGTAGGGTTGAGCCATGTCTCTGTGATGCATATTATGTCTGGCTGTCGCTCTTCAATGTGGTCTACCAGAGTGTGTATCTTGTTGCAGATGGATCTGGCGTTTATGAGCTCAATTGATGTTTTCTTTGTGGAAGAGGTTGTTGCGACGTGTGCTTCCTTAGGGCCGGTGTTGGGGTTTGATTTGTGTCTGTTTTGTCTCTTTGTTTGGGAGGTTGCGAGTGTCTCTGTGTGTGTGTTGTGGACCGAGATATGGCAGTGCAGTTGGTGGGTACCATGGTGTGTTTGTTTGGGGGTAGTGGGGGTGTGTAGTTGGTGGGAGGAGTTGTGTGACTAGTAGGTATAGTGGGAGGAAGTATGTGGTGTGCATGTTGATAGCTTGTGATGTTCTGATAGGGCGACGCCTGTGTCCTTAGGTTTTCGTCTGTTGTTTGCTTTTTTGAGGAGAGCTGTACTTGTTGCAGGGGCTTGTCCTGGGGATGTGAAGTTGTATCTGTTGCGGTGCGGGAGCCTGTCCCGTGGAGGGAGCCTGTCCCTTGGATGTGAAGCTGTATCTGTTGCGGTGCGGGAGCCTGTCCCGTGGAGGGAGCCTGTCCCTTGGATGTGGAGCTGGATCTGATGCGGTGCGGGAGCCTGTCCCGTGGAGGGAGCCTGTCCCGTGGATGTGGAGCTGGATCTGTGGCGGACGCCTTGGTGCGGGAGCCTGTCCCGTGGAGGGAGCCTGTCCCGTGTGTGTGGAGCTGAATCTGTGTTGGTCGCCTTGGTGCGGGGGCCTGTCCTGTGGATGTGGAGCTGGGTCTGTCGCGGTGCGGGAGCCTGTCCCGTGGAGGGAGCCTGTCCCGTGGATGTGGAGCTGGATCTGTGGCGGTCGTCGTGGGGCGGGGGGCCTGTCCCGTGGTTGTGACGCTGGGTATTTCGCGGTGGGGGAGCGTGTCCGGTGGAGGGAGCCTGTCCCGTGGCGGTGGAGCCGGATCTGTGGTGGTCGCCCTGTTGCGGGGGTCTGTCCCGTGGATGTGGAGCTGGGTTTGTCGCGGTGCGGGAGCCTGTCCCGTGGAGGGAGCCTGTTTCGTGTATGTGCAGCTGGATCTGTTGATGAACTCTTGGTCTGACCCACAGGCCTCTGGTCAGGAAGAGTTTGGATGCCAGTCTGTCCAGCCGGTTTTCAATCGGGGATTCAGCCGCAGCGACCGACTGACCACACAAGTCAAAGAGTCCTTCGGAGCACAAAGGGGCCCCGTGGCGCCAAGGATCGTTGATCACCTGGAGGGGTCGGTCCCTGACCGGTGGAGGCCCTGATCCTGCAAAAAGCAGTAGTCTTCCCACCGTGGGTGTGATGAGAGAGGCTTTTCTTTAAATTTCCCGGCCAATGCACCAAAATGTTATAGCAAATGCTGTGAAAAGCTCTTATTCAATCACTCACCCACAGAAGGAAGACTCACAGACAGGCTGGAATGCAAACAGGATCTTTATTGTGCACACAGGATCAGACAGAGAGCCGGTACCCTCCAACAAAAAGTCTGAGCCCCGAGGGACGGGGTGAGTCCGCACCTTGAGTATTGAGTGTAGTTCTGTTCACTAATCTTAAAAAAAGATATAGTGGAATTAGAAAATGTACAGAAAAGAGCAACCATATTAATAAAAGAGATGAAATGTTTCCTTTATGAGAAAATGCTGTAGAGGTTAGAGATCTTCAGCTTGAGTGCATTCTCTCTGCAGCTCTTCACTACCTTTCCTCTCTTATCTCTCCCTACATCCCTCCTCAGGAACGCCACCCTTCTGGCAAATTGCTTCTATCTGTGTCCTTTTCTTCTACTGCTAACTCCAGACCTCTCCTTTCACCGTGCTGCTCCTTATGCCTGGAACAAGCTACCCGAGTCTGTACATTGGGCACCTTCTCTGGCCCTTTTCAAATCCAGGCTGAAAACTCACCTCTTTGCTGCCGCTTTTGGATCTTGACTCGCCAGATCTCCTTTGTGTTTCCTTACCATTCCCCCTAGATGTCTCCCATGTCTACAGCTACTGTCTCGTCTTGACTAGATTGTAAGCTCTGATGAGCAGGGACCGTCTCTTACATGTGCCTGTGCAGCGCTGCGTATGTCTTGTAGCACTATACAAATGCTCAGTAGTAGCAGCAGTAGTAGAGTGCAGTGGAATGAATAAACGGGAATCGGTTGTTTACTCATTCAAAAAATACAAAGACTAGGGAACATGCAATGACGCTGCAAAGTAATATATTTAAGACTAATCAGAGAAAATATTTTTTCACCTACTGTGCAATTAACCTCTGGAATTCATAGCTGGAGAATATAGTAAAGGCTATTAGTGTAGCTGGGTTTAAAAAGGGTTTGGATGAGTTCCTGGAGGAAAAGACCATAAGCAATTATTAAAATGGACTGGAGAAATCCACTGCTTATCCCTATGATCAACAGAATGGAATCTGACTACCTTTTGGGAACATGCCAAATACCTGCGACCTGATTGGTCACAAGATACTGGGCTTTCTGGCCCTTTGGTCTGACCCAGGAAACCACTATGGCAAATCTTTCGCCCTTTGTTCTTATTTTTTGACATTTCACATACTTGCTCTGTTATAAAATTGATCCCAAAGTGTGTGTGCTAACAGTTATTTCTTCTGCAACTGAGGTATTAGCAGGTGGCCAAAGTGAAGCAAAATAATGTCGAGAAAGTTTAAATTTCTTATACAATGGCCATTTGACTCCTCCAACATAAAGAGACCTTCAGGAGCAACTTGTGTAATGCAGCTAGAAGTAAGCCTGACATTTATCTCTAAAGGGTTACCTTCGCAGGCCCTACTCTGGGAATGAATTGCACAAATTTGGATTCAGTGGGCAACCCGAATGTGTTTTCATCTCTGGAAGACAAGTGACAAAATGACCTCAATATAATTTTAGTTATTAAAAGGATCAAATGACAGAACTGCTAATAAAGAATGTTAGAATTAAGCAATCAAGTCTAATGCTATATGTTTAAAAAAAAGCAAATAAAATTGCCTGTAAGGATCATTCCCCCATGCTCTAGTGATCAGCTCCCAGAGGCATTTGCTATCTTTATAATAAGATAGATTCACAATCTTATTCTTCGAGGAAAAGCAATCGTCCATCCTATTCATAGAACAGTAAGTCAGTCTCAGAAATAAACTATTTTACTGTGTTAACTGTGTTTGGGAGGTGTAGAAGAAATTGTATTATTTCTCAGATCTATTGTACTGACTGGGAGAGAGTGCTATTTGATGGCTTCCTGATACAACCAGCTTCTTTCCCCTAATGAGAGCAGGTGATGGAGTACTTCTCAACTGGAAACTTATTACTGTATTTGGTATATTATACTGTTCTGAAATATTGCTTTCTATGGTGTACTGAGTTATTTTTTATTATGCAAAATGCAGTAATTATCTACAGATGAATTTTTTGAGACCATGCTAAATGTTATGTCATACTGAGGCCGATTCACAAGAGCGTGTAAATCAGGTTACTGTTAACCTGAGTCTCATGTGCATTCCTTTTTGCGGGTTCCATTATTTTCAGTGAGACTAATTCACTATAAAACATGCAGTAACCCACCTGAAACAGTAGCTCAAGTTATCACGATTTAGTGAATCAGCATCTTAATACCCTTCTTGTAAGTAATGACATAGGCCAACAATTTAAAACTCAATGTTTGGCTAAAGTGTGAGACTGCATTAAAGCGCTAACCCGTTCAAAGTATTTAAATAGGGGATATGAAAAATAAACTGTTAAGGCCCGATATTTATTTGGGCAGGCTATGCATCCCAACGGCACATAGCCCTGCCTGCCATCCCTTAACATCAGATATTCAATTCCGAGGTCATATGCGGCCCCAACATGGAATATCCAGGGATCACCGCAAAAGCCGGAACCCGCATTACCTAAATGGGCAGTAGCAATACTGCATACTGCCTGGTTAGCTCCTGCGCCTTAACGATAGGCAAGGGTTTTCCTTGCCTATCTTTAAGGCACAGATTGCTAACCGGGCAGCATGCAATATTACTGCTGCCTGGTTAGCATTTGTTATCGCCTCTGCCCCACCCTGGAACGTCCCCGACATGCCCCGATGCATCAGGGTGCGCAGGGGAGTTAGGAGGGGATATTCAATGGCACTAACCATGTAAGTGCTGTTCAGTATTACCATTTAAGGAATTTACATGGTTTATTGGGTCCTTAGTGACTACTACTGTTGTAAACAAAGAAAGCAGTCAACTTTGCTATCCTTTACAAGCCAAAGAGCACATGAAGAAGTATATTAGACAGAAGGACCACTCTGGAGTAGTTAGAAAATTATGGAACTATAATTACAAGAACAATTATAAAAAATATATAAAAATTAAAAAAAAAATTAATTGAACCATAGAAACAAAAAAGAAAACATCTTTCAGCTGTCAATCTTCCAACAGGATACACAGAATACAAAAATGAACAACTTATCCAAAGCGATGACAGAAACAGAAATGCAGCTCTTCCTAAAATGTATATAATGAAGATCATAAAATGATAAAATATAAAGGAAAAGATGAAAAAAGAGTTCAAAAATTGCTTTATAAATAATGATTGAAAAAATGGCAAATTAATTTGGAATGCAGAACACCAACTCGCCCATAAATAGAGTTAACAGATGTAAACTCTTGGGGGTCTTTTACTAAAAGGGCGCTAGTTGTCAGCTCAGTTCCTCACGTATCTCTTTATAAACCTTCATATCTGTTTGTAGGAGAGTAGACACAATTAAAATTCCTACTGAGACAGACTGAACCTTTAGTATAGAGTCATAAGTTTGCAGAAAAGGGAAGACACCAACCGAGAGGAGCATGTAGACTTGGCAAAGTAATAGGCTGACAATCAGTTTCTCCAATCAAAATCACAGATCTTCCCTCCTTGAACTTGCTCCTTGAGTACTAAAGAGCAATGTCTGGTTATAAAGATAGGAACCCCTTTTTTAATGGAGGAGCCAGAAGCAGAGAATACCTGAATTACCCAAGTCTCACACAATCTCATATGCTCTGCCAAGGAAGGATGAGCTTATTGTAAGAAAGCAGTCAAGGTATTGTCCTTTTATAAAGAGGACAAAATTTGTTTTCATTTGATCAGGTTGTGAGTTCCCTAAACATTCCAGGCAATTAAAGTCAAAGTCATGAAGCCCAAAAAGGAACAGACCTACTACCCAATTGCAAGATTATCCAGAACAACCATATAATCATCAAGTAGAGAGAGTAGCAAATGTCCCTAGCAGTGGAACTAGAGTAGTCCCAGTACCCATAAACTCCTTATGAGTACCGAACCCTTCATTTTTTAAAATTATTTTTATTGAAACATCCAAAAATACAAGAAAACTTCCATCCTGGAAAAAGGAAGAATATGAAAAGTAGAATAATATAAAAATTACACTCTTTATCATAATAGTTTGTGCCATAAAGACGGCAAATTTATAAATATTTTGCATTGCCTGTTTTACACATGGAAAAGCCTTTTATAAAATTGCGCAGCTGTATTCATACATGCAGCTTACTTTGGATGGAACACAGTAGAGTAGCTGCAATGCACCTAGGAGATAATCTCATAAAGCCATTTTCATGCATTTGTGGCAATATTCAAGAGTAAAATGGCTTGTATAAAATTGTCAAAGAAGTTGAATTTATCTAGAAAGAGCAGGAGCTATTTTTATTTACGGGATGCAGACTTAATAATTGGCCCCTTAAGCAGCATTTTTTTGGTGAAACAAAGGTCTTTGTTGGGCAACTGATCATGTAATATCAGCAATCTCAGATAAGTGACTTACTGTTTGCTTTGATTTTATTTATCGTATGGACTGGCAATAGTACTATATTTTTCTATGATGACTTCAGAAATGAAATTTTTTTATCATTATATATAAGTATAAGCAAAAAATACCAATAAAGGACTTTTTTCTGGATCAATGATGTTGGACAGAATGCTAGACATTATTATAGATATATGCTTGGCTTACACACTGAGGTCCTTTTTCTCCTTTACTTAAAAGTATTTTCCAAAGATGTTTTTGGTGTATTGGTTATATTATTTTGTAGTACCCCTTTTGTGTGTTAATATCACATAAAATTTTGCCAGGTGTAAAAGTGCACATGACGGCACGCAGGCACGTCTTGTGCTGTAGATGTTGCAGTCCTATGTATGTTCTGCGGATAACACTGGTCAACATTGAAATCGTTACTGACTTTAAAAGGTCCTAATCTGTAGTATCTTGGTGAGCTGAACACGAATGTAACATTAAAAAATTTTACTGGCTCTCGTTTTGAAGATATTGCATGTAGTTCATTTTTCACATTTCACCGTGTAAATTTATCCATTAGGACATCAACAACATCCCAGATAAGCCTTGAATGATGTAATATTGCATCACATTGCATAATACCAGCATGCACACATCATCCAGAGTTAAGTGCATCATTTTCTGATGTAATGCAATACTACTGCCAGACAGCTGCTGAAGCCATCTGATGTCAGCAGTGTACTATACGCAGTCGGAAAGGAAAGTAATCTGGTATTCTGTTACGATATTGAAAGCCTCATGAATGCCTTAAAAATCATTCATGACCCACAAGACTGGAGACTATTTATAAACTCTTCGAAACTGAGTCTGAAGGCTGTGCTTTTGAACAATGGAAACCGTCTTCCATCTATTCCAGTAGCGCAAGCCGTCCACATGAAAGAGACATACGATAACTTAAAGCATCTACTGACTTCCAAAGCATCTACTGACTTCCATTAACTATAACAAGTACAGCTGGCACCTCTGTGGTGACTTGAAGGTAGTTGCCCTTTTAATGGGACTGCAGCAGGGATATATAAAATACATGTGTTTCATATGTGAGTGGGATAGCCGAGCAAGGGATTGGCACTACTTGCGGAAGGAATGGAATCGCAGAAAAAATGTAACAGATGGAGAGAAGAATATCCAGCACCCAGCTCTGGTTGAGGCTCTCAAAATCCTGCATCCACCCCTTCACATCAAACTAGGTTTGATGAAAAACTTTGTGAAAGCCATGGACCACACTTCGCCTGCTTTCCGATACCTGCATGAAAAATTCCCTTGACTCAGCGAAGCAAAGATTAAAGAGGGAGTTTTTGAGGGTCCTCAGATTCGAGAGCTCTTCAAAGATGACCAGTTCAACAACTTGCTGCAGGGTGATGCGAAACAAGCATGGAATGCTTTTCGCCTAGTGTCAACAAACTTTCTCGGGAATGTTAGGGCAGAAAACTACAAGGAACTAGTAGAAGACATGCTGATGCAGTATCAGAAACTTGGCTGCAATATGTCTCTAAAGATCCATTTCCTTGATTCCCATCTTGATTTCTTTCCTGACAACTGTGATATGGTTAGTGATGAACAGGGCAAACGTTTTCACCAGGATATCGCAACGATGGAGCAAAGATACCAGGGAAAATGGTCCACTACAATGCTGACTGACTACTGCTGGACCCTCCCCAGAGAAGCTCCCGAACAGCTGTACAAGAGACAGGCGAAAAAATCTAAGAAGTAGTCTATAACTTGGTTTTTTACAGTATTAACCGAAGGCCTATTATATTTACTATTGACATGCATTTCGTGATGTAAACATTAATTCTTGTAGATTACAAAAAAAAATAGAGCCAACTTTGCAATTTCACTGTCATATTCGTGTTCAGCATATAAAAAGAAATTACTATTTTTATTTCAGTAACATGACTTTTGTAAATATTTGTTGAGCAGTGTAACAGCCCTGAAAATCATGTTATGTGGATAAGTTCCTGCTCCGCCCCAGCTCTGCCCCGGCCAGCCTGGTACAATCCGGATGGTGCGGAGGTGATCTGTAGGAACGTTCAGTAGCACTATCTGGATTGTGTTGCTGAATATCACTGTCAGCGGGCTTATGAGGTTAGCAGGTGCTGCTGACTGCAAAGTCCTGCTCAATATCAGACCCATAGATTAATGTTCATATGCTAATTTACACATGTACTTCAATAATCTATATGGGGACATTTACACCTGCTCTTGAGCAGGAGTCAAGTCTGTGCTTGCAATATAGGTGCAGTTTCTGCATGATTTATTTATTTATTTATATTGCCGTTTCTTTCATATTGCCCCTTCCTGAGATCAAGGATTTAACCTAGCATGTTATGAAGACAATAGGCACCTATTTGCCTTTAAGAAAAAAAGGCACCTTCCAGCCCACTTAACCTCGGCATCTTTGTTATATAATTACCCTTAAGAGGGCACACACACATTTGACCAATTTCAGAGCTTGGGTAAATCTATGCATTGACATTTGCACATGACTTGTGCTGGTTCTGAGCACCTGTTTTGTTTTGGTTTTTATGTTTAATGGAACACAGGTGTCTATGTTGCCTTTGCAAAATAGGTTTAAATAAGGCACCTTTTCGGATTTCTCATATAGGTGCCCTGTTATAAAATCAGGCTTTCCATGACAAGTCCCATTTTATTTTTACCTTTTAATAACCTTGAGCACTCAAACCAAAGGACCCTGTTACCAAAGGCAATGTGGTGTTGCACCAAACGTGCTGATAATGTGCAACTCCATGGCACGTTAGGGTAACTCCACAGTGTTAACTCCCAGGAGCATGGAAAGCAGTTACCATGGTGCACACGGCCCTGTCATGGGACAACAATAATGCAGGTATACTCAATGCCAGCTATGGAGGTGACGGTGAGTGCACCCACGCTATTAGACTGCCCCCCTCTCCGCCCATAACTCTCCCATTTGCAACCCTAACACGCCATGGACAGTAGCACCAAAATCCAGCAGCGCTAACTGCTGTAGTCCCATGCTGAGTGGCAACGCGTGTCCAGTATGTGCCTTTAGCTCATGACAGACCTAGGATCTAAGATCCTATTTGCCATAGTTTGGGCTGTGTGATACCTTGGCTCACAAGCCCCCTGGGGAATTGGGGTTACTCATGCTTCCCCACAGTGTACAAATCATAATCCCATATTGATTTGTTTGTTTGTCTCTTTCACTCTTTTATGTTTCCTCATAGCCTGTAAATTGATTCTGTTCTGATTTTGGATTATGCTGACCTTAGGGCTGGAAGAGCCGTCAGGGAAATTCCCCTCCCAGGCAGCAGCCAATGAATACACATCTGCTAAGTGGCCCAACTTACTGAGGTATATACGGAATAGTAAGGAGGTCAGTTTATTTACTTTTTGGGATGCTGCCAAGGTAGTTCTGATAGGACAGAATGTTGCTGCTATTAAAAAGCAAAAATAGGAGAGACTTGCTACCTTAAAAGACCAGCTAAAATATTTAGAGAAAAAGCATATAGGTTATAGAAAGGAGCACACATTTTGTTAGCTAATCAAGCTCAGAAAGAAAATTAATAGAATTGAGAGATCTCACTTGGTTTATTATTTGAAGCTCACTAAGCAGTAGAAAGGTAGTGGAGGGTTAGTCTAGTGGTTATAGCACCAGCCTACAACCCAAGCGACCAGGGTTCAATTCCTACTAATATGTCTTAGGCAAGTCACTCTACTCTCCATTGCTTCAAACAAAAAACCTGGCTATCTACTTTTAGTGATGTACTGCCAAGAAAACCCAGGGGTTGCTGAGTTACTAGGAGTCAGTTTTAGTAGGTGAGTAAAATGACATTATGAAGACCATACATGAGCATAAAACCCATAGAGGGGGTGAGACAGTTAGATCATATACTATGGTCGGAACATTTGTGGCTTTTTATAAAGAAGTTATGTTCTTAACAGCTCTCATTTATAAATAATATAGGGCCCGATTTTCGAAGGCTGTTATATGGGTAACTTCCCTAGTTACCCATGTAAAGGCCTTATCCAGGATTTTCGAAGGGCATCTACATAGGTAATACCCTTCAAAAATTGCAGATAAGTCCCTAACGTGCCCTAATGCTAAGCGATTAGCATCGGGGCATGCTAGGAACATTCCGGGGTGGAGCAGGGGTGGAGGAAAGGGTTAAATGCATAGCAGTGATTTTCAATGCTACCTGCTTAGCCCTCTGTGCCTTAAAGATAGGCGAAGAAAATCCTTTTTCCTTAAGGTGCAGAGGGCTAAGCGAGTAGCCTCAAAGATTGCTGCTACCTGTTTAGCCTCGGCGGCTGCAGGCGCATCCAGACAAACCCAGATTTTCACTTCCGCTGCGACAAAAGTGAAAATCTGGCTAAGGGAGCTGGCAGGCAGGCTATGCGCTGTGACGCATAGCCTGCCTAAATGAAAATCAGGCCCAAAAAATATGCCATTCTGAGTCAGGCTAAGGGTCCATCAATCCCAGCATCCTGTTTCCAACAGTGGTCAATCCAGGTCAGAAGAACCTGTCAGATTCAATGCTGCTTGTCCAATGGATAAGCAGTAGATTAACCCAGTCCTCTTTAATAATGCTTTATGGACTTTTCCTTCAGGAACTTGTCCAAACCTCTTTTAAATCCAGTTACACTAATAGCTTTTAGTACATCCTCTGGTAAAAAATTCCAGAGTTTGATTACACATTGAATAAAAAATATTTTCTCCAATTAGCCTTAAATTTACTACATTTTAGCTTTATTGCGTGTCCCCTAGTCTTTCTAATTTTTGAAGGAGTAAACAACCGATCTACATTGACCCATTCTAGTCCATTCATTATTTTATAAACTTCTATCATATCTTCCCTCAGCCGTCTCTTTTCCAAGTTGAAGAGCCCTAACCTTTTAAGCCTTTCCTCATAGGGATATTCTTCCATCCCCTTCATCATTTTTGTCACTCTTCTCCGTACCTTTTCTAATTCTGATATTTCCTTTTTAATCTATGCTGACAAGAATTGCACACAAAATTCAAGATGCGGAGCGAGATAGAGGCATTATGATATCTTTGGTTTTGTTCTCCATGTTTTTCTTTATGATTCCTAGCATTATATTTGCTTTCTTGGCTGCTGCTGCACACTGGGCAGAGAAACCGTTACAACATATTATCCATGATGACGCCTAAATCCTTTTCCTGGGTGGTAGTTCATAATGTGGAACCTTGCATCATATAACTGTAGTTTGGGTTATGCTTCCCTTGGTGCATAAATTTGCAGTTGTCCACATTAAGGGGCTTGTTTACAAAGCCGCGGTAGCGTTTCGCGATCGTTATCGGAGCCGCGGCCCCATTGAAATCAATGGGGCCGCGGCTCCGATAACGATCGCGAACCGCTACTGCGGATTTGTAAACGAGCCCCTAAATGTCATCTGTCATTTGGATGCCCAGTCTCCCAAAATATCAAAGTCCTCATGCAATTTTTTACAATCCTCTTGTGTTTTAACAACTTTGAATAATTTGGTATCATCTGCAAATTTGATCACCTCACTCGTTCCCATTTCCAAGTCATTTATAAATATGTTAAAAAAGCAGTGGGTCCAACACAGATTCCTGGGTACTTCACTATTTACATTTCCCCAATGAGAAAATTGGCCATTTAGGCCTACTATCTGTTTTCTGTCTTTCAACCAGTTCCTAATCCACAATAGTATATTGCCTCCTATCCCATGGCTTTTTAATTTCCCCAAGAGTCTCTCATGAGGCACTTTACCAAGGCTTTCTGAAAATCAAGATACACTATATTAACCGGCTCATCTTTATCTACCTGCTTATTCACATCTTCAAAAAATATAAGAGATTGGTGAGACAAAACTTTCCTTGGCTAAATCCATGTTGGCTTTCTGTCATTATACCATGACTATTTACATGTTCAGTAATTTTGTTTTTTATAAATGGTTTCTGCCATTTTGCCCGGTACTGATATCAGGCTCTCTGGTCTGTAATTTCCCAGATTACCACTGGAACCCTTTTTAAAAATTGTCGTTACATTGGCCACTCTCCAATCTTCGGTCACTACAGATGATTTTAATGATAGATCACAGATTACTAATAGTACTTCTACAAGCTCATATTTCAGTTCTTTCAACACCCTAGGATGTATGTCATCCAGTCCAGGTGATTTGCTGCTCTTTAATTTATCAATTAACTGTATTACATCTTCCTGATTTATCAAGATTTGTTTCAATTCTTCTGATACATCATCTTTGAGTATCATTTCTAGAATGGGTAAATTTCCAATTTTTTTTTCAGTAAAGTCTGAAGCAAAAAAATTAATTTGGTCTCTCTGCTATGGCTTTGTCTTCTCTCAGTGTACCTTTTACCCCTCCATTATCTAATGGTCCAGTTGACTAAATCCCAGGTTTTTTGCTACAAATATACTTAAGCATGTTTTTATTATATGTTTTTGCTGCCATGGCACGCTTCTTTTCAAATTTTCTCTTTGCCTGCCTTATCAATGCCTTGCATTTAATTTGCCAGTACTTATGTTTTTTCCTGTTTTCATTATTTGGCTCTTTTCTCCATTTTCAGATGGATTCTCATATTCTTTTTTTGTTATACTCCAGCTCTCCAAGGATGATCATCTAATCATTGATAAGCTGTTCATTCTAGTGTAAGTAGGAAAATCAATTAAAAGTAATAAACGGAAAATAATAAGACTCAGCAGGACTTGTAGAGGATAACTTTATAACAGGGAATGTAGGTTTAGAGGCCAAGTAGGCTCTACTTTATAAAAGCACAGATGGTCTACGCATCTTTATAATATAGCTCCTAAGTAAATGCTTACTTGGCCTCTTAACCTAGATGTCCATTATAGAAAGGTGAAAAGAGAAATTGAAGACCAGAGGAGGGAGACAAGGAGGTATGAAATTAACTCTGGAATGTGTTGCCAGAGGATGTTGTAAAAGCTGTGAGTGTAGCTGGATATAAAAAGGTTTGGACAAGTTTCTGGAAGAAAAAGTCCATAAACCATTATTAAAGTGGACTGGGGAAAATTCAGTGCTTGTCCCTGGAATAAGCAGCATCTGTCTACCATTTGAGATCCTGCCGACTACTTGTGACTTGGATTGGCTACTGCTAGAAAAAGGATACTGTCCTTGACGGGTCTTTGGTCTGACTCAATAAACAAAATCTTATGTTTTCATATTCTTATGGAAAGAAGCTGCAAGAGGCTACAGGGATGACAACAAGAAATTGTGGTTCTGGTGCACACAAGGCAAGCCAACATAGGATATACAGTCTTTTCACATCAAGGCCCGCGGGAGATTCTAGGAATCAGTTCGGTAGTCTTCCTTACCTTCAGATGGCCAGACAACTTGAAATCATGTCCCCATTTGAATACTTCCAGGCTACAAGCCTAGGGATGAAGATCCAACCAACAGGAATGGGATTTGGGGTTTCCACATCATGAGATTATTTGGAAATTTTATCCAGCAATTCTGAATTCACAATATTTGTGACAATCTTAAATAAAGGAATGATGGGCCTCTTAATGACTGGATCTGGGCTCTCCTCAGAAGCAAATTGTTGAGAAAGTGCATTGATGTTCTTTGAGACAGAGCAATTGGAAATGATGAACTGAAATCTTGCAGACATCTCCAAGGTCGCAGATTCAAATGCCTTAAAACTTCAATATATATACTGGACAACTCCTTCACATGTTTCCAGATAGGCTTGTGGCTGTTCTGAGACTACACCCTCCAATAATTTGAGTCATAAATGGCAGATTTGAAATAAGATATGGTTATGCTTTATTTAATATACCACAATTCTGAAAGTACAATCTTTTCAGTTTACAATGTTAAGAATATAAAACAATTTAAATAATTTAAAAAAATGATAAAAGGAAGTTATAATAATTGATAAGAAAGTAAATAACACAATAAGGAAATATTAGGTGAGAGGGTACAATATTAAAAGGAGGGGGAATGTGGTCAAGGGTAGGGAAAATGCTCAAGCTGAGGCGGATTGCTATCAACCACCACCGCCCTGGGCTACGATTGTCCAGACGCTGTAGATCTAAAATTGAAGACTGTTTCAAAAAGAAATGTCTTTGGGGCTTCTTTTAAAGGCTTCAAACGTATGTTCCAGATATATAGGGGAAAATAGTGGCAGGTAAGCTGTTCCAGATGAATGGAGCTACTGCAAAATAGGCAAACTTCTAAGTATTAAAACCAGTCTGGAACGCGGTAAATGTGCACATAGAGATCCTTTATTTCAGTGCTTCACAATCCTGGGGTACCAGAAACCTAACCCGACATGGCTGTGTTTTGGCACTGCATTCATCAGGGGTTCATTAGGTACTATAGTGGTGAGAGCTAAGATTCACTCTGCTGCATATTTCCACCCACTGCAGCAGAGAGACTGCTCCAAAATGTTAAATAATTTTATGTGCAGGTGTATTCCAATGAAACAGGAGAATCTCTCCAACAGTCTTATAACATAATCTCAGCGAAAACATGCTGCAATGGGTGGGTGTAGCAGCTTCATCCATGGTCATGTTGGGTTACGTTTCATATACCCCGGGATTGTGAACAACTGAAATAAAGGATATCTATTTGTACATATACCATGTTTCAGAATGGTTTGTGGATAGTTCTACATGTTTTTTTGGCTTCAGCATTGGACTAAACTTCCAAGTATTGTCATATTTGACAGTGGCCGGTAACCGAGGTACGGCGGACGTGGTGCTCCCCTTACCACCCCCACCCCCCCCCCCCGCCCCCGTCCTTCCACTTCCCCCTGCCTTCCAATAATAACACTACTACAATTTGGGAATTAAATTGGTTGCAGCTTTATTAACCTTTTAACAATAGCCACAAACATTTCCCAAAAATCTTAATCTTCCATATTATGCTCTTATCACACACATACCGCCCAATCGATTCGAGCATTCAAACCTTCAGGATGTGTAGTCCTTAGAGTATATATCCAGCGTTGTTCACAAATGAGCAGGCTTTGATCCCTTGTCTTACCAGCAAATCCTGCTGTCACTTGATCTATACAGAAAACCCGAAGTTGATCAAATTGATGATGAAAAGTTAGACAATGAGCTACAATTGGTGCTTCTGTCTTCTTACAGTGCAATCTCCTTTGATGTTCATTAATCCTGATCCTTAACGGGCGAATGGTTTTACCTATGTACAGTAACGAGCACGCACATTAATTGAACCACATATTGTCTGTTTCTTTAAAACATAAGTTGACCCATGGTACTTGAATTCAGTCAATTCTAAAGTAATATTACAAATGTTACAGTCACCACATTTAGTGTGACCACATTGTATAGTAGATTCTTGAATATTTGTAGGCCTTAGTACTGCCGGGCTCAAAAGTTCCTTCAAATTTTATGGCGTTGCCACACACACCGGATCGATTTCTCTTCTAAGCCTAGAATGCTATGAAGTACATTCATGTGGCGTTTCAAAATTTTTTTAAGTTGACTACTGTAAGGTGAGAATTTGGTTATTAAATTCACATGCCCCTCTTCAAACTGATCCTTGTCTCCACCTTGTGATAATAGCAGATCCCGATTGTTAAACCGCGCCCGAGTGTATGCCTGTTGTATAACTCGTGCAGGATATCCTCTATTCCTAAAATTCTTTTGAAGAATCTTTGATTGCTCTTTAAAATCAGCATCTTAAGAACAATTACGCCTATATCGAAGAAATTGTGAGAAAGGGAGACTATTTTTTAATTGGATGGGGTGAGCACTTTGATAGTGCAACAAGGCATTTTTATCGACTTTCTTTCTATAGATCGAAGTGTGCCAATGACTTTTTCCTTTTGTAACTTCTACATCCAAATAGGTTATTTTCTTTTTATTATAAATGTAAGTAAATTGAATGTGAGAATCTTGTTCATTTAACCAAAGGAAAAATGCATTCAAAAGACTTTCTTGACCAGTCCACAACATAAAAATGTCGTCAATATATCTACCCCAAAAGGGGATATATTGCTGAAAAGAAGACGGTAACACCCACTTCCGTTCAAATTCTGCCATATAAAGGTTGGCTATGGAGGGGGCACAAGTGGCCCCTATTGCTACACCAGCTGTTTGATGGCACAAAACCTTTTCAAAAACAAAAAAATTCTGAAACACAACCAATTTCGTTATTTCAGACAAAAATTCCATTTGTAATTCAGTTAGATCTCCCCTACACCGTAGTGCTGACATTGCGCTTGAAAATGCTGCTATTTGTGGGATACTTGTATACAACGAAGTGACATCTAACGTGACCAAAATCACTCCCGTGTCTCTTGCCCACTAAGAGTGCTGTGCCAGAAACTGCAAGAAATGAGTCGTATCTCTGATGTATGACGGGATGGTTTTGAGTAATGGTCTTAGAAAGGAGTCTAAAAAAGTGGACAAAGGTTCCAACACCGTCCCCCTGGTCAAGACTATAGGATGGCCAGGGGGGTTATCCAATCGTTTATGGACTTTAGGCACTAAATAGAATTTCACTAATGATGGACTCTCCACATTTAAATAACGCCATTCTTTCTTAGATATAAGTTTATCCTGTAGAGCTTGTGTTGTCAATTCTTTAACACGTTTCTGTAACCAAATTGTGGGATCTTCCTCCAAAATGGTATATGTGCTGACTTCTGATAATTGTCTGTGGGCTTCCAATAGATATTGTTCTCGATCTTGTACCACTATGGCGCCCCCTTTATCGGCTCTCCGAATCACCAACTCAGGACGACAAAAGTAATTGTAACGCTATCCTTTCATCCCTCGAAAGGGTATCATACACACCTTTTCCACCTTGTTCCAGTTTAAGTACATCTTTAAGAACCAGATCTTTATAAAGAAGTAATGACAGATGAACCGGACCCGGAGGATTCCAGGACGATGATAAAGATAAAGGTATTTGATTAGTCAAAGGAGTTGGAGCCTGCAAAGCAGGTGCGATCAATGATGAAAAATATATTTTTAAACTAAGCTTCCGAATCAGGCGCTCAAAATCCACACAGAATTGAAAACCATTATGATAAGCTCTCGGCACATAAGATAGCCCCTTGTTCAAAAGTTGAATTTGTTCTGAATTCAAATGATGTGAAGAGATATTAATCACCAGTGAACTTACTTCCAATGGTTGTCCTAAACCTTCGTCTAAATCTTGTGTCGTGTAGTTCCCCGACTCTGTACTTTGTTTTTTTCTTTCGTTTTTTTCTTTTTGGAATCGTCATCTCCTTCGTCTAAGAAATCATCCTTCGAGCGTTTACTTGATTCAGAGGAATATGAATCTTCTGACACATCTTCAAAAACCACCCGTTTCCGTTGTGTTTTTTCCTTTTTCTTTTGATACATCCACGGGTATATGTACCCCGTGGTATAATCAGTGTGATCTCGTGCAAGTTTACTCATCTTAATTTTTTTAGTGTCTTCTCTAACTTTCTCCAATTGTTTTTTTTTTTGATCCTCCATATGGTTTGAAAAGACATCAGGGGTTACAGAACTTTTCAAATCTTTAATATGAGCGTCAACTTCCGTCTTCAAAGTGAAAGAGAAATCGATCCGGTGTGTGTGGCAACGCCATAAAAATTTGAAGGAACTTTTGAGCCCGGCAGTACTAAGGCCTACAAATATTCAAGAATCTACTATACAATGTGGTCACACTAAATGCGGTGACTGTAACATTTGTAATATTACTTTAGAATTGACTGAATTCAAGTACCATGGGTCAACTTATGTTTTAAAGAAACAGACAACATGTAGTTCAATTAATGCGGTATACGCTATTCAATGTCCGTGCTCGTTACTGTACATAGGTAAAACCATTCACCCGTTAAGGATTAGGATTAATGAACATCAAAGCAGATTGCACAGTAAGAAGACAGAAGCACCAATTGTAGCTCATTGTCTAACTTTTCATCATCAATTTGATCAACTTCGGGTTTTCTGTATAGATCAAGTGACAGCAGGATTTGCTGATAAGACGAGAGATCAAAGCCTACTCATTTGTGAACAACGCTGGATATATACTCTAAGGACGACACATCTTGAAGGTTTGAATGCTTAAATCGATTGGACGGTGTGTGTATGATAAGAGCATAATATGGAAGATTAAGATCTGGCAAACATGTTAGAAGAAATTATATTTGCACCACAGTAGTGGAGTAGTACCATTAATATGTGTGATCCTTCTTCAATAGAAAAGTGGTTTGAAGAGTCTAGATCCCCCATTTATGAAATAAGGTGGCTAAACAGCTAATGGGCGCAGTGGATCTTTAAGTAGGGATTGCTGCCATGGAAGAGAGTGTCTGTAGGCAGTTTATGTATAAAAGCGAGTCATTCCATCAAGACTACGCATGCGCGGCGTCTTTTTGTAATGATAAGCCTGGTGGGGAGAACAAAGAGGTATGTGGTCTCCTATTGGAACGATCTGAATGTCTTTGAAAGAGTCATTAGATATCCAATGTTTGCAAAATATACTGATTTTGTCATTTTTGATTATTATTTAGAACTCACTGGGATGAGTAGCCACATCTCTAAACAGAGTTAAAATCCCCCGAAGAAACCGCTTGGTCGGTGAAACGCACAAGCGCTAAGGATTCGCGTTGGGATTGAGTTCTGACTCCTACTTTTTACAGATAAGCGTTTTTGCTATTTATCAATTGGTCAATTGGGTCAAGAACATATAAATGACTCAATAATGTTTGGATAGCACTTCTATCACCAAGGTTATTACCAAGTTTTATTATTAAGGTTTTAAGGGAATATTTTGGGTCCTTGATGCAACATAGGGGATTGGTGCTCTAGAGGTATTGCACCTCATATGTTCCATCCCCGATCTAGTCTGAGACCCGTTCCTTAATCATTCTAATATTTTTTGGAGTTAGTTAGAGAGTGGAGCAATCTTCTGTATTTAAGAGTTAGTATTTTATAAAGACAAGTAGGCACCTACTTGTCTATAACTTAGGTTTAAAACAGACATGTTTTGGCTGCCTTAACCTAGGCGTCCTGTTGTAAAGTTACACTCATTGTGCCATAATTGGTCAGAACAATATGATGCCTATAAGTAATAATAATAACGGTACCTATCATTGGATAGCACTACTGTGTGTACCAAGTGATGTTCATTTTGCCGCTGCCCTAAATACCTTATAGTCAAAGTGGGCACCTGGGGGGGGGGGGGCGCTCGTGAGCCCAAGCAAAATGGCCATGATTCCTTGAGGCTCCTCAACTTCTCCCTCTAATTCCCTGGCAGTTGGGATACAGAAATGGAATTTATGGCTTAAAACACGTCTCTTACTACCATTATGAACCCTTATAAGATGTTATCATCAGCTTGCTCAGCCTCCCAACAGATGTTTTAAAAATCCTGAATCCTCCTGTGGAACCCCTGGAGGGGAGCCTCAGTTCGAATTACATCAAGCAATGTAGGCTGTATTTCAGTAGGATTGAGGCGGCTAACTAATCCCACCAAAGCTAGTGATGATGCTCTCTGCCTTCGTATGCTTGCCGAAATGCCCACCTCGCCTGAAGATCTCCTAATTCAGTGAGTTGCAACAATATAACAGTCAGCAGTATCGGGGGTTCAGGATCGGGATAAAGGGCCCTTAGAAACGCTGGAGTTGTGATTGTGGTTCCTTTTAGGGTCTCATGATCACCGGGGCTTGCTCCGAGCGTGTCTTAACCCCCCTAGAATTCACATCGCCGCAAAGATAGAAGTACCTGACTGACTTGCAGTGGAACACAGAAGGGAGCCCAGGAGCGGCGGGAAAATTGTTGTGTGCATAAGAACATAAGAACATAAGATATGACATACTGGGTCAGACCAAGGTCCATCAAGCCCAGTATCCTGTTTCCAACAGTGGCCAATCTAGGTCATACGTACCTAGCAGTTTCCCCAAAAGACACAGGTTCCACAATGCTTGTACTGGGTCAAGCATTGATATCCTGGGTCCCTTCTTAATAATGGTTTATGGACTTTTCCTCCAGGAACTTGTCCAAACCTTTTTTAAACCCAGCTTCACTAACAGCCTTTACTACATCCTCCGGTAACAAATTCCAGAGTTTGATTACACGTTGAGTGAAAAAAAATTTATTTTATTAGTCTTAAATAGTTTACCCTGTAGCTTCATTGCATGTCCCCTAGTCTTTCTATATTTTGATAACGTAAACAATCGATCTACGTTTACCCGTTCCACTCCATTCATTAATTTATAGATTTCTATCATATCTCCCCTCAGCCGTCTCTTTTCCAGGTTAAAGAGCCCTAATCTTTTTAGCCTTTCTTCATAGGAGTATCCTTCCATCCTCTTTACCATTTTGGTAGTTCTTCTCTGAACCTTTTCTAATAACTCTATATCCTTTTTAAGAAACGGCGACCAGAATTCCACACAATATTCAAGGTGCAGTCTCAGCATGGAACGATATAGAGGCATTATAATATCTCGCCCTCTGGAATTCAGTAAGGCTGAGATTGTGAGTGGGAGGGTTCAGTATTGGTATAGGTTTAGGTATTGGTTTTGTAGTTCCAGTGTATGGCCATCATAGTGTTATTATTATTATACCATAATTGTTCTGGCCCTTTGCCTATTTTGATTGGGGCAGTTGCAAGGAGGGGGGGGGGGGCTCTAGTAAGAGTGTGTATAGATTTCTGATGAAGGGCCCTTCAGATAGACACTGTTACAGATAGACAATGTTATGTTTACTAGCTGCATAATAGTTGTTGATATTCTGTTATTCTGACCTGACCTGTTTTTATGAGCTGATGGTTGAAAATGGTAGATTGTATACCTCAAAGTTATGGTTTGCGGAGTTTGAATGCATGTAATTTGAGTCTGCTCAATAAAATGTATTACATTAAAAAAAAAGTGGGAACCTGAGGCAAAGGGAGATAAAGTGACTTTGCGAAGGTCACAAGCAGTGGCATATCAAGGGCAGGTGGTTGGGAGGGGGTCCACTGCAGCAGGTCCCAGGTAGACACCATAACAAACTTACGGTTAAGTTGCCGACACCACAGTGCCTCATGCTCCAGGGGCTTGCTGGTCTTCTCTTCAAGCCGAAGTCTTGTGTACAGCAAGACTTCAGCTGGGAGAGACCAGCCATCTCCTAGAGCATGAGGCACCGCAGCAGCAGCAGTTTAATGGTAAGTTAGCTGTGGTGCCTACCTAGGGCCAGCCAGGTAGCCAGGTGGTGGGAACATCATGGCGCACAGCACTCTGACGTGCAGGAGGTAGCCAGCAGCAAGGGGGGGTGTGGTCCAGGTGATGGGGTGGGGGAGGGGGGGTTGGTAATGCCACTATTCTCAAGGAATAGCAGTGGCAGAAGTGAGAAATGAGCCCTGGCTTTCAGTCCATTATACTAACCATTATTTTAAGCCACTTCCACTCTACAGACACAAAGGTGTTTAATTATACAAATGAGTGCAGGCATAGGAATATGCAAATACTTTTTCCTGTATGGGTTTCAGTGAATTTTCAAAATGAACATATGCTAGTACTTTAATCTGAAAATGACCCAAAGATGATTAGGCACTAACATTTACCAGCATATACTACTGCTTATTACTCTACTAATCTTCTGATCTAATTTACATACAAACAGTGCCGGTGTATTTGCAAACAGTTGCATGTAAATGACGATCTTGCCAAACAAATCTGATTGAGTTCTTTGACTGGGTGAGCAAGGAGCTAGATCAGGGGCATGCGATGGATGTCAGCTACCTGGATTTCAGCAAAGCCTCATAGGAGGCTTGTCAATAAACTCAGTAGCTTGGGGATGGGTCCCAAAATGGTAAACTGGATCAGAAATTGATTGACTTACAGACGACAGAAGGTGATGTTACATGGAGCTCACTCGGATGAAAGGAAGGTGATTGGCGGGGTGCCCCAGGGTTCGGTCCTGGGCCCGGCACTGTTTAATGTATTTGTGAGTGATATTGCTGAAGGAGTGAATGGAAGGGAGTGGTTAACATGAGGAAAGATCTACAAAAGCTGGAAGAATGTTCTAATGCTTGGCAATTAAGATTTAATGCAAAAAAGTGCAGTGTCATGCACTTGGGTAGCAGAAATCTAAGGGAAATGTATGTGATAGGGGCGAGAGGTTGGTGTGCACGGATCAGGAGAAAGACCTTGGTATGATTATTTCTGAAGATCTCAAGGTGGCAAAATAGTGTGACAAGGCAGTGACAAAAGCCAGGAGGATGTTGGGCTGCATACAAAGAGGGATTACCAGCACAAAGGAAGAGGTACTAATGCCACTGTACAAGCCACTGGTGAGGCCTCACTTGGAATACTGGGTTCAGTTTTGGAGACCATATCTTGCAAAGGATGTAAAAAGATTGAAAACAGTTCAGAGGAAGGTGACCAAAATGATTTGGAGCCTGTGTCAGAAGCCTTATGAGAAGAGACTTGAAGACCTAAATATGTACACTTTGGAGGAGAGGAGGAACAGGGGAGATATGATTCAGACCTTTAAATACTTAAAGAGAAATGATGAACAAACAAACCTCTTCCAAAGACGGGAAAGCTGTAAAACTAGAGGGCATAACATGAATCTGCAAGGGGGTAAATTGAAAGGCAATGTCAGGAAATACTTTTTTACTGAAAGGGTGGTGGATGTTAGGAATGCCCTCCCAATGGAAGTGGTGGGGGCAAACACGGTGACGAAATTCAAAATGGCATGGGACAGACACAGTGGATCCCTTTACAGCAACAGGATAAAAACAAAATAAACTGAACCATCTAATTTCTCAACAAATAGGGGTGTCCTACATGGAGTGGTGGGTTCACCCCTAAACAAAGACATGGGGAGGGGTGGCCTGCACAGAGTGGCAGGTGCACCTACTCTTGCCATCTTACTGGGCAGACTAGATGGACCATACTGGTCTTTATCTGCCATCATTTACTATGTTACAATGTTACTATAAATACAAAACCTTCCTTAAACCCTTCTCTGAGAGTCTTCCACTTAGTCCAGGTAACGTTATAAATGTACAGATTGCATATCTCTAACTTTACCTTCATATCGGGCAGGAAGTTCTATAAAAGTCCATTTCTGTGCATAAAGCAGTAACAGTTTTAGGGAAAATATCAAATAATGTAGAGTGGTTGTTCAGTTCAGTCACTTAGATGCATAGAAAAAGGTCACCAAACAAGTTGTAGGTGAGAAGAGCAGCAGAACATCTTTATGGTTAGAGGGGGTCAAACACACCAATCTATGGCCCTGCCGCCACTCCCACATTCTCTAATTGCTGATGTACTGTTGTTATTAGCAGACCCAAGACTCCAGTGACCCACCGCATTTCTCTGCCTATGGTGGGTGATACTTTTTACGAGACTAATGATGCATTTTGGAACCAGTGTAGTGAAGCTAGTCATAAATACATTTAGTCCAATAAAACGTACTATCTACAGTATGGTTATTGACTTTTTCTTCAATGAAAAGTCAGTGCTGCATGTAAAATACCTACTGACCTGATTTCAATGTACAGGAGTTTGTTTTGTTTAAGCATTTTGTATTTAAACTCACAGCTCATTCTCAAATATTAGGCAGGTAAACAATGATTACATTAGGCAAAAAATGTTGACAAATGATATATTGAAATTCATAGTCCATCCTCTGCTATGTATAGGAACTACAAATGTTATTTCCATTACACTGTCAATAAATCTCTCCTTTAAATGACAACAGGTCTTTCCCTTCCTCTTTACCATCATTGACAGAGTGAGTAAAACAACTTATATGAAAAGAAAAATAAACACTGTCATTTGCAGAGTCTGAGTTTTAAGCATTCCTAGTCTCTGAAAACATCTTGGGATGCTTATATAAAATTGTTTTAACTAATTTCATGCTCCCACAGCTCTGAGCATAACTAATACTTTGGTCCAATAAAAGAAATGGTTGACAAAGGATCCAGTTTTCTCCAGCACCAAGTTAAATGCTAGAACTTTGCCCCATTTTTATTTCTATTTGAGCACTGATCACACTCGCCTGCTTCCACTTTTACCTGGACTCTCGAAAACAGCAAGTTAGAATCATCAAAAGGATCTCAACCCCATTCACTCAACAAACACAGTTCCTCAGGGCTCAAGCCTCTCGGGTCTCCTCTTTAATATCTTCATACAACCAATTTTCCAAATCTTCCAAATGAATACAAATCTTCCACATTGAATACAAAATTCAATATCAAATTTATGCCATTGATATAATGATCTTCACCCCATTTAATCTCCTTTATCCCAACCTCACTAACCTCTGAAATTGTTTCAGTGATGCAAAAGAATGGCTTACCTGACACAATCTACAAATTAGCAATGAAAAGACAGAAGCCCTATACATAATGGCAAGGCTGCAGGACAGGGTCCCTGGCGGCCGTAGGTAACCAGGCGCGCGGCCCGGTGCGGGACCCTGCCCACGGCTTTCGGGGAGGGGCGGGGGCTGGCGAGCATCTTTTAAATTCATTGGCTCGCCCCGGTGAAGGATATGGGCGCGAGCTAATGAAGAAGGCTGACAGGGGGGGGGGGGTTTAAGTAGGGCGCGCGGCGGCAACGGTCTCTTGGCGAGACCGGCAACGGGGGAGAGGGCTTTGTCTTCGCAGCTCTTTGGCATCCTGCCTTACCGGTGCTTGGCGTCCTGCTGCTTGTCGGTGTCGTCGGTGGCTGGTGACCGGTACTGCGGGTAGGAGTATCCAGTGTGGGCTGTAGCGGCGTTTAAAAAAAAAAACCCAGGGGGCGGAGCCTGCGACGGTGCAAGATGGCCGCTTGATTCTTTCTCTCCCCGGAATCCTGGTGATTATCCTGCCCTTCCGTGCAGAATTCTCAGAATTAACTGTTCTAGTGGCAGAGACCCTGCAGCAATGACTTCCAGCAAACCCTCCAGGCTCGATTTTAATGCGCCTTCGACCACGGGAACTAAGCGGTTGAAAGCTGAACCCCCGTCCCCGCAAAAGACCGTTGGCCCGAGGGACGCAGCGGAGGGCCTTGCTGAGCTTCTGGCCGAGATCAGGGCAGTACGAGAGCTGGTCACCGCCAATGGGGAAACCCTGAGTGGGGTTCAAGCGGATGTGGCTGAGCTCAAAGATATGAAAGTGCAGCTCGCCACGCTTTCCGAAAAGATGGACGGTCTTTCTATTAAGGTGGAAGTGCATGAGGAGAGGCTGAAGGAGATCACAGCGAACACTAAGCGCATCTCTGTGTTGGAGAGGAGTCTCGAAGATCTTAACAATCGGACTCGACGGAATAACATCCGCATAGTGGGGATGCCTGAAGGAGTGGAAGGCCGTGATATAATGGGCTTTCTGGGCAAAACCATCCCGAAGTTGCTACGACTGGAATTTGGTCAACCATTTGAGATTGAAAGAGCTCACCGTGTTCCTACATACCAGGATCCACACTCCTCGAGACCGCGCCCGATCATCTTGAAAGTTCTGCGCTTCCAACACGTGACCCAGATCATGGCGGCTGCTCGGAGTTTGGCGCCGCTGAAATTTGAGGGAGCAAACATCGCTTTCTTCCCGGACTTTAATAAGTCCACGGTGGCCCGTCGTAAACAACTGCTAGCGCTAAGGCCCCGCCTGCAAAGTCTTCAAGCCCGCTATGGACTTTTTGCCCCTGCCAGACTTCGCGTCACGTTCCACAATCAGACTCGGTCCTTTAAGGATCCAAAGACCCTGTTGGCCTTCATTGAGGAACAAGAAGCGGCGGTGATGCGCTGAGGATGTTTGTCCTGCATACGGTGCTGTCCTTGTGGTCTCGAGCCATGTTTGGCCCTGGGGGTTGGGATCGCAGGAGTGGTCCTCGACCCTCAGGGTCTGTGTGTTTGCGGGTGATCGAGTGAGTGCCTGGTGAGTTGTGTGTGTGTGTGTGTGGAGCGGCTGATCAGAGCTGTGTTGCATACATGGATGGATGGGAGCAGACCGTACTGTGTTTTCTTTGCTTTCCAATGGGGTTTGCTGTTTTTTCCCTGGGAGTGAGCTATATCCTGTTACTTGTATAACCGGGGAAGGGGTGTTATGTTGCTGAAACTATGTGTGGGGGAGTTGGTTTTCAGAGGGCAATCTTGCGAGTTCTGCTGGTTCACCCAGGGGGGTGGGGGTGGAGATGGGTGGGAGGGAAGGTGTCTCCATTGATGGGGGTGGGGGTTACTCATCAGAGCTGGAAACTGAGATTTATGGTTAATGAGCATGTTGTTCGTGTATATGCCTATATAAAGTGTTATGGGGTCCCTTAAGGTCCTCTCGCTGAATGTGAAAGGGGTTAATAACCCCATTAAGCGAAAGAAAATTTTATTATATTGTGTCAAGCAAAATGCCGATGTCGTCCTACTCCAGGAGACGCACTTGTCATCTGTAGAAGCAATGAAATTGGGCACTGGGCAATATCTGGTGGTAGTACACGCTGCAGCAGTAGGCAAAAGAACGGGGTAATAACTTTAGTGCGGAAATCCCTTCAGCCAAAAATTGAGTTAAGATTAGCGGATCCATCTGGGCGGTGGGCGGTGGTGGTAATGCATCTTAGTGGGGAGGAATTTGCTGTCTTGAACGTTTACGGGCCCAACTCCGACGATGTAGCCTTTTTTCAGAAGCTAGCAGTGGTAGCCCATGACCTACGGTCCCTCCCTATGATCTTAGGTGGCGATTTTAACTTGGTGCTGGACCCATTGTTAGACCGACGGCCGTTCCGAGCGTCCAAGTCGGGCAGGGCTGTTTCTGTCCTCCTGTCTTTGATGCAAGACTTGGGGTTGTCTGATGTCTGGCGAACGTTACACCCTGGAGACAAGGAGTTCACTTTCTACTCCCTACCGCATCAGTCACATTCTCGCATTGATTTTCTTCTCCTTTCCCACCCTCTAGTTGAGGCGACACTAGGGGCGGGTATCTGCCCTACAACGGTGTCTGACCATGCGGCAGTTTTTGTTCTGCTAGAGCCAGGGCACCCGGCTCCTCAGAAGCCAGGCTGTTTTTTTCCCCGAGACCTGCTGGGAGATCCGGATTTCTGTACGCTGATTCGGTCGGAGATCCAAGTGTATTTTGAGAAGAACCTTCCTGATGAGACGGCTGGCTGGGCCTGGTGGGAGGCTTTTAAGGCCTCTATCCGAGCTCAGGTTACTAGTTATCTTATTTACCGGTCTAAGCAAAGGAAGGTGGCGTTGGCTGCGCTTGAGGAGCAAATTTCCGCGGGGGAGAGACTCTTGAGGAGGAAAGTAGAGCCTTGTGTGCTCTTGCGCCTGCAGAAATTACGGCACCAATACAACACGCTCTTGAGCGCGGAAGTTCGCAAATCGCTGCATGCGCAGGATGCGCGATATCATGTCGAGCAAAATAAGGCGGGCAAGATGCTAGCTTCTGTACTTAGCCCTCCCAGGGCGAAAGCCAACATTGCGGCTTTGAGATCAGGGACACAGAGGCTACTTACGCGGAGCAGTGAGATGGGGGAGAGATTTAGGTCCTTTTACCAGGACTTGTATGCCTCGGCGGGTGAATGTGCAGACTCTGCTTATCAGACTTTCCTAGAGAAACTGCCCCACCCCGTTCTCCCTGCTCAACAGGTGGGTGAGTTGGAGCGGCCCATCGATGGGGTTGAAGTTCAAGTGGTTTTACGAGAAGCTAAGACTGGCAAGGCGGCAGGCCCCGATGGCCTCCCAGTTGAATTTTATCAGGCTTTTCGGGAGGAGCTCGTCCCCCAGTTGGCCTGTTATTTTCAAATGTTAACGGAGCAGGTTCCGCGGATAGGGAGCTTCAACGCGGCTACTGTGGTGGTGCTTCCTAAGGAAGGGAGGGATCCCCTGGAGGTAGGTAGCTACCGGCCGATCTCGCTTTTAAACGCCGATTATAAGATTTTTGCTGGGATTCTGGCCAGGCGCCTCTCGAAGGTAGTGTCAGGATTAATACACCCTGATCAGTGTGGTTTCCTCCCGGGAAGATCGACTGCGGATAATGCTCGTCTTCTTATAGATCTCTTCGCTCTGACCCAGTCTCAAGATAAGCCTATGGTTGGGCTTTCTCTGGACGCCGAAAAGGCTTTTGATAGGTTGGAATGGGCCTTCATGTACCGGGTCCTTCACTGGTTTGGCTTTGGGGCTTCGTTTATCAATCTAATTAAAGTACTATATGTTGCCCCGCAGGCGCGAATTCTAGCGAATGGACTTCTGTCCACCCCCTTTGTTTTACAACGCAGAACGAGGCAGGGGTGCCCCCTCTCCCCACTTCTGTTTAATCTGGCCCTTGAACCCTTGGCTATAGCTCTTCGGCACTCTGAGAAGATTCAGGGTATTCAGGTGGGGGACTTACAGATAAAACTGTCAGCTTATGCTGATGATCTCTTGCTCTTTGTCCAGCCGGATCAGGTGGGTGAAGTGCTTAGGGTCATGGATGCCTATTCAAAACTATCGGGCTATAAGATCAACTGGGGGAAGTCAGTCGCTTTCCCTATGAACAGGGTGACCTTTCCTTCCGCGTTAGGTGAGCACCCCTTTGTGTGGTCCTCTGGGCCTATCAAATACCTAGGGGTCAAATACTGTTTCTCGAGTGAGGAGACACTTTCAACTAATTGCCATACCATAGAGGGATTGCTTCGTACCTTTTCAGCTCGATGGTCCCCTCTGTATTTGTCATGGTGGGGCAGGCTGGAAGCCATTAAGATGGTCCTGTCTCCCAAAATAAACTATTTTCTTGAAATGCTCCCCATGGAAATGCCTTCTCGGATATACAAGGGCTGGGAACGGCAATTGACACGGTTTTTGTGGGCGGAGAAACCTCCCCGAATTGCGATCGCGAAACTCAAAGCGTGTAGGGACCAGGGTGGAGTGAACTTCCCTGATTTTCGGGCTTACCACCAGGCTTTTTTACTAAAGCAGGGAGCCCTGTGGTGTCCTGCGGTCGCCTCCGATAATGTGCCCATCTGGCTAGAAGTGGAAAAGAGACTTCTCCCCAATGTCCCCCTGCAGCTTTTATTAGTCATGAGACCCCCGACAACGCTTCTACTTTCTCCCACGCTCTCTGCCACGCAATGGGCCGCCTCGGGCCTTGCGCGGGTACTTTCATTGGAGAATCCAGTATCCATAGAGTTTCCTATTTGGCACAACCCTCATCTAAAAATTGGGGCAAGATGATTTCCTGGCGGAGTTGGCAGGAACGCGGTATTTGGACGCTGGGGCACCTTATGCATCTTCAGGGTTGGAAATCCTGGGAGGCCCTTGCCAGTGAGTTTGATCTTCCGGAGCGGTGCCGGTTCCAATGGGTCCAGTTACAAAGTTGTCTTAAGCAGGCAAAGATTACTGGCGCTAGTTTAGTGGAGGACTGGGGGCTCCAACGGGTGCTAGCCACCTGCTATGAAGGGCCGGGGACAGTTTCTAATTTATATGCAATTTTCAGAGGTGGGTGGTCGACTACGTTATCTGGCCTACAAAGGTGCTGGGAGACGGAGGTAGGTTTTCCTATCCCGCCCCACTTATGGACCACCCTATGGTCTAAGGCCAACAGGGTTTCTAGTGCTGCAGCGATTACTCAATCTTTATTTTTTCTCTCCCACAGGGCGTTCTTGACGCCCAGTCGTCTTTCCCGGTGGGCTCCTGGAGTAGAGGCGTGTTGCTGGACGTGTTCTACGTCCTTGGGTACCTTGAAACATATGTTCTATGACTGTCCCAGAGAGCAGGAGTTTTGGCGAGAGGTATGGGATAGAATCCAGCGTATTCTCTCTTTCTGGGCACCTCTAACGTGGGACCTGGTTTTTCTTAGGTCGGCTAGTCCGACGTTGCCTGTCCCAAAAGAGAAACATTTTTTGTTTAATTTTTTGGTTGCAGTTGCTCTCAAGTTGATCCTGATTTGTTGGAAAGATGCCGATAAGCTGGAGAGCAACCATTGGTGGAACTTAGTTTCTCTGTATGCCAGTTATGAGCGGACATGGGCGTGCGGTCAACGCCGGAGGTGTCAGAAGGGGAGAGGGGTCCTCTCTATGGACTCAGGGAATAAGTGGGAATCCCTGGATGTTTATGCGAAATCGGCTGCTATATCTTTCCGGGGCGGGTGCCCTGTCGGGCAATCGCCTGGGTCTGCTTGATGGGTGGGTAACTTAATGGGCGTTCACGCTATTGCTCTGCGACTATTGTTTGCTGTATTGTCTAGCTCTGTATACATCTGTGTGGTTGGCAAGGACAATGGAGGCCGGGTGGGTGGGTGGGTTGGGGTTGGGGTTGTTTTGTGTGTGTTATTGATGTTGTGTTTTTGGAAAAAGTAAATAAAATATTAAAAAAAAAACAAAAAAAAAACCCAAAGTTAAGGCAGGGTGGCGGAGTGGTCTCCGTCGGGAGGGTTTGTGGGGTGCGTGTGTAGCCTGCCATCAGTCGCTGGATCAGGGCCTTAACCTGGGGACATGCCGCCGCGGAGGGGAAGGCAGGCCAGAAGTGGGACATCTGGCAGAGGAGAGCAGGCTGCGGAGGGCAGGAGAGGAGGCAGGGCAGTGAATTCAGGGGGCCGGCGGCGGGGGGGGGTCGGGGAGCGGCTACAGGGGGGCGGGGACAGCGAGGGACGATTGGGGCTAAAGGAACGGGAGCTTTAGGCAGGGGCGGGGCCAGAGTGGGGAGGGGCAAGGAGGCCTGCTCTGTGGGAAGACAAAGAGGGAGGTCTTTGGCCAGGAGGGGCAGGGGAGTTGGAGACCTGGGCCTTGAGCATTTTCTGGGGAAAACCGGTCCAATAGGACAAGGGAGGGGCAGGGCAGCGGATGGGGCAGTCGGTAGGGAGGCGGTGTACGGGGGGGTGGGGAGGGGGATGGTGCAGAGGGGTACAGGGATGGGGGTCGGAGAGGTGGGAGGGTGCAGTTGGGGTGGACAAGGGATGGGGGGTGGGGTGGGGGGGGCCAGTTTGGGCAGGTTGGGCTACACCCTGGCTTGGGGCTCATGCTTACGGGCAAGGCCCCCTGGTACAAGGGGGGGTCGGAGGGAGCGTGGGAACTCCAACGGGATTTGCGCCATGGGAGCATTGGTGGGGCGGGGGACAAGGATCTTCCAGGGCTGAGTGGGTGTCTGCTTGGCAGCCTTGTGGCTCCCCGTTCGTCCCCTCTCCCCCCTCTGCTTCTCTTTTGTCTTTGCAGGTTGCCACAGAGGCTCAGGAGGTGGCACAGATCCCCGGCGGGCAGCATGCGGCAATGGAAGAAGTTGCTGGGGTTGTATCCGGAGGACCTACATGGAGTGAGGCCAGCACAGCGAGTGTTGTGGGAGTGCAGTCACCCAGCCTAGGGGCACGAGATCCCGAAGTGCTGCCACAAGATCTGCAGGCGGGCGTCGGAGGTGCCATGGGTGAGTTGTCCGGGAGCAATGTGGTGGGGGGGGGGTGGGGCTGATCAGTTGGAAGGGAAAGACAAGGGAGGGCGTAAGGCGAAGCGCAAGTGTCGGCACGTGCGACGGAATTGGCGCAGTTCGGAGTCTTCTTCGGCGTCCACAGCGTCCACATCATCATCCTCGATAGCGCCTTCTCGTTCGGGACCAGGGGTGGATACAGGACCAGGTGGGCCCGCCGGCGGAAAGGGCGTTCCTACGTTGGTGGCATTCGCGGAGTTATGGGAAGGGGTCCCGCGGCACCTCCGGCGCAAGATATGGAAGCGGCGCTACATAGATATATTCCGATTGCTAGAGGGCAGGAGGCGCTCGAGAGAGAGTAGAAAAAAGCAGAAGGAGGATGAGAAGGCAGGTCGGGTCAGGAAAGTGTCCCGGAATGTTATTAATTGGGTTAGAGCTTTTTTTTTTTTTTTTAACAATATTTTTTATTGAGTATGTCACAACACACCACAAAAGGAGCATAGAACGAGCATACAATGTTACCAGCCAAACAAAATACAGCTCAGGTAATATACAAGCAACACAGTGTGCCCGCAGACTATACCCAATATTTTCACAACCATGAACAACAAAACAATAACATCTTACCCCCATCTGAAGATTCATACAACATAATCAAGATAACCAGAAACAACACCCACCCCCCAGTCCCCCGAGGCACTGCAGGCAACAGAGACAACTACCCGAGGTCTAAAGCTGATGTAGCTAAATTACAGCAGTGATCACATAAGCAGCAGATGCTGCTAAGTCAAAGTACACAGGTAAACTGATCTAACGCTGACCATTTGGAGAGGTTTGGCACCCTACCCCTTATACACCGACTTTTGTCAATGGCTTTCTCGTACTTGGCATACAGACACAGTTGATTCCACCATTCCTGATATGTGGGTTTAGTGGGGTTCTTCCAGCGAGCCAGCAGAAGCTTCAGTGCCACCATTATCATAAAATTAAGGAGAAAGTGATTGCCTTTATCCAACCCCTGAATCTGCGTCATGTTCCTAAAGGCAATAATTTGCCAAGACAAGGCAGCCTTAAACTGCAGTATACGCTGAATCTGACCCCAAACTCTTGACCAGAAACTCTGAATGTGAGGGCAATCCATCAACATATGTCTTAACGTGCCCACCTCCCCGTGACAGGCCCAACATGTCCCACTCTCACTCTTATTCCATTTACTCAAGACATTGGGGGTGACATATGCCCTATGCGCCAAAAAAAACATAGACTGAGTGAGGGCCGCAGATTTCGATGCTCGGATCGAAAGACCCCTAAATTTCTCCCAATCTGCTGGCGACAAAGCAATCTGTGCCTCTTCTTCCCAGATACGTCGCAGTCCGGCATTGGCTGGGGTGAAATGGTCTACAAACATAGCATAAAAGCGCGAGGCTGCCCCTCTCTCAGCACTGACTTCTTCAACAACACTCCGCAGTCCCAGGAGCAAAATACACCTGCCAGGGGTGGGAGCAGCTTGCCGATACAATGCCGTAGCTGCAACCATTGAAAGTAACAGCTAGCCGGCAAGTCAAATTCTTGCTGTATAGTGCTGAAGGACTTCCATGCTGATCCTTCCATTAACTGCCCAACGGTCCACACTCCTCGTTGTTGCCATTTCACCCAATTGCAGACCTTCCCGTTGATCTTCAGCTCCGGGTTGAACCAGATAGGTACCGACCTTGAAGGAGGATTGCGTTGTGCAATAATAGGGAGGAAAGATCGAAAAACTAGTTGAGTTGAAACTATCACTCTCCCAACGCCAGAAGTCTCCCAACGCCAGAAGATGGGTGTCAACAGAATGTCGATGGTTGGACAAAAGTCACCAGAGCCTGCAAAATCACCAATCCAACTTCTCCAGCCCTTGAATTAAAGAACCATTATGCAGCCCTGGAAGTGGAGGAGGTGAAAGCATCCCTGGAAAGGGAAGAACCAGAGTTCAAGTACCCCATAGTTGCAGAATCAGTGACCAGAAGGAAACGAAGGGTAGTGGTGGTTGGAGACTCTCTTCTGAGGGGTACTGAGGCGTCCATCTGCCGACCAGACTTGATGTCCAGAGAGGTATGCTGTCTGCCTGGTGCCAAGATCCAAAATGTTACGGAGAATTTGCCGAGACTCATCAAGCCCACTGACTATTACCCAATGTTGCTAATCCATGTTGGAACAAATGATACTGCCAGGTATACCTCGGAACGTATCAAAAGTGACTTCATGGCTCTGGGACAGAGGGTGAAGCAGGTAGGTGCACAGGTGGTGTTCTCTTCAATCCTCCCTGTTGAGGGTAAAGGCCAAGGCAGAGAGGCTCGCATCCTGGAGATTAATGCATGGCTGCGTGGATGGTGTCTTCGAGAGCGTTTTGGTTTCCTAGACCATGGGATGCTGTTCCAAGGGTTGCAGAGCAGAGATGGCATCCATCTGTCCAAGAAAGGTCAACACATCTTTGGTAGTAGACTGGCTAATCTACTGAAGAGGGCTTTAAACTAGATTCGTTGGGGATGGGTGAAGAAAGCCCCCAGGTAAGTGAAAGCCCCCAGGTAAGTGATACATTAAATACCTTTATGGAAATGGGTAACAGGGGTAACATATGGAAAGCAGTGTGTATTAATGCCCGTAGCATGGGAAATAAGATCTCTGAAGTTGAAGCTTTGGTGGGAGTGGCTGACTTAGATTTAGTGGCAGTTACAGAAACATGGTTCACAGAAAACCATGACTGGGATGTAACTATACCTGGCTATACTTTATTCAGAAAGGACAGGGTAGGAAGAAGGGGAGGAGGAGTAGCACTATATGTAAAAACTACTATTAAAGCTTTGGAATTACAGAGCTTAAAAGGGAGAGAAGAGGCATTGTGGGTTAAACTAGAAAGAGGGAAAGAGAAATCTATTTGCATTGGTGTGATATACAGACCTCCCTCACAAGAGGAAGAGGTGGACAGAGAGTTAATTGAAGACATACGCAGCATTGCTAGGAAAGGGGAAGTGCTACTGCTAGGAGATTTCAATATGCCAGATGTTGATTGGCACTTTCCTGCTGCAGTATCATCTAGGAGTAAGAAGATCATGGATTCTCTACAGGGAGAACTATTCAGGCAATTGGTAACAGACCCCACACGTGAAGGGGCCATACTGGACTTGGTGCTTACCAATGGTGAAAGTGTTTCTGATGTTGTAGTGGGAGATCATTTTGCATCCAGTGATCACCAGATGGTGTGGTTCAGTATTAGGACTAGGGCTGTTAGAATCCATTCCAAGGTAAAGATCTTAGACTTTAGGAAGACTAACTTTGCGAAGATGGGCCAATACCTCAGGGAGTCATTAGTGGGATGGGAATAGCTGGGGGATGTAGAACAACAGTGGGCAAAACTGAAAGGGGGTATTTTAAAGGCAACCAACCTTTTTGTTAAAATGGTAAATAAAGGCAAAAGGAACAGGAGACCGCTATGGTTTTCGAAGGAAGTAGCTGAAAATGTGAAGAAAAAGAGGGAGGCCTTCATGAAATACAAGAGATCACAGAGAAAGGAAGACAGGCATCTGTATTTGGAAAAACTTAGAGAAGCTAGCAAAGTAGTCAAGAAGGCAAAGATTCAAAAGGAGGAGGAAATAACCAATGCAATAAAATGGGGAGATAAGACATTTTTCAGATATATTAGTGAGAAGAGGAAGGGCAAAAGTGGTATTGTCAGACTCAAGGGTACAGGGGGGGAATATGTAGAAGCTGATAAGGATAAAGCGGAATTGCTTAACAAATATTTTTGTTCTGTGTTCACAGATGAAGAACCAGGAGCAGGACCTCAGAAAACACCCACAAATAAGAACAGAAGCGAGGGACATCTTGAACAATTTTCAGAAGACTGTGTTCGTGAGAAACTAGCTCAACTTAAAGTAGACAAAGCGATGGGACCGGATGGGATACACCCTAGAATACTGAGGGAACTTGGGGACGTTCTAGCAACTCCACTGACTGACCTTTTCAATGCCTCGTTGGAGTCGGGAGTGGTGCCAAAGGACTGGAGAGAGGCTCATGTGGTGCCTTTACACAAAAGCGGAAGTAAGGATGTGGTTGAAAACTACAGGCCGGTTAGTTTAACTTCAGTGGTGAGTAAATTAATGGAAACGCTGTTGAAAGAGAAAATAGTGAGGTTTCTGGAGTCCAGCGGATTACAGGATCCGAGGCAGCATGGATTCACCAGAGGCAGGTCTTGTCAGACAAATCTGATTGATTTCTTTGACTGGGTGACCAGGGAGTTGGACCGAGGGAGAGCTCTAGATGTGGTGTATTTAGATTTCAGTAAAGCCTTTGACACTGTTCCTCACAGGCGACTTATAAACAAACTGAACACCCTAGGGATGGACCCTAAAGTTACTGCTTGGGTTAGAAATTGGTTGGGTGGGAGGCGACAAAGAGTACAAGTAAATGGAGCTTACTCTGAGGAGAAGGATGTTACCAGTGGTGTGCCCCAGGGATCTGTCCTTGGTCCGATTCTTTTTAACATCTTTGTTAGTGATATAGCGGAAGGGCTGTCGGGTAAGGTTTGCCTCTTTGCGGATGATACCAAAATCTGCAATAAAGTAGACACCCAGGAAGGTGTAGATAACATGAGGAGGGATCTAGCTAAGCTTGAAGAATGGTCTAGAATTTGGCAGCTGGGATTTAATGTTAAAAAATGTAAGGTCATGCATTTTGGCTGCAGCAATCCAAGGGAGCAATACAGCATAGGAGGTGAAGTACTTTTGTCCACTAAAGAAGAGCGGGACCTAGGCGTAGTTGTGTCTGATGATCTTAAAGTAGCTAAACAGGTAGAAAAGGCGACGGCAAAAGCTAGAAGGATGCTTGGGTGCATACGGAGAGGAATGGCTAGCAGAAAAAAGGAGGTGATAATGCCTCTGTATAAGTCTTTGGTGCGACCTCATTTGGAGTATGGTGTGCAATTCTGGAGACCGCACCTTCAAAAGGATGTGAACAGGATGGAGTCGGTGCAGAGGGTTGCTACTAAGATGATTAGTAGTCTTCATTATAAAGCATATGAGGACAGACTTAAGGATCTTAATATGTACACCTTAGAGGAAAGGCGGGATAGAGGTGATATGATTGAGATGTTTAAATACCTCCGTGGCATAAATGTTCAGGGAGAGAGCCTCTTTCAATTGAAAGCAAGTTCTGCGACGAGGGGACATGGGATGAGGGTGAAGGGAGATAGATTCAGGAGTGATATGCGGAAATATTTCTTTACGGAAAGAGTAGTGGATCCGTGGAATAGTCTCCCAGTGGAGGTGGTAGAGATGAGGACAGTAACTGAATTCAAAAAAGCATGGGACCAACACAGAGGATCTCTAAAGGTAAAAAGTGGACTGTTGTAGTTGTTGTTATGGAAGGACAGACTAGATGGGCCTTGTGGTCTTTTTCTGTCATCATGTTTCTATGTTTCTATGTTTCTATGTTTCTAAGTCTCTGGGTGCGCCATTCCCATAAGAAGTTCAATTGGGCAGGGGGCGACCAGACGTTCTTCCAGCTTGAGCCATGTGGGTCTATGTTCCACAGTTTCACTCAGGGCCCACATCGATCCCTGCTTCAGCAGAAAGGCTTTGTGATACCAAAAGAAATCCGGAAAGTATATTCCAGCAGCTGCCTTGGCAGCCTTTAGCTTCTTTAATGCAATTCTAGGAGTTTTCCCAGCCCAGAGGAAGACACTCATGATGCGTTCCAGAGTTTTATATGTGGCAGACGGGAGCAGAAAGGGGAGCATACTCAGAATATAGTTTAGCTTAGGAACCAGAGACATTTTAATGGCCTCCATCCGACCCCACCAGGTAAGGTGGAGCGGGGACCATGACAGGGTGTAAGAACGAGCTATATCCAGCAACTTCTCAGCATTCACCCGTATGGTGTCTTCTGTGGACGCAGAGTACAGCACTCCGAGGTATTTTATAACCCCTGGTTCCCACCGAAAGGGAAAACCGGCAAACGATGAAGGAGCCGCCCACTTGTTCATCGGGAATGCCACGGTTTTCGTCCAGTTCACTTTATAGCCGGATAACTGTGAATATTGGGAGATCAAATGTAGAAGCGCCGGCACTGAGCCTGGCCGGATGAAGACCAGCAGTCATCTGCATAAGCTGACAGTTTAACATGAAGATCAGCAATCTCAACACCATGAATCTCTTCCGATTGACGTATTAGCAAAGCCAGCGGCTCCAAGGCAAGATTAAACAGAAGTGGAGAGAGAGCACATCCCTGTCTTGTGCCACAACGTAAAGGAAAGGGCTGAGAAAGGATACCATTGACCAATATTCGCGCAGTGGGTTTATCATACAGGATCCGCACCATGGCAACAAACTCTTTAGGCAATCCAAACCACTCCAGTACATGATATAGGAAGGGCCACTCTAGCCTATCAAAGGCCTTTTCCGCATCTATGGAGAGACCCAACACTGGGTCTTCGACGTTGTACGTCCATTCCAGCACATCACAGAGTAAGCGACCATTATCGGCTGTTGATCGTCCAGAGACGAAGCCACATTGGTCAGGGTGAATCAGCCAAGGGAGCACACTGTTCAGCCGCCTGGCCAACATACAGGAGAACAACTTATAATCAGCGTTAAGAAGGGAAATGGGCCTGTAGTTCCCAACCGCAGTTGGATCCCTTCCTGGTTTTTCAAGCACTACAATAGTTGCTTCCGCACAGGCACCAGTCTTCTGCTCCACAGATAAAAATTTGCGGTAATAATTTAATACCTGCGGGAGTAGTACATCTGCGAACGTTCGGTAGAATTAAACTGGTAGCCCATCAGGGCCTGCGGCCTTGCCGATCTTCATGGCAGTCAGTGCCTCCCGCAGCTCCCCTATAGACAAGGGCTCCCTTAGGGCAGACTTCTGATGCTCCTGAAGGTGAGGCCTTTCAACCTTAGCTAAAAGATCTTCACAAGCCTTAACATCGAACAGTACTTCGGAAGTATAGAGTTGCTCATAGAATGTCCGAAAAGCGGCTGCAATCTCACCACTAGTGGCCAAAGGGTTCTTCTGCGCATCTACAATACGCGTAATATGTGCCCTGCTACGGCGGGCTTTGAGGCCAGCAGCCAGCAGCTTGCCCGCTTTATTCTTTTCCGTATAATATCGAGCCTGATTTGCAAACATACTCTGCTCCACCTCTGCGCTTATTATCATATTATATTGATATCTCAGCTTCTGTATCCGATTCAGAACGGTAGCATTAGGACTTCTCTGAAGCAGTCGTTCACCTGTCCTGATTTGTCGGTCGAGATCTTGAAGTTTAGTCCAGGCCACCTTGGCCTTAACAATACTAAAGCTGGTTATACGCGCCCTGATAGATGCTTTAAAGGCTTCCCACCAAGCCCAATTTGAAGAATCTTCCTGTCTATTATGGGTAAAGTACTCCTCAATAGCTTGTCTTATGGTATCCTGAAATTCCACATCACCAAGCAGGGTTCTGTTGAAGGACCAAAACAGTTGTCTGAGTGAATCTCCCTCCTGAGTTAGCTCTAGTGTTATTGCCGCATGATCAGATATGTGGGTACTAAGAATGTTGGCTCCACGGACTACTGGAATCAATGGTCTGGAGATCAGGAAAAAATCTATCCTGGAATATGAGCCGTGTGGACAGGAGAAAAAAGTATAATCCCTCTCTCTTGGAAACAGGACTCTCCAGACGTCCACAAGCCCAAGCACCTGCATAAGTGACCGAAGCGCTATCTGTGCTCTCCCGCTTCTTACCCGGCTTGGGTTGCAGTCTAACAAGGGGTCCAGCACCAGATTAAAGTCACCCCCAAGGATGAACGGGTGAGAAGCATCTTCCTGTATCACTTCTGCAAGGGAAAGGAAGAACGTAGGTTGATCACCGTTGGGGGCATAAATATTAATGATGACCAAATGTCTGGCTCCCAGAGATACATGCACTTTGACCCAACGCCCCTCCTTATCTGCCCTCGTAGCCAACACCTAAAGTGGAATCCTTCCTCTGGCTAGCACTGCAACCCCGTTTTTCTTCCCCAGAGCAGGAGAGTGAGCGATCAGCTTGTAATGACTTGAGCCCAACTTCAGAGATTCCTTGGAGGACAAGTGGGTCTCTTGAAGGAGAATAATATCAGCTTTTTGCTTCTGAGCGTAAGCCAATATCTTCCTCCGTTTGGCAGGGTGCTGGATACCCTTCACATTCAGAGATAAGACTTTAAGGGGAGGTACTGACATCAAAATACTGAATATGGTATGCAAACCTCTCCATGGTCATGATCATCTTTTGAACCCGCACATTACCCCATGTTATAAATAAACACCTCACTTGTCTGCAGCGCCTCCACCTATCTCCCCCAATGAGGAACAGCATCAATGGGTGAGACAGCGTGAGATGCAGGATAAGGCAAGACCCAAAAACTATAACCGCCCATATAACTCAAGACAAGTGCCCCTGATCAGCATTTACCATACAGTGATATGATTAGCAGGGAGCCTACGTAATATGGCATAAAGCTATATCCTAATCCGACTATTAATAAAGACTAGTAAAGACTATTTCCCCTCCCCTTATAACCCCAGATGCCAACTTTACATAGCAAGACTAACATTAGTACCTTCCTGCAATGCCCACAAGATACACAGCACTCCACTTGGAGTCAGAGCCTAATACTTGCAAGAATAGAAGATAGAGAGAAAAAGTCCTTCCACATCAAAGGAGTTAGGAACCGCTGTCCATGTGCATTTTCAAAGCTTCCTGTTCTTCTATAAACAGCAATAGCCCCTCTGGATCCTCAAAAGATTTCGTTTGATTGTCCAGGGTCACTTTAAAGCGCGCTGGATAAAAGAGTCCATACTTCGCCTGCAGCTGTTGAAGGCGGGGTCGCAGATCTAGAAACTTCTTTCGTTTATCCATCGTTACCTTGCACAGGTCTGGAAAGAAGGAGACTCTATGCCCTTCAAATGTCACCGGCGATAATGCTCGCACCGCAGACATAATGCGCAGGGCTTGCTGATGCCGTAACAGGCAGAAAATTATAGGTCTGGGTCTCGGGCTGTGTCCCCCCGTATGCATAGGAATTCTATGTGCCCGCTCCACCTCCAGCGGTGTACTGAAATTTATTTTTAAGATACTAGGCAGGACTCTTTCGAGGAAACCAATGGTATCCGCTCCCTCCGCTCCTTCAGGGACCCCCAATAATCTGACATTATTCCTGCGGGATCGGTTCGATAAATCCTCCAAATTTGTCTCAAGCAGGCTCACCTTTTTCAAGGCCCTGGATAACTTCTGCAGACGGTCCTCGTGCACAGTCACCACACCGTCAATTTGTTCTACTCTCGCTGCTAACCCCTGCGTTCTCTCTTTAAATTCTTGCATGTCCGCCTGCATTTGCAGCAGGGTATCTCCGTTGGCCGAGATCATTGCTCTCATCGCCCGCAATTCGGCCAGAATTTCGCTCTTCCCGTCGTCAGCATCTCGCCCTGCCGCCATCTTAACAGGGGAAGGAGGATCTTGCTTGGCTTGTTTAGAGCCCGTGCTCCCACTTGAGGCAAAGTCTAATTTAGATTGCTTTCCCGACGCCATCCGCCAGGTTTTCCTTTGCGGCTGCAACCTGACAATAAATCACCCCAAAATATGCAGGCGGTTAGCGACGAAATCAGGGGTATTTCAAAGGGTCTGCAAGAGCTGAGCGCTTATGCGTCCATCCTGCTTCTCCGCTAGGCTCCGCCCCCCGGGTTAGAGCTTTTTTAAGGTTAGCGAGTGTTTGGGGTCGGCAGGCTCCGGAGGATTACGGAATGTTTTTGGCATATGCTGACTCTATTTTGGAAGCGGCGCAGACGCATGGCGGTTTTGCGTGGCTTAATTATGACGAGAAATTTCGAGATAAAATGGAGGAGAGTAAGGGGTTGTCCTGGGGCACTCAGGATATCAATTTGTGGTTAACCCAGATGTCGGGGGGATTGGGTGCGAGCGGGGGAGCTGTGGTCCGTGCTGGGGGGGGGTGGCTTGGCAGGAATGGGGCAGCCCTTTCAGGCGAACGGTGGCTCTTTGCCGCAGAGAGCAGGGGCAGGGGCTCTTGGGGACATCTGTTGGCGTTTCAATAGATCCTCGTGCCCCTTCCCCGACTGCAAGTTACGGCACGCATGCTCTGCCTGCGGGGGCAGGCATTCGGCACTTAAATGCTTCAAAAAGGGCGGTGGGCCCCCCCTGCGGCGGCCCCCAAGTAATGCCGATTGGAGGGGGTTGGCGCCCACTCCAATCTCCCGGGATGTGATTAGGGAGTGGTTGGGGGCTTATCCGCGGAGGAGGGACCGGGAGCTGTTGGAGCGGGGGTTTTCGGAGGGGTTCGTTATTCCGGTGCAAGGTACGATAGTAGGTAGGTCGGCGCATAATTCTCCCTCGGTGAGGCGGTTGGCGTCGGTGGTTCGCGAGAAGTTAGCGGTTGAGTTGGGCTTGGGCAGAATAGCCGGCCCATTTGTTGAGCCGCCATTGGCAGATTTGGTACTTTCTCCATTGGGGGTAATCCCTAAGAAGGAGACGGGGAAGTTTCGTTTGATACATAACCTCTCCTTTCCTTTGGGTGATTCGGTAAATGCTCATATTCCGAAAGAGTTGTGCGCGGTTCGGTATGCGTCCTTTGACGAGGCAGTGGGTCTGGTGAAACATTGTGGCCCTGGGGCCCAGTTAGCGAAGGTTGATATCGAATCTGCTTTTCGTTTGCTGCCCGTCCACCCGTCCTCTTTTTATTTGTTGGGTTTTTCATTTGAGGAGGAATTTTATATGGACAAGTGCATGCCCATGGGCTGTTCAGTGTCGTGTGCCTACTTCGAGACATTTAGTACCTTTTTGCATTGGAATTTAGTACGGCGGGTGGGCAGCGGGAATGTAGTGCATTATCTTGACGATTTCCTCTTTGTGGGGGCAGCGCAGTCGGAGGTCTGTCAACAGTTGATGGATGGTTTTCTACACATGGCTAGTGAGTGTGGGCTCCCGCTGGCCGTTGACAAGACGGAAGGCCCGACAACTTGTATTACGTTTTTGGGGGTGGAAATCGACTCAGTAGAGATGGTGGCACGCCTCCCGCTGGACAAGGTGTTGAAATTGCGCGTCCTGGTAGCAAATGGGTTGGCATCTGATAGGTTATCCTTGAAGGAATTGCAAATACTAATTGGCTCATTGAATTTTGCGTGCAGAGTGATTCCGATGGGTCGGGTTTTCATGCGTAGCTTGGCGGCCGCCACTGTTGGGGTTCGCAAGCCGCATCATCGGATCAGAATGTCCAAGGTCATGAAGGCCGATTTGAGAGTGTGGAACGTTTTTCTGGAAGACTTTAACGGGGTGTCTGTTTTGATGGAGGCGGAGGTGTCCAGTGTTGATTTGCAGCTGTTTACGGACGCGGCAGGCAGTGGGGGTTTGGGGATTTATTTTGGAGGGGATTGGTGTGCAGCCCAATGGCCGCATGCGTGGCATGCTGATGGCCTGACAAAAAACATTACGTTCTTGGAATTGTTTCCTTTGTTGGTTGTGTTGCACTTATGGCCCGAACGGTTGAGGAAACGCAGATTGATATGGTGGTGTGACAATGAGGCTGTGGTTGCGGTAGTCAATCGGTATACGCCGCAATGCGCGTTGGTAGCGGGACTAATGAGGGCTATCGTTTTCGCTTGTTTGCGTTTAAATGTCGCAGTGAAGGCTCGGCACATTCCGGGTTGCACTAATCGAATTGCGGATGCTCTTTCTCGTTTCAAGTGGGAGCTATTCCGGACGCTGGTGCCCGAGGCGAGCGAGGAAGGCATGGAGGTTCCCGAACATTTATGGAAGATTGGCCAGCAGAAATGGTACGCCTGTTGAAGAACTCTCTCTCGCCTGCAACTTGGTCGGCATACACGAAAGGATTTGACGCGGTCTGGGAGTACCTTGAGGGGAAAGGCTGGAAGCCCAGAGCGGAGGTGGACAGTTTGTTAGGACAATATATAGTGGAGGCTAAATGCTCTGGTATGTCCCGGGCATCGGTTCGGACGCGGTTGGCAGGCTTTGCTTTCTTTGCCAAGGCAGCTGGCTGGGGATTTGTGAAGCAGGGGTTTTTGGTCCAGAAGTTATTGCGGGGATGGGATAGAGTTTGTCCGGCACCTCCGGATGCGCGATTACCGGTGACGCACGACCTTTTGGTGCGGCTTTGTGCAGCACTGCCGAGTGTGGCGTCTTCAGCCTACGAGGCGGTGCTTTTTAAGGCATTGTTTTGCTTGGCCTTTTTTGGGGCTTTTCGGGTCAGCGAGCTGGTGGCTGGCTCTGGCAGGGCAGGGCAAAGGATTATTGTTGGGTCATGTGCAGGTCGGGGGAGGACAGCTGCGGATCAAGCTGGCCAAATCAAAGACTGACCAGTTGGGCAAAGGACTGTGGGTAGTTCTTCATGAAGTGGTATCCCTGCCGACTTGCCCGGTGGAGGCAGTGCGGGCTTATTTATCGGTGCACCCGGTGGCGGGTTCCCTGTTTTTCTTGCACGAGAATGCAAGCTGGGTGACACGTTTCCAGGTAGCGGCGGTGCTAAGGATGACCGTATGGTATCTGGGCATGGATCCTACGCACTTTGCGCCGCATTCCTTTCGCATTGGAGCGGCGACAAGTGTGGCGGCGGCAGGGATGTCAGAGGTGGCTATTCAGAACATTGGCAGGTGGCGGTCACAGGCCTTTAAAGGTTATGTGCGTTTGTGAGGCAGCGGGTGAGCATGCGAATAACCTTTGCTTTCTTTTTCAGATGCTGTGCGGTGCCCGCAATTATGCTGGATGATCGGGCACTCATTTGTGCATTGGGCGGGACTGCAGGCAGCTGAAAGACCATTGGGTCCTAATTTGGGACTCGACCGGCATTGGTGTCTCTACTATGGCTTGGGGAACGTGGGTTGCGTTGGCTGCAGCTGCTACCATTGCTTCGGCACCATAGCCGGGTGAGAGCGGAGCCCGCAGTGATCCTGCTACATGTGGGAGGGAACGATTTAAATAGCTGGACTTGTAAACAGATCATTCGGGCAGCAAAGAGGGATCTGGCAGAGGTGATGAGGATGTTCCCTCAGGTTATCATAATGTGGTCTGATATCATTCCAAGGCCTGTTTGCAGGGGGCAGAGGCGGTGGTCCAGGGGGTTGGCAAAGGTCAATCGACAGATTGGGCGGTGGGCCTGTCAGCACGGAGGGTATCAGATTCTGCACTCCTGGGTGGATGTAGATTGTGCTGGACTTTATCGCCAGGACGGTGTGCATTTATCGCAGGTGGGAGTTGACCTGCTGTTGAATGACTGGCAGGAGGCCTTGGAATGTGTGGTTCAGTGGGAGCCTCGATGGTCGCAGCTTTAGGGGGGCGGCGTACGGGCGTAAGTGTGCCCTACACCGGGTGGCGGGATCCCGGAGGTTTCCGGGGTCCGGAGCCTTAAGCTGGAATTGGGGTGGGGGCGGGTGCCCCCAACCCGGGTGACCCCTGGCCGGTCTTTGCTAGTAGTATGGTGAGGCCAGGGAAAGGGGGGGTTGGATTTGCCGCTGGCTCTGCCGCGGCGGGAGTGGAATGAGCTCACCTTGCTAGTGGTATGGCGGTTGAGGGCTCATTCTGCTCGGGAGTTAGTATTATATTAAGAAGTTGGTTGAAAACAATGTTTGGAATGTATAATTTTAATAAAGCTGCGACCATTTGAGCCAAAGTTCGTTGTGTATGGATTTCTTATTTGGAGTGGGAATGGTTGGGAGAAAAGGGGGGATAGGGGGGGGGGAAGCGGGGTGCCACCGGGTCCGACCTGCCTTGGTTACTACTGACACGACCTTCTCCTCAACACCAACAATGAGACTCGACAGTGCACAAACCATAGTCAAATCTGCAATAAAATACCTGGGCATAACACTCGAGCAGCACCTAACCTTCCAATCACACATAAAAAGAATAACATCCCGTGTTTACTAAAAGCTAAGGAATCTGAGGAAGCCCCACCTCCTTCTCCATGCAGACCTATTCCGTACCATCTGACAAACCATAGTTACACCTGTTCTGGATTATTGTAACATCATTTACCAGGGTCTCCCCAAACACACCCTTCATAGCTTGCAAATGACCCAAAACACAAGTGCACAAATAATCACATCACCCCAATATCCATGCAGCTCCACTGGCTTCCAATAATATTTAAAATCCTACATAAGGAATCTGCAGCCTGCCTTCAAGCTCTCAACTCCGAGTCCATGGAAGAACCTCTACTCTTAACCTTCTAACAATCCCAACCCAGAAAATCAAAAGCAAGCAATCCAATTACAATCAAGCCTTCTCCCTATTTGCCCCATGTTATGGAACTCCTTACCACCAACACTAAGGGGTCTGTTTACTAAACGGCGGTAGCGTACTCCATGCGATATCGGAGCCGCGGCCCCATTGATTTCAATGGGGCCATGGCTCCGATATCGCACGGAGTACGCTACCGCCGTTTAGTAAACAGACCCCTAAGAGGATGCTCAGACTTGTCTGAATTGAGAAAAAAACTTAAAGCATACCTCTTTCAAAATGAATACAACATAAGTTCGGACTCAAGAACCCAACCACCTTAAAAACACCCCCCCCCGCCCCCCCCCCCCCCCGTATATCTGCATAAGTTAAGCAATCTAACCATTAGAACAAAGCTGCAAATAATTTGTACTTTGAACTATTATTTTGTTGTTGTTACCATTGCAGTTCTCTGTAAAACAGTGTGCTGATCAAACTCCTGTTGCATGTTTGTTACTTGTAAACCGCCACGGAAGTTAATATCTGTGGTTTGGGAGTTGGCAGGCAGGGCTAAGCAGCTACGGTGATAAGACCTGCCCAGTTGAATATCAGGCCCCACAAGCCTAAGTAAGTGCATTATACCAAAGATTTTGATGAATGAAAACACTAATACTGGCATTATAGTAACATAGTAATATAGTATATGACGGCAGATAAAGACTAGTATGATCCATCTAGTCTGCCCAACAAGGCAGCAAGAGTAGATGCACTTGCCGCCCCATGCAGGTTACCCCTCCCCATGCATGGTTTAGGGGTGTACCCACCGCTCCGTGTAGAACACCCCTATTTATTCAGATATAAGAGATAGTTATGCTTATTTTGATTTTATCCTGTTGCTATAAAGGGATCCACTGTGTCTGTTCCATGACATTTTGAATCCTCTCACTGTGTTTGACCCAACCACTTCCATTGGGAGGGCATTGCAAGCATCCACCACCCTTTCAGTGAAAAAGTATTTCCTGACATTGCCTTTCAGTTTACTCCCTTGCAGCTTCATAAGTGCAGAAATATAGACACCAGCAGATATAAGATTTCCTATATAAAAACAAATGCTATTCTATTAGAGGGTCAATGTATCTCTTCCTTTAAATTCCAACAGATTAAGAACGTCGAATAAATGGGAAAGGAGAACAAGACCTCAGTTACAGAATTCATTCTCCTGGGATTCTCTGACCTTCCTCACCTGCAGCTCCTCATTTCTGTCACATTTTTCCTGATTTTCCTGATCTCTGTGCTGGGAAACGTTATGTTTTTAATGTTAGTATGTGCTGACACTCACCTACAAAAACCCATGTACTTCTTCCTCAGTAACCTGTCCTTCTTGGATATCTGTAACACCTCCATCACTCTCTCTACATTGCTGCACAGTCTATTCATAGGAGAGACAGTGATTTATTTTCCTATCTGTATGGCACAGCTTTACTGTTTTATGTCATTCATAGGTACAGAATTCTTCCTTCTCACTGCCATGGCCTATGATCGCTATGTTGCAATCTGCAACCCTTTACGTTATGTGCTCATCATGAATAGGAGAGCCTGTGTCCTTCTGGCATCTGCTTCTTGGATATTTGGCTTTCTGGATGTGGTACCCCATATAGTTTTAACATCTCAGTTCTCTTTCTGTGAGAGTAATGTGATTAATCATTTCTTCTGTGATCTCGCAGTACTGATGAAACTTTCCTGTAGTGATTTACTCCACATCGAAATTGTAATATTTACTGAAGGGGTGTTTATTTCATGCTTTCCTTTTGGATTAACTCTGTTATCCTATGTCTGTATCATCTCCAGTATCCTCAAAATCCGTTCTGCAAAGGGAAGGAGAAAAGCGTTCTCCACCTGTTCCTCCCATCTGACCATTGTTATTCTATTCTATGGGACTCTCCTATGTTTGTATATGAGACCATCTTCAATGTATTCACCAGACCAAGATAAACTGTTCTCTCTGCTGTACACAGCTGTGATTCCAATGTTAAACCCCATTATTTATAGCTTAAGAAACAAAGAAGTGAAAAAATCCCTGATTAAACTCAGATGCATGAATCATGGTATGAATATCAGTTAACGCTGCATCTTAAGTTCTAAATAATCTATCTCTTGATCTCGTACAATAAAAACAGATCTGTATGAACCTATATACATCCTCTATAAAAATTATTAATTTTGGAGTTTGACCTAAAGTCATAATTGTTTCGTTCTGTATCATTCCCATGAAAAATTTACCTTTTCATTTTTATTCTAGTATTAGTAAAAATAATAATGTAATATTGTAGTATTGTTTTGTTGACTGTTCCTTTGCATGAAAAACAACAGGAAAATCAGTAATATTTCCTATTGCATTTTCTTTCATTTTCTATATAAAACAAAAGAAATACATTTCTTTGTTTTTTTTCTTTTGTTTTGTTCTTCTGACAGACCTCCTGCCTCAATCAAACATAAAAGCAAAAATGTTTAGATAATCCCTACCAGGCTTTATTTGGGGTTCCCTAGGGATATTCATATGTCAAAATGTTTTGGTTCATTTTCAAATTGTTTGGGCTTTTTACCAATCTTTGGACTTTATTTGGTTTGTCTCACACATTTGTTTTATTAAAATATTTTCAGCACTTATTAGAACTTTGTAATATGCTCTAGTCCACCTTAATTTTCATAGGTCCAAGTATGCAATGAACAGAACCTTGTAAATATGTTAAGTAACTTGGAAATAGTTGTCACCCTGTTAAATACCCCATGCTAAGTTAATTGTACTCTGTTCAAGTTTGAATTTCAAGGTAAACCACGTTGATTCCAGGATACATGAGAGAGGGTGGTCTGAGTGGGTAAGGGGGGGGGGGATTATGGCTAGATAGTACATTTGTTTATTGGAAGAGATCCACTATGTTGGAACAGTAAAACGGGCATTTAGTTCATTATAAGAAGATCAGCTATGTCGGATCAGTGAAGCAGCCAAGAAAGGTGTGTTTTCATCTTTTTATGAAGGTTGCTAAGTCATCTGTAGCACAAAGGTCATTCGGTAGAGCATTCTAGAGCATTGGGGGCAATGTATTGTGAATGGACTTAGTGATTATTGAAAGGGTGAGTAGCATGTAAAGGGCATGAGCTCTTCTGGATTTGTTGCTGGATGTTTTCTGTATGAGGGATTGGAGATTGGAGGTGGATTGATAGAAACAGAAAAATAGAAAAAAATATTATTGTTAATTTGGTGAATAGAATACGCCATTTTTGGGATTTTATATCTGCTGTCTTTATATTTTGCAGAGTACAGGGGGAAATGCTTCACTGATTGATATTTCTCTGGTGTTATGCTACATGTGAGTGTGGCTTCTTCAAAATGGCACTTCGATAACCTCATGCTACTCTCACGGTATTGCCGATAGGGGTTATGATATTAGCATGAGGTGATCCAGGCGCCGTTTGGAAGACTGCAAGAGCAGGGGCAGGAGTGGAGGGGGAACACTCCTGTCCCATCACCCCTAGACTACCAGGGAGTGTCCAGGAAGTACCTTGGCTGGGTGTGTGGGAAAGGGAGAATGCTAGTGGGCATGGAGCCTCTTGGAAGATTGCAAGGGGGGTTCTTACACAACTCAGGGGCAGGATTGTGAGGAGGTGCATTAGCTGCGACAGCATACTGAGTTGCCAGGTTGCATTGTCATGTGCACTAGATGTCATCAACTGTCATGACCACTTTGGATTCCCCAGTCCCAGCCTGTTTCTTCAAATGCAGACTGTATATCTCAACAAAAAGGGGTGACATGAACGGAGCGGTGGGTACACCCCTAAACAAAGGCATGGGGAGGGGTGACCTGCATGGAGCAACAGGTGAACCTAGTTTTGACGCCTTACTGGGCAGACTAGAGAAACCATATTGGTCTTTATCTGCCGTCATATACTATGTTACTATGTCACTGATTTTACCCAGTGCTATCTAGACTTGATATGCAGTAGTGCTTACCACAGGGGTTTAGTGCAAGCTGAACCCCATAGTAAATGCTTACTACACCTTAGTAAAAGATCTCCATAGTATCCCAAGAAACAACCTTTCAGTACTAAAGATTAATCAAGGAACAATTTAAATATATTACTCCCCCTGCCCGCCAGTGGTTTGATGGCATTGGGGGATGCAGCATCATAAAAAGCACCCGATGCCGTCAAACCACCTGCGGATGGGAGGATGGGGCTGCTGGGTCACCAGGGAGCTGCTGCCCTGCGGTGACCACCAGTGGCCCAAGCATGCGGCTGTGGCAACACAAAATCATGCCATCCTGCCACCCGCTCGCTCCTGCCAGTGGCAGGATCGATCCAAACCAATTCCTGTTCGGATCAAATCACACCACCAGTCACAGATGCAAAACACAGACAGATTCTCACCGAATACAGAATAAACAATCAATATGAACAGAAACATGCAAACACTGAACTACAAACTCTGAAGCCAGACTCTGCAGGCAAAGCAATGCTGGAGAAAGAGAAACAGAAGAGCATTTCCTATTGCACTCTGCAAAATAGAGAGATAGAAGAGGTGCTCCACATTGAAAGTCCCAAAGCTGACACCAACATTTCCAAAGCTAAAACAAAAAATATAAAGATGTTTTCTATCTTTGTTGTCTGGATATCTTGAAACCTCACAAAAGTCTCCATTCCCACAACCTACAAAATTTCTCCCACAACCTACAAAATTTCAGAGTTTTCTAGGGCTATTTACTGCTACCAGTGCATGTGCAATATTTTACTGTAAAACTGAAAATCAGAATCAAATATGCCAAACACATGCTGGAGAATCTATGAAAGCAAAACACTCTTTATCTCGTCCGGCACTTACAGTACGTATATCCCCATTAAACGAGAATCGGAACTACTCCCTTACTCAAAATCAGCAAATCATTACCTTTTAGTGAATCAGTCAGTTGAGAATTTAAACCAAATTCAAATGTTAATAAGGCTCAGAGATCTTAAAAAATTATAAAAAAAAAACCAAATATATGGGTTTGCCCCTCAAATATTGTATTTTTTTATATCATACTATTCTTTCTGCAAAAAATTCTCTACTCAGCTATTAATGTGGACTTATTTATATACTACAGCCTATTAATGACCACTGTACATCTTGCTTTCTTCACCTTTCCTCAGTACTCCTCCCCATCAGAATTGTAATCTCTTCCTCTCCCACTGGCTCTCTGCCTCTTTCACTTTCTCCTTCTCTGCTGTTCTTTGTCTCCACCAAACTCATTTTAGAACTTTGTGTTTATTTTATTTAACTATTTTTCTATACCGCTCAATCTACAAGTTTAGGCGGTTTACATGAAAACAATGTTGCCAACAGGGCATTACACAGAACGGAATAACATTTAACATTGACAAAAACATCAACCTTCAATCACACATAAACAAAACAGCAGTGAAGGCATACCGCAAACTAAGGGGCATGTTTACTAAAGATCGATAACGTCGCAGTGGCAGTATTAGCATACAAAATTTAACATTAGTGCATGATACGTAACTTTATCGGGCGATAAAGGAACATTAGCGCGTGATAATGTTATGTTTTGCGTGATAACGTTAGCGGCGGCATTAGGACACACAGAGGGTGGAGTAAGGCATTCAAGAGGGTGGAGAGAAGGGGTCAATGGGCATAGAGTGGGCGTGTTAATGCTCCAGGCACACTAACGTTGTGAAATGTAGGGCAGAACACTAACGTCAATGAAAACCTCGTGTTAGAGGCATAAGTGCAGGAGAGAGAAACCAGTTCCCTCAGCAATGTATAGCAAAGGCATGGAGACCCAGAACAGTGATAGTAGTGATACATGTGCAGCAATAACATAGTTCCCAAGTACGAAAGGGCACTATGGTGAGGTTGCAAATGGGGTACAGGGGGCCACAGGTGGAACATGCAGTGGGGCAGCTGGGGCACAGTGCGGCCTAGGCAGATGCCCAGGTGCCACATAGGAAAGCAGAAACGGAAAAGCAGCACACATCAACTGACCAAGGGCAAACATGTTCACAAGTGTGTCTCCCACAGTGCCCCAATGGACATGACCTAGCAGGTACCCCAAAGGGCACATAAAATGGCCAGGTGTTGTCAGGGGGAAGCGTGAATGTCTATGTAGACACCCCTACTCAAGATAACACACCATAGGCAACCGCCTACCAGCACACAGGATGGCCTGGGACTGCGCACCATCATCACCACTGGCAGAAGGGCATATCAGCATGGTGGCAGAGGGGTGCTTGTGGTGTAGGGGGCATTGGTAGCTGCCCACACCAGACCAAGGCCAAGCCCTGTTTAGGTGGGTGGCGTGCAGTCCAACAGACAAGGTCTGTCTGATGAATGGTAATGGTATCCCCAGGAAATGACCTACCTCTGTGGCAACAGTTTGGTGCAGTGCACACAATCAGTTTGTTCATGGGCAAAAGGTCACAGGTTCAAGTCCGAGCTGTGGCTACTGCACCCCATGTCCCCATATTTTACCCTACAGAGCACATACACAAGAATAAAGTGCACTCCCCAGAGCAGATGTTGACAACTCCAGTTCCGGAGGGGCAAACACCATTCAGTTTGTCAGGCTGTCCATACTAAATATGCATGAGATGCATTTGAAGACACTGCCCCCATAGTATGAAAATTTACCCCATGCATATTCAGTAGGGACAGCCTGACAACCTGAATTTTGTCTGAACCACTCTGACCAAATCTGTGAACCTCTGCCCCAGAGCAGCAGCCAACAGGGGCACAAACACCCATACCCACAGGCTCCACCATCCAAAGGTTAATGAAAAGGCAGGCTGTTGTGCCCTGCGCTGAGCGTCAGCTCCCACTACAAGCACCTGCATACCTTAGCAATGCTGTAATAAACATGGAAATACATCCCATATACATCAAAAGGTAACTGTGACCAATGTCAGATAACAAATCATAAATTAAACACAGCTGTCTAACAGAGATCCATCATAGCAACCTTTCTGCCATATGTGGTGTGTGCCTCCTCATCAATTTCTGACAGTGTTTACCCTGGAGAGTGACCCTAACAGTAATGAGTATCGTACCAATGCCTGCACTAAGCCCATGACAGGTGTTGCTGACAGGGCTGCCAACCACCGCTAGCTTTGCAAAATGCCCAAATAGGTGTAGTAATCTGTGTATGTTTATCCAATGTTTTGTGGCTGCCCACACCCCACTGAGCCCCCAATGCTTGCCCTGGTTCCACTGTTAGCCTTCCAATGTGCATAATGATGAGCAAGGTATTGTGGGTAGGGCCAACACAGGGCAGTTTATCCAGGATGCATCTGCATAGGGCATCGCACAATGAGTCCATAGCCAGAGGTCATGGGTTCAAGTCCCCAGTGCTACAACATAATGAATAGTGTGAGGCAGTCCCTTTTTTCATGGGTGTAACAGTTGGACACATCTCTGTAGTCTGTGGTTAAAGCAAAATACACACTCACCCTAGTCCTGTATACTAAGGTGGCGCAGAGCATGGGCTGGAACAAGGCACATCATAGGGCGCCACGAGGTAGGCACCCTAATATGCGTCGGATGCACAAACACCGGAAAGCCACACCGGCGTAATGTAAATAGCTAGTCAACAATTAAAGTAATGAAATGGTGGCGTGCTTGCGAGATCGGGTGTCTGTGGATTCTAAAAAAGGCTCATATCGTCTGTGCCACGTATCCCTGTGCTGCTATGAATACCTTGCCGTGTACCATGCATGACAATGCCACGTGTGCTGCGCCATAGTAGTGCAAGATAACGCGTGCATGTGCGCACCACGCCGCATGCACGAAGTGCATCATCAAGCTATGCCCAACAGACCAAAATGGACAGCCGCTCAAGAAAGCCAGCTTTCACAAAGAGGGAGCTGAGGATGTTGGGCAAGCTGATATGCACAAGGCAGAGTCGCCTTTTTCCTGGAGCATCGAAGTGGCAGGGCTTGGGCAGGGTGAGGAGGGCATGGATGTGCCTCACCAGGCGCTACAACAGATCTGCGGACTACCCAGGTCACACAATGGCAGTTGTGCAACACAATATACAGTAATCATCACATATCATACATGCAGAAAATGGTAGAAATACCACTGTGGGGGCCTGCCTGTGGCCAATGTAGATGCGTATGGTGTTGATTGCAAGTCTGCACTATCCACAGAGGTCCCTCAGACCTGATTGTCCGGGTCTATTATACATCCTGGTGTTATGGTACCCGCATCTGTTGAAGTTTCACAGCTCTGCCCTATCCCCAGGGGGCCTTAGACCTGATTACAGAGATCTATTAGAGATCCTGGTGTTATGGTAGTTGTTCCTGTTGATGTGTTTAATTCCACCCTATCCCCAGGAGGCCCCAGACCTAATTAGAGAGGTCGAATAGACATCCTGGTGTTATGGTACCAGCATCTGTTGCAGTTATACAGCTATGCCCTATCTCCAGGAGGTCTGAGACCTGTTTACAGGGGTCTAATAGACATCCTGGTGTTATGGTACCAGCATATGTTGCAGTTGCACAGCTCTGCCATATCTCCAGGGGGCCTGAGACCTGATGACAGAGGTCTATTAGAGATCCTGGTGTTATGGTAGTTGTTTCTGTTGATGTGTTTAAATCCACCCTATCCCCAGGAGGCCCCAGGCCTAATCATAGCGGTCTAATACACATCCTGGTGTTATGGTACCAGCATATGTTGCAGTTACACAGCTCTGTCCTATCCCCAGGTGGCCTTAGACCTGATTACAGAGGTCTAATAGACATCCTGGTGTTATGGTACCAGCATATGTTGCAGTTGCACAGCTCTGCCCTTTCCCAAGGTGGCCTTAGACCTGATTACAGAGGTCTAATAGACATCTTGGTGTTATGGTACCTGCATCTGTTGCAGTTTCACAGCTCTGCCCTATCCCCAGGAGGCCGTAGACCTGATTACAGAGGTCTACTATAAATCCTGGTGTTATGGTAGTTGTTCCTGTTTGATGCCACCCTATCCCCAGGAGGCCCCAGACCTAATTAGAGAGGTTTAATAGACATCCTGGTGTTATGGTACCAGCATCTGTTGTAGTTACACAGCTCTGCCCTATCCCCAGGAGGCCTGAGACCTGTTTACAGGGATCTAATAAGCATCCTGGTGTTATGGTACCAGCATATGTTGCAGTTGCACAGCTTTGCCCTATCTCCAGGGGACCTGAGATCTGATGACAGAGGTCTCTTATAGATCCTGGTGCTATGGCAGTTGTTCGTGCTGATGTACATAATTCTACCCTAGCCCCAGGAGTCTGGAGACGTGATTACAGAGGTATATTCGAGATCCTGGTGTTATAGTGGTTCTCCCTGTTGATGTGTTCACGTTCACCCTATCCCCAGGAGGCCGTAGACCTGTTAACAGAAGTCTATCAAACATCCTGGTGTTATGGTAGGTGTTGCTGTTGATGTGTGTAAGCCCACCCTATCCCCAGGAGGCCGTACACCTGCATACAGAGGTCTGCCATACACCCTGGTGTGATGGTACGTGCCTCTGTTGCAGTTCCACAGATCTGCCCCATCCCCAGTAGGCTATAGACCTGACCATATAGGTCACATATACATCCTGCTGTTCCGGTTGGTTCCCCTTCAGAGTTATGGAGGTTCAGTGCAAACCCAGGTGTGCCTCTGTAACACAGAGAGCCACAAATAGCATCCCCTGGAGATCAGCATGACTGCCCCACACATAGCATGGTGCTGCCAAGTCATGCAAGGAGAGGGCATGATTGGGGTGCCGAGGGGGGATCACAGAGGACACATAGGTGGCACACCACGCATGCCCGGTCACACACCCACACATGCAGGCGGCAGTGGCAACAGGTAGTAGTGTACCCACTGGCCATTGCCGCAGAAGCCCCCTGCTGCTCACAGCCATGTGTGATAGCTAAAGGCCTTGACCAGACATATCCGGTCCCTAATGGTAACAAACCTTGCATTTTCCCCCAGGTGGAGGATCTATGGAAGAAGGGCCGTGAGCTGCGGCTGCACCAGCCTAAGTTCCTGCTCTGCCTCCAACAGAGGGCAATGGGCCATCGTGAAGGTGAATGTTGCAGCCGCTACAGTGCACTACAGTATGTCCCAGTGGCCCAGCAGTCAGTGCGAGCACATACTATGTTTCTGTGATGTGGCTCCCGCATGCCACCATGCTAATGTCTGGTTTTCCCCACAGAGGATGGAGATGCTGGAGAGGGCCCATCTGCAGCATGACAAGCCACCCCAAGCCCAACAGAGATGGTGTAGATGGTGGAGGTGTTGGAGGGTGATGAAGCAGAGGAGCAACACATGGAGGAGGCGGAGGATGCAATGGGGTGGGAGGGAGGGGAGGGGGAGGGTGCGTGTGAGGCGGCAGGGGGAGGACGATGGCGAGGAGAATGGGGAGGGGCGAGGATGAGGGTGAGGGGAGTGGGGAGGGGGACGGGGATGGGGACGAGGGTGAGGGGGTTGGGGAGGCAATGGTGGTAGAGGAGGTGGGTATGGAGGGTGGGGAGGATGTGGAGGGTGAGCCTGAGGGGGGGAGGGGCCACAGGGAAGCACAGGGTACCGGGGGACCCTACCACATGTCCCATGTGTGCAGTGATGTGCCCATCCAGGTGTTTCTGCGGCACCCATTGCCACAGACAGGGGCCACACAGATGCCACCACACAGACAGTGGCAACATGGTGTGGGTGTGGTGGCCACTGCATACGGTACCTGGCTGTGGCAATGGGTACGTTGCTTCACCACCAGCGGGACCATGACCACACCATCAGGTGTCTGTCATTTGCCCTAGAGCAGATGGGTGCGGAGATGCTCATGCAGGGTGGGCCTGGCAGGGGCCATGCATCTCCGGACCCATCCGCTTATGGGCGGCCCTGGAGTGTGTGAGGTGCACAGTGCCATATCACACACGTGCCCTGTGTTGTCCTGTGACCCGGGACCAGCACATGTGGGCAGCTGTTAAGGCAGGTTGTGTAAATAAACACGTTATGGTTTGTTACAACATCACAATGGTCATGTGTCTCCTTTACAGACAGACTGTTGAGGTGCGCATGGGACATGTGTGTGGATCCCTATGTGTATGTGTGGCAGACATGGGTAACATACACGGGCCACTTCCGTCCTCAGGTGTGGGGGCTGGCCATGTGCATAGGCGCCTGTGTCCTCGGGTGCCCCTTTGATGTAACCATGGGCTGGGTGTCCCAGCAGCTATGGTCAAACGCATGATGCCCGTGATGTGTAGGGTGCATATCAGATGCAGCACACTTGGAAGAGGATGACAGGAATGGCTAGCAGTCGGTATGTGGCTGTAGGGGTAGGACGGACTGCTGTACCCAGAAGCAGGACAGGGGGATAGATGGTGAGCCCATGACAGGTGGTGCTGGACATGCAGAGGGGCTGCGGCTCCCAACAAGGTTTGGGGGGGGAGGAAACAACTGACTGTAGCTAGTTCCCATTGCCTGGCCTGCGTGTCTTGCAAGCATCTGTGGCTGAGAGGCCAACTAGGCCCTGTTGTGGTCCAGAGAGAATAGGCAAACATGTGGTGTGAATAATGTAGAGGATATGGGGTGGGAGGGAGTGACACATCCGTACAACAAAGATGTATCACCAACAACAACCTCAACGGGTCAACGGGTGAGGGAGGGTATACCCTCACGCAGTGGTAGAGGTGTGCACACATGGCACTGGGCTTGGCACACAGGGCACAGTGGAACATATGTGCACTGACTGATGGTACTGCAGACACAACACCCGTAAGGTTACAGGGATGGCACATGTGACGAGGTGCCCACATGGGGTTCCGGTTAACCAGGGGAGCACGTTGAGAAATGATAGAGATGTGCACAGAGGCATAAAAAGGGAAAACCATCTATTTGATCAGCTTACGTGTCCTGTCCCCCACAATCAGAGCCTGTGTGGCTGCCCACATCCACGGCGACCATGTGCCACAACTCCCCTCTGTGCCGGTTGCTCCGGAGCCACTTCCTGTGCTGCGGCCAGCTGCTGGGGACGCCCAGCCATGGCCTCCTGTGCATCCGCTATATGGGTGAGTGCTGCTGCTATCACCTCGGCTGTGGCATGCAGTTGCCTGACCTTGTCCTGGAGCTCCAGAAGAGCTTGCCTTGTGCCTATGGGTAGAACACAAAGGGATGTGTGAGTCATGTGTTGCAACGCCCACCGTGACCCATGCACATGTCCGGTGTATCTGAACAGACCACTTCCCAAATCAATTCTGCATGTGAAGACTAGCAACATGGTACCATGTGTACATCGGTGTGTCCCCTGAACCATCCTTGCAGCAGGTGATGCCCCTTATGACAGCCCATGGGAATCAGAGGTATGACACATGGTACTGTGTTGCAGGTCAGTGTGTCAATGATTGATCTGTGTACTGTTTGCATGGGACTGGCCATGTAACGTGGGGTTCATGACAAACTGATGGATATCTGGGGGGTACTGGTGGCTTCACCCTTGACCCACAGTACTGCCCACCAGGACGGCCTAGGCTAGGTACCATCAGCCAGGATGGGGGATTCGCAGAGTAAGCTGTCTGGGTGGTAAGGGATAGGGCTTGGGTGATGCACGTATCCTGGGGTATATGGAGGTGAGGAGCGAGTGGCAGTATGATGCCTGAAACATCATGTGGACAGACAGCCCTTGCTACAATAAGGTGACTCACATGGCACAGAGTCCCACAACACAGACGTAACTATGTGTGATGAATACATTAGTTAGGGGATCACATGGGATGCCATTGTGGATGTTAGCCCAACTCCCTGGGGACGTCCTGCCTATTCAGCCACCTACCTTCAGCGTCCTGCCGTGATGAGGCAGTATGAGACCTCAGCTCTTGCAGGATGACATCCATGCTGGTGGGTGAGTGGAGGGAAGGTCCCGGTATCTGCGCTGTGTGCTGGCTCCCCTCCATGTCATGGCCCTCCACAGGCAGTGCACTGCTGCCAGGGGTCAGCACAGTGGTGCGGACATCCGCCAGTGTGTCCTCTGCCACGGCCACCACATCTGTCCCGTGGGCCTCCATGCCTGTGCTGGCAGCAACCTAAGCCCCATCACCCTCTGGTCCATCGCCATCGCCTGGCTCACCCACATCCACCCCCTCATACGCCTCCAAGGCCTGGATGTCACCTGGGGGGTGGAACAGGGTATACATCATGGTTGGTTTACCACATACATATATGTGCAGCTGTGTTGTAATCCATACCAGCAGCAATGTGTTATCCGCCTGTTACTGCTGTCACAGCGCCTACAATGGGGACAATACATGTGCGTACAGTGTGGTGTATGTAGCAGGGGGGGTGTGGGGCAGCCACCTGTGCTGGGGCTGCTGTGCCACACTCGATGGTGTGTCCTGGGGGGATGGTGAGGTGAGTGCTGGGGCCACTGTGTGCAGCACTGGTTATGCAATGTGTGAGTGATGGGGGCCGACACTACATGTGTCCTGGGTGCATGTGTGAGCTCTCTGTGTGACTGTGGCCTATCACAGAGTGTGTGAGTGATATGTATGTATTGGCCTGTGTGGTGTGTTTGGTACGTGTTGTGCCCTGTGACTGTGGCAGCCATACGTGTGTGGGGACCGCTGCAGTGGTGACCACTGTGCGGTTTGGGTGTACAGCTATCCATCACTCTGTGTGTTGTGGTGAACTGCTGTGGGGGATGGGTTTGGTGATGCTGGGCATGGTGTTGCACCGTGGGTGGAGGTCCTGGAAATGTGTCTGGGGCACTGTGGTGCCTGCAGGGGTGATATTCCCAGGTGGTGTGGGTGGTGGGGTAGGTGGGACCTTTGTGGCTTTGGAACTGTGCACCCCAATGGCCTGTGCAGGTGGATGCGGGATCCGTACTTTGTGGTGGTCGCTGACAGAGTAGTATGTGTCTGACATCTGTGTGATATGGGCACTGGCGTTTGTTTGTGTCTACCTCATAGTCACAGCGTGATAGACCATTTGCTGTCATCAGTCAGGGCTCTGTCTCTGCACAGGTGGGAGCAAACAGATGTCATAGCAGTTATGGGTGGTGGGTGTGGGTCTTCCAGGTCACTGTGTTGTGACCTAGTTGTATGTCCCCCCTGTATGTCTGCATCTATCATAATGTGATGGCTGCCTGGCTGCAGATGTCTGATGGTTACATGTGTCCTATGTGACAGGTAGGAATAGCTGCTGCATGTGCTTGGTTCATGGGGGTGGTGGTGTTTGGGCCTTCCTGCATATGCGGGCCCTATTTTCCCACATGCACAGTGTTGGGGGGGGGGCGGCAATCCACCTGGTTGGCAGACCAGCCCCACCTCCATCTGTGTTTGTGCCCCTGTGCAGTGCTCACCCACATCCTGGATGGGGATTTTCTAGGAAGCAGCACTGGGTACCTGCCACACACACCATGTGCAGACATTCCAAGGTGTTTCTGTTTGTGTGTCCACCTGTTGTGTGTGTTAGGGCACACGTGTCCCCTCACCACAGCCTCACATCGCCACCTCCATGGCAAGCATGTGATGTGCAGATAGCTGTACATGGGCTGCTTATCTCAGATCTACCTGCCCATGGATGGGTGGTGTCCAGCTCCTCAGGCAGTCCCCGCAGGTAGATGGGGCCAAGGTGTTCAGAAAGCTCCTGTTCCAGTGGTGTCAGGCTGGGGACAAAGGAACCACCCCCACCAGTGCCCATGGCATGTCTTCTTTCTGCCACCATGTGGGCACATACACCCCACTTTATATCATTGAAGTACTTCCTCAGGCTGTCCTGGTCACTGGGTGGTCCACCGGCCTGCACTATGCCTCCTGCATCTCCTCCCACACGTGTATACGGGTCCCCACAGTGGTTCTGGAGCTCTGCCGCCCATACAGCACCTCATAGTGCTCCAGCACACTGGCCAGCAGGATGTGGTTCTGCTGGCTGAATCTGACTGCTCGCCTCCATTCCTTGGCTGGGACTGGGAACAGCTGCTATTTTGCAATGGGAGGCCCCTCAGGCTGCCCCTGGGTGGGCTGGGACACACCCGATAGCCCTGCAGTGCCCTGCAGCCGCCACCTCGGGCCCACCCACCCCTGCCGCCTCTGTGGACCGCTGCTCAGCTGCTTCCCCCTCGCCCCCTCCTGCCATGGGCCGTTGCTCCATCTGCCTGCTCCCAGTGTCCTCCTCCTCCCTGTCACACATTCCCACTACACTTGGTCCTTGCCAGATATGGACCCACACCTTCTCCTCTCCTCACCCCCTCTCTCTCTCACCTACTCCCCTCCTCACCCTCTCACCTGCTCCTCTCCTCACCTCCTCTCCCTCTCACCTGCTTCTCTCCTCACCTTCTCTCCCCCACGCCTGCTCCTCACCACACCACCTCTCCCACAACCCTGCTGATTACCTAACCTCTGCTCACCTGCTCTCAACTTGACACCTGCTCTCCACACCTGCTCCTCACCTCACCTACTCAAACTCTTAACACAGGAGGTGGCCTATTTATGCCTTTTTGTGTTGTGCACTGCTTTAGACGCGTTGTGCATGTGCTGCAGCACTTGTGCGCAATCTGCGCATGAGCAGCATCACATGTGCCATGCACGCATGCACAGCGGCACCTGCACTCCACGTGTTGCGCATGCACTGTGTTGTGCAGCTCCGTGCATGATGCCCATGAATGGGCGCACACGTAACAGACAGCTCCCACAGTGGTCTATTGCACAGGCACCATGCATAGATGCCACATACGCCATATGTGTGCACGGAGCCCCGCACAGCACATGCGCAAGGGCCATGTTCAGACATTATGCACATGCATACCGCGCGCGCACAGCACATCTGTGGTGTGGTGCATGTGCAATGCGTTCCCAGGCACGCACCGGAAGACATGTAATAAACTGTCATGCATACGTGGTGCATGCCGAGGGTTTGTGTAGGTGAGGTGAGAAGCAGGCGAGGTGAGGTTCTTGTCAGGTGTGCAGCAGGTGAGGGGTGGAGCAGGTGAGGAGAAATGAGGTGAGGTGAGGTGCGGTGAGGTGAGCAGCAGGCAAGAGGTGCTGTTGGGGTGGTGAGGGGAAGGTGAGGTGGGGAGCAGGAGGGGGGTGGTGGAGGAGGGGTGGTGAGGGGGCATAGGATGGAGGAGATCAGGTAAAGGACAGGCAGAGGGCAGTGTAGGTGGGGCGAGGGAGAGGCGAGGTAAAACCCTCTGTCTGTGGTATATCTGTTCTGATGTTGGCTGCCTTTTTGATGGCTGCAGGTGCATTGGGGGGTGCTCAGGACCCGCGGTTGCCTGACGTGGGAGATGGTGTCCATGGTGCTGTGGCACAGGGCATGGGTGCAGACCTGCTGCAACTCCGACCTTCAGCTATCGGGGCCATGCAGGCTGGGCCAGAGCCGGCATGGCGCAGGAGGCGTGCCGAGCTGCACCCTCACCATGCTCGCCTCTACAGGCCCAGGGCCCAGCTCCAGGACATGCGTGAGGACCAGGTCATCTCTGTATACCGTCTGGACACAGTGGCTATTAGGGAGCTCTTCGAGGATCTAAGACCTGACCTCGAGCCCCTGATCGGCTGGTCACATGCCATACCGGATTTGGTCAAGCCCCTGGCTGCCCTACATTTCTTTGCCTCTGGCTGTTTCCAGTCATCTGTGGCCGCAGTGGGTGGCATGAGCTGCCCCACTTTCTCACGCTGTCTCCACCAGGTACTGCGAGCCATGGTCAGCCGGGTGGGGAATTACATTGCAATTCCCAACACTAGGCAACAGTGGGGGACCCTGAACCAGGCCTTCAAGGGGGTTGTGGGGATACCACACGTGATGGGAGCTATTGATGCACATATGTTGCCCTGGTCCCACCCGGAGACAGGGAGGCAGTGTTCTGCAACCGCAAACACTACCATTCCCTGAATGTTCAAGTTGTATGTGATGCAAATATGCGTATTCTGAATGTGGTCCCTAGTTTGCAGGGTCCACCCATGACTCGTTTATCCTGCATCACTCAGCACTATTTGGACAGTTTGAGGCTGGCCAATATGAGGACTGTATACTGCTGAGTGGTTATTTCTCTGCTCAAACATGCAGTGTGTCCCTAGTTATTTATTTATTTATTTATTTAACATTTTTTTATATACCGTCCTTCTACAAATCAGGACGGTTTACATAGAACAATTTATAGCAGTATGTTTCAACTGTTTACATAAAACAATGAACAGGGATAAATATGTGTGCCAGAAAATAGAAACAAAAACTTGTAACTATTTACACAATAACTATGTACATGGTATATACAGGATAAGAGATACTACATGGTTTTTGATCAACATTGAGATAGCATGGGTAAGAGGAGGGGGAAGCAGGGGGCTAAGAATTAAGGTGGTTGGGAGAAGTGCTCCAGGAATAAGTAAGTTTTTAACTTTTTCCGAAACTCGGAGTGGCTGGAGCAGTTTCGCAGGATATGTGGAAGGGTATTCCATAGGGATTGGGCATAGAGGGAGAAAGCCCTGTTACTAGTAAATTGTTTGCTATGTCTCTTGTTTATTGAGATAGTAAGTAGGTTCTTGGTAATGGAGCGACGTGTTCTTGTGTTGTTGGTGGAGGAAAGGAGAGGGGAGAGGCATGGGGTGGACTCATTGGAGATAATCTTATGTGTAATGGTAAGCACCTTGAATTTAACTCTGTATTGAATAGGGAGCCAGTGGAGATTATAGAGGACAGGTGTGATGTGGGACCATCTAGGGCTGTTGGATAAAAGTCTGGCTATCGTGTTCTGGGCCAGTTGGAGGGGTTGTAAGCAGTGCTTGGGAAGGCCATGGTATACCAAGTTACAATAATCAAGAGAGGGGATTGTGAGAGCCTGGCATATGGCATGAAAGGAGCCAGGACTTAAGAGAGGTTTGAGGTTCCGTAGAGTGCGTAGCTTAGCGTATATTGTGTTAGTGGTCCTCTTAATCTGATCTGTGAAGGAGAGGTTCTGGTCAAGGATGATACCAAGATATTTCACTTGGTTTTTTATGAGGAGGGAGAGATCACCGATAGTAAGGGTTAGAGGTGGGGTGTATGAAGTATTGGAAAATACCTGAAGGACCTTGGTTTTAGATTGATTAATTATGAGGTTGTGCTGGGAGAGCCATGATTTTAGGCTAGTTAGGCATTCACTTAACTTAGAGAAATTGGGGTTTGTAAGGTTAAATGGGGTGAAGCACATCATGTCATCTGCATAAAGCTGGTATTGGATTCCATAGCTTTGGAAGATTTTGCAGACTGGCTGCAGGAAGATGTTAAATAGAAGGGCAGATAGGCTGGATCCTTGGGGGACGCCCTGTCTTAAGGTAAATGGAAGGGAAGTGTCATTTCTGATGCGAACTTGCTGTGTTCTACTGTCTAAGTAAGAGCGGAACCAGTTTAGGGTTGTGCCTCTCAGTCCTATTTCGTGGAGTCTGTTTAAGAGTTGATGGTGTGGGAGCAAGTCGAAGGCAGAGGATAGGTCGAGGAATATGAGAAGGCATCCCTGAGTGGGATTCTGAGTGTGAAGGTACAAGGAATCAAGTAGGGAGATAAGGAGGGTTTCTACTCCGTGGTTCTTCCTGAAACCATGTTGGAATAAGTCAAGTGGAAAGTGCTCATCGATATGGTTCTGGAGTTGGGTTTGGACAATCTTTTCAGTTATTTTTGCAAGGAAGGGTATACTGGAGATGGGTCTGTAGGAAGTAGGGGAAGTAGGGTCGAGTTTTGCTCCCTTTAATATAGGACGGATTGTGGAGGACTTGAGAGGAGCTGGGACAGAACCGGACTGGAGGGAGGATTGTACCATATGTAGGATGTAAGGGCTGATGGAGTTTCTAGTAGACTTGATCCAGGGGACAGGGCAAGGATCAAGGGCAGAGGTGGAGGCATTTAGGTCCTTGATAACATTACTCACATTATCTAGAGTGATGGATTCAAATTCACTCCAAGTGTTTAGTGGAGTTGGTTTATGTAGATGGGTGCTATTGAAGGAAGTAGATTGGGGGTTATTGGTTGAGGGTGGTGGGAGGAATTTAGAGGTAAGATGGTTAGCTATAGTTTGAGCAGTTATTTTTGGAGGTTGGTCTTGCTGTACAGGTTCGTTTAATAAGGATTTGGCAATGGAGAATGTTATGTTTGTGTGTCATTTGTGTGCGTGTTCGGGGGGGAGCACTTCCCTCCACGGTGTTCCTTGGTACGGTGTTTTGTGTTGTGGGCTCCTTCACCTCTGATATAACTGGCCATGTCACATTGTGTGCTTTGTGAGGGCATAGTACAGGTCACATGTATGTTCCACGTATGTTCAACAGTATATTGTTGTCCCCGGCCGTCTTCTCTGGCCAAATCATGGACCTTTCCCCATTTCACCTCATGTGTGTGGGCCATATTATGGCTCTCACACATGTGCTAATGTGTGCATAATGAACCTTGTCCAGGGTACATTGCCATGTGTGTGGCTGCTGTGTTTGCAGCCACCACTACTATATTTTGGCTACATGTGTTTGGCCATGTAGTGTTTGGGGTCACAGCTGGGGTGGTTGGCAAGCCTTACCCCTCACATGTGGTCCATGTCTCATGCCTTCACATGCTGCCACATACATGTTGTGTGTCAGCATGTGCTGTCACATGTTTATGGGAGGTCTGTCTGTGCTGTTGGATTGCATGTAGGTTCTTGTATGCATGTGTGTGTGGCTCAACCTCTGCTTTACCTCTCTACTATTTCTCTACAGGTGATGCAGGGTATGGGTGTCATCCCTGGTTGCTGACCCCTGTGCGTCTGCCGCAACACGTGCAGAGAAGAGGTACAATGAGGCCCATGCCTCCAGCTGCTCAGTCATCGAGCACACCTTTGGTGTTTTAAAAAGTCACTTCAGGTGTCTGGATAGGACCAGCGGGGCATTACAATACACACCCATGACTGTGGCAAAGATAATTATGGCCTGTTGCATACTGCACAACATTGCTCTCAGGCACAATCTCCCAGTTCAAATTAATCAGGATCTGGATGATGATCCTATGTGCCGTCCTGTACATGGCCATGGTGACACATGTGAGGGCACGGCAGCCAGGTGCCAGGTGATTGCGGAGGTGTTCTCATGTAAGTACTGCATATGTTGGATATTACATTAGTATATAGACATATGTACTACTACCACCATTGACCATTTGTGTAGCGGTACCAGTCATACACAACACTACACAGACACATGGAGGACATTCCCTGCCCATCAGAGCATTCAAGATAGTCCAAAGAGAACACAGGCAGAGTGTGTAGGGGATAACTGCGGGTGCACGGGGATCAGATGAGAATGACTTACTTGCCATAGGTGGGTATGCTGCTTACACAGGTACATGGTCGATGTTTGGAGACGGTGGCTGGCGATCACACACAGGTTGTTGGTTCCAGCTTTGGGTGCAGCAAGGTAGATGGAGTGTGGTGAGGGGTCAGCAGTAGGGAAACAGGACATAGGTGGCACCAGTTGCCTAGATGTGTGGATGTCACGATGGGGGATATGGACGTATTGCTTCCATAACATACATTGATTAGCATGGACCGTGGGTTACCTGTTTGGGTACAGCACTGTATATGACTTGCAACAATATGTACATGCTCAGTGGTATTGGTATTGGCAGGAGTTAATATTCAGGAGGGAAGGTACAGAGTACACAGACAGTTACAGCATCATTAACTCAGCATGGTAACCTACACCTAGGTGCAGAAATGGATTGTGAGCCAGTTAGCTGATTTGACAGTCGATGTATGATGGTCATGGTGAGGCCGGCAGGTGATGAGCCAAACAGCGGAGTGTTGGTTGGTTCGAGTCAGATACAGCTGATTCAAGGGGATAACAGCAAGGAGTAGGTTACAGTTAGCAGAACGGGTGGTGACTGAGGGGTGCATTCATGTTTTATTTGTGTGTTCAGGGTGGGTGGGGGGTATATAGCTCATGTTATTTGGAATGACAATGCATGTCTTAGCTACATGATGCTTATGTGTGGGGGAGGTGAGGGAGGTGAGGGAGGGGTCAAAGACAACCCTTACATTGCGTATCTGCATGGGGCAATGTGTCACAACCTATACACAGACACTTAATATGGGGGCAGGGTTTCCAGAGAGAGATTAGATGTTGGGTTGTGGCCAGGTTCAGTTTCAGACTGCGTGGAGACATCAAGCCAGCATTGTCAGACGCACAAACATAGCTCAGGGTCTGGATTGGCAGGCACTGTTCAGGGATGTTGGGATATATTTTGCACTCATCAGCATACAGTTGGAGGTGAACGGCAGGGGATCAGGTAGGCCCAACAGGGCATTTGGGATAGAAATCTGGGACACGCAGACACAGGACATATCCCTGTGTTCCAGCATATGGGTGCAGGCACGCAGGGGAGGTGGGACCATCACAACACACACTGGAGGTGTGACGGGTGAGATATGAGGTGCAGGTGTTTAGTACAGAGGCAGTATGGACATGCGAGGACTGTATATCAGGGTGACGGGTTTGACAACAGTGTCTGAGGCAGCAGAGAGGTGGTGACATGGGTCATATGGAGTCCAGGCCCTTTACTTTTAAGAATAACACATCTTTGGGGGCTTTGGCAGGGGCTATTCTGTACAGTGTAACGGACAGATGCCAGACTGAGGTGGGTTTTAGATGCATGAAGGGTGATGACATGATGGTGCTGTGTGTGTTACACAGCTCAAACATGACATATGTATGTTTCTGGTGTGTTTATCCATCGGCAGGTTATGTCATGTGACCTCCCTGGTGCTGTGGTGCAATGGCAACTGTCTGTACCCCACTCAACGTGCAGGAGAAAGGGGTAGATGGACATACAGGTAAATGGTGTGTGGGGGCGATCTGTCATAGATCATGTCTGGGGTCATCTGTCCAATCTACATATGTTGTGGTTCACTTCTTTGGTCGGCAACCCCATACCCCATATGTTACTGTTGTCACACACAGGCACATGTGTTCCTGCCCAGCTCATCTGCTCCAGCACTGTTTCAGGAACACATCCAAGAGAGCTGTGTGTATCCACATATCCTAGGTGATGTGGTGGTGGGCCGCACGTACACACGTCCAGGACATTGTAACATCAACCACATGCTGTGTAGCATTGGTTTGGTCATGTTTATATCCACTTATCTCATATTGTGCACAGACAGGCTGTATGCTACTGGTGGCATGTTCACCTGAACATACTGTGTGTGTGTTTTTTTTCTAGCGTGGGTGTGTACTGCTACGGTGTGCATACAGTTTATATTATCAGGTGGTGGGTGGTGTTTTCACACCTGTGTAGGGTAGGGGACTCTGCTATCTGTAATCTACTGCTGTTGACCTTGTATACATTGTGCGCATCTGTTTTATGTTGTGATGTGTCCTATCTCTTGTGTCCTGTCAGACTACTATCCATCAGCATTTCTGTATCACAGATGATGCCATAATTTGGACATGCGCCAATGGCAGCTGGAGATGGGGATATGGTGATTCTACACAATCTTCTGACATCTTCGGTATTCACTGTGACGTGATGTTGCCTTTTCCTACCTCTGACAGTCCCTAGCAGACACCTGCTGCAGACAGACAGTAGGTTGTATCTTGGATCTTTTGGGTAGGACATCAGCCTTTCTATGTTAGCGTTTTGTTGTGTTTTACAGGGGGTTTTCCTGTGGAGTCACTATGCACCAACAGTGATGGACATGGGGTTGGGCGTGAGATGCCTGTGTAACATGTGCATGGACATGACCATATCCATGGGACACCCTCATGTATGGTTCAATATCCACATTTCCCCAACATGCACTGTGTTATGTGTTGTGCTGATTTCATGTTTGCATGTCCGGCATTGCATTCTATACATATTGATGTCTGCCTACCTGCAATGTCCCCTGATGTTCTGTGCAACATACCATGACAGTGTTTCTCCTTCTTCTGATACACACACTGCACATTGACTGCAATGGATCTGCAGGCACCATCACCCAAGTGTCTGAGAACACACCAGGACCATGCAGCTATTCCTGGAAGTTGGAGGCATAGGATGGCTGACCTCTGCGTGTGGCACACATGCCTATGATGGACATTGATGTTGGACTGCTACTTTCAGCATAAACGGCCTGTCCTATACAACGTTGCTACCGTGCTCTGGCTGGGTGTGGTGTTCATCGCAGGGGACATACATGACCTTATGTGTACTGTGGCAGATTGGAATGTCACACTTGTGTGTGCAGGCCCAGAAATTCACAGACAGTCTTCACGGGACATGTTGGTTCACAGAGGCTATTTATTTATTTAGACAGATTTGTATACCACCTTATCCTACAATCAAAGTGGTTACATAACGTTACATCACAGTTGGAGGGTTACATCACAAATGGAGGGTTACATTTGACAAGTGGGAATTTTACAACATTTAACATGAGGGTATTTAGCAACACTTAGACATCACAGGTGGGGTTGCATTTAGCATTTGGCATGAGGGTACTTAACATTTGGCTTGAGGGTACTTAGCATTTGGCATAAGGGTACTTAACCACATTATACAATGCATTCATAGGTCTAGTTGGGATGATTCGGTATTGAGTTGGCGGGGGTATTTACACCGTTCAGGTAGGGACTGTTTGTCTGCTCATAGGTTTCTGTAGGTATAGTTGAGATGATTAGGTATTGAGTTGGTGGGGGTATTTACACCATTCAGGTGGGAACTGTTGTTTGTCTGCTCATAGGTTTCTGTAAAGAGCAGAGTTTTAAAGTCTTTGCGGAATTCTGTGATGTCTTGTATTTCCCTCAGGCTCGTTGGGAGGGTGTTCCATATTGTGGCTGCCAGTAGTGATGGAGCTCTTCTTGAAGTATTCTGTTTAGTTCTGTGGTATCCTACTGGTATGCCGATCATGTTGTCATTATTGGTCCTTCTTGGTCTATTAATGATATCTCTTGTTATAATGTCTTGGAGTACTTCAGCCAAGAGATGGTGGATGATTTTGAAGATGATCAGGATTGTTTTAAATTTTCCTCCTGCCAACATTGGGAGCCAGTGTAGTGGCTGCAAAACAGGGGTAATGTGTTCATATCTTGGGGTGTCTGTAATGATGCGTGCTGCAGTGTTTTGCTCCATTTGGAGTGGGTGTAAGGTCTGGTGAGGGAGGCCTTGATATAACGAGTTTCTGTAATCAAGCAAAGGTGTGATGAGTGCTTGGACACTGTGTACAGGCCCCTATGTGTGCAGCAGGGACTGACATACTTGCTGTATTTATTTATTTATTTACATTTCTTATATACCGCACTATTCAACATCAGAGCGGTTTACATTGAACAAAAAAACAGACAGAAAACATGTGTCTGAGTTTACAATAAAACAGGATCACAAAACTTGGATAACGGGGTAATTGTACATCCATCTGACATTGTGTTGGTGTATGTTTGCTATGTGTGTGACCTGCACTGCAGGATATCCTCATCTGTTTAGTTCACCATGATCATACAGCCATGTGTGTGGCACAGGGGTGACATTGTATAGGTCCTCGGGTATTTGTGGGCCTACCCTGCACTTGTACATGACACGGTATTTACCACCACACCACTTTGATGTGGGCCAACATCTTTGGTCCATATTTGCCCTCACCACGTGTGCTACAGTGCATGTGGGGCATCACTGTGTCATTGTTGTACGTACACGATGAATGTGCATGTGGCTGAATATGTTGGTACACCAGGGCATGTGGCAGTGTGGCTTCTGTGCTGGTTACTGGGCCATGTTTGACCTTTCTTTCACCCTCTATGTAGAGGTTTGTGTGTTTGGGTAGTGTACAGACGTAACGCTCTACATTGATTTACAGACATAGTACTGCATATCTGCACAGTCTTCTTTATCTCCTGACATTCCGTGACTCACATTGCACTAGTAATTTGGCAGTGTGGCAGTGTGGGTGTGCGTGTTCGTCCTTCATGGATGCATTCCATGTGCCGTGTTGTATGTATATACATACTGTATTCACAACAACCATTGCAGCAGACCATATGCATAGTGCTATCTCTGTATGTGTGATCATTTGCGTTTCTTTTATTCTCTGGGATCATGTTCCTCTTGTACCTGTTACCATATCCTCATTTTGCATTTGCACAGTGCTTTTTTGGATGTAGGTGGCACTTAATGTGCTATATGATGCCTTATGCAACATCTGTAACGTAGATATATATATGTGTGTGTGTGTGTGTGTGTGTGTGTGCAGTTGCTGAGATGTTGATGCGTGTGCTTTTAGAGGTTTGTGCCACCTGTTTTTGGAAGTCAGATATGTTTTGATTATATTTTCATGACTGGTGTATGTGGGGCTGTCATCATGCCCTACCTAATGTCTACATGCACACATATGTGAAAGAGGCATTTGGGGCATGCATCAGCATGTGGGGGGTGGGGGGCTAAGGCATGGTACACAACATGCACCTACTGCATATTATCTGTACTGCTCATCATCTGTGGTGGGGCCAGGGACTTGTACGCAACATGTGGGTAGCTGGCGTACTCAATGTGGTTTCAGTTTGTTCCCTGCAAAACAACTAGCTTCATACCATGACTCACAGTATATATGATATGTCCAATAACTTGCAACAATAAAATATATGTGTTCAACACACATTTGTCTCTGCTGCTGCTTCAACACACTGACGCGCATATTTCTTGCTTTACTGGTGATGTACATGGCCCACCTGTGCTCACATCCTTGTACAGTGGCAGCTGCCTGCCATGTCTGGGTGTTAGGGGGCTCCCATACACACATTCCCCTTATGGAACATTTTTGCATGGGCCCTGTAGTGGTGGTTTGGGATAGTGGTTACAGATGTGCATTGGACCACCATAGGTTGCAGGTTTGATTCCTGCATGCCTTTCCTTTTTCCTGGCGTTATGCTACCCTGACCTTGAACTGGCTGCAGCTTTGTCAGCTCTCCTTTACACCCTTCCATTGCTTCTTTGTACAGCACAGTGTGTCCTTTATGCAGCCTATGTGCTGCATATTGGCTATTACATGTGGCTGTTCCTTTGTAATGTCCATGTGGCTGTTATGCTTGTGTGACTGTTATTGCTGCTGTTGGGCTGATCTGTCCCAGCTTCTGTTTGCAGGTTCAATTTCACTACTATTCCCCATTTTGCCCTGCTACATAGGGCATCCCCTGCCACCCTTTGGGTTCCTTTTCCTTGCTCTTATGCATGCTTTTTTGACTGCCTAACATATTATTGTGTGTGTGCATTTGTGTATATGTGGCTCTCGTCCCAATTACAGACTGTGATATGCCCTGTACACAGCTCTTCTACATGTGTATTACATCATGATTACTCTTGGGGTTGCCTTTTCCTGGCACATAGCAGGCTTTTTGTGTGGTGCCATGCAGTGTTGTTGTATGCAGCCTTTGCTGTTTGCCTCACGTTGGTGGGATAGGCGTAACAGTTTCAGCATTAACTTATGTGCTTAGTGATCAGAGGTTCAATCCCACAGAAGGCCTCATTTAGTCAGAATGTCCTACACAACTGCCTTATGTGGCTGTGACAGACAGACATATATCAGAGATCAGTGTTTAGCACACAGACCACCCTCACCTCATTTGTGTGACCTACGGTGCCCTATACAGTGCCTTGGCTGTGCCTTTACCCTGCCCCAGTAAGCACAGCAGATAGTTGGTGCAGTGACCTACAGGTGTTGTGTGTCCAGCCATTGCTCTGATGGCTATCATTGCAGCATAGCACAGTGGCGAGTACACTGACTTCATAGCTAGTGGTCATGGGTTTGATTCCTGTGTGTTCTTGTGTTTTTCTGCCTGTCCTGCACAACTACTTTTCCTTCTTGTAACAGTCATATCTGTGCAGATGTGTGTGGCGGCACATTTTAGCCTCATAACAGTTGCAAAGCATCCTTCTGTCCATCTATCTGTGTCTGCCAGCTGTGTGGCGTCCCGCCCTAATGTGCGGCTACTACCCCATGTCCTGTGCTGGGACTCTTTTCTGCATTGTGGCTCCTCAAGATTGCCTCTCATGTGTCTGCTCTGCATGGCACTGCTACTCCTCTGTCCTCCTGTTATGCTGCCACCTCTACCTGCTCTGGTGGATACGTATTCGCATCCTCTGCCACACACTCTCATGTTGGCATTTTACATCACCATCACCCTGTGCATCGGTACAGCTGCCTCCGATATGTTTCAGCACTTTTCCAGCTGCCACATGAGCTGCATGCAGATTTGACAGGTCCATCAGTTCTGCCATGTGATACCCTCCAGGGGTTGTTGTTTGGGTTTCCTTAGGACTCTGTGCCATGTAGGGTTACATCTGGGTTTGGGCCATACATTTTGTGCTTATCAACTTGGGACTCCTTAATGCCACTGGCCACCTTGGGGCGTGTTAGATGGTGCCTTGGGGGTGGCAAACTACGGCGCATCAGGGGCGCCTTATGGTGGGCACCCTAATATGCGCATCAGGTTACTGCACTACAGCGCTGGTTTTTCGATTGGCAGCACACCCTGTACAGATGTGTCCGTTACACGCATTAAAAACGGGTTTGTCTCGGGATGCCATATTCTATGCACCCAGAGGAATCGTATTAACCAGTGTATTACACCTCTGTAGCTATTATCACAGCGCTTCTACATGATTAGACTTATGGCACGCAAACGTGCACCGCTGCACACTATCGCACGAAAACGCCGAGGCACCCTCTATCACGTGATACTAAGCTTAATGCCGGAATGCCCACTTCCTTATTTGGGATTCTTCATTTTAACGCTGACCCTAATGCTGGTAAAGTTAAGACGGTTTGGTAAACATGCCCCTAAACCTCATAAGAAGAATAAAGCCACTTCAGCATCAGGACCACTTCCAGACCATATGTCAAGCCATCATCACACCTACTGGATTATGGCAACTCACTCTACCAAGGGTTCCCAAAGCAGGTCACATGCCTTCTCCAGAAGGTGCAAAACATGGCAGCATGAATCATCAGTGAAACCAATAAGATGGACCACATTACACCAGTATTATGCCAATTATACTGGCTCCCAATTCAAGCATGCCTCAAGTTCAAAACAATATTAAACATCTTCAAAATCATCCACAGTTCCACAGCAGACATTATGGATACCCTAATAACAAGAGAAATCAGTACCCACCCCAGAAGGATAAACAACAGATGTATGATCAAAGTGCCTATGGACTATCGAAACAGCAACCAATCAACCTCCAAGAAAGCATTCTCACTAGCCACACCACACTTATGGAACACCCTTCCTGAAGAAATCTGCTCCACCGAAGATATTAAGGACTTTCTGTTCATAGAACATTATGGACTTATCACTTAATCTGACTGCCACGCTGGCCCTAACATACATCTACTTTGAAACACTAGAACACCCTCCATAATCATACTTAGATGTACGAGTAAATGAACAGAACCTTGTAAATATGTTAAGTAACTTGTAAATAGTTGTCACCCTGTTAAATACCCCAAGCTAAGTTAATTGTACTCTGTTCAAGTTCGAATTTCAAGGTAAACCACGTTGATTCCAGGATACATGAGAGACGGTGGTCTGAGTGGGTAAGGGGGGGGGGATTATGGCTAGTTAGTACATTTGTTTATTGGAAGAGATCTGCTATGTTGGAACAGTAAAACGGGTTATTAGTTCATTATAAGAGATCTGCTATGTTGGATCAGTGAAGCAGCCAAGAAAGGTGTGCTTTCAGCTTTTTTCTGAAGGTTGCTAAGTCATCTGTAGCACAAAGGTCATTCGGTAGAGCATTCCAGAGCATTGGGGGCAAATAAGAAGAAGGCCCTCTTGGATGTATTGTAATTGCACTTAGGGGTATGTTTACTAAACTGCGCTCAAGTGCGCGGCGCACAATAGCGTGCGCTAAGGTACCTTAGCACATGCTAATGATGCATTTTTGTGCCCCGCACACGTGCGCGCCGCACTAAAGTGCCCGCTCATGTGCGCGGCGCGCTGATGTGCGATAAAGGCATGGAAAGGCTCTCGGAGGGCGGAGGAAGGCTCCCCAGGGGCGGAAAGACAGGGTCAATGGGTGGAGAGTGGGAGGGGAGAGGCTCCCCGCACACGAGCGGGGCTGAAATTCAAGCAAAAAAATACCGTGAGTGAAAACCTCGCGGTAGAGCCGATTTAAAGGGAAGAGAAACCATTTCTGTCAGCAATGTACAGCAAAACCAGGGAAACCTACAAAAAGTGAGCAGTGTGATACATGTGCATGGAACAAAAGGGCAAATAAACATTAAAAATGACCCCAACAAAATATAAAAAAATCATAAGCAAGCTGGGAAATACTGAGAGTAATGGGAAACATCAAAAAGCACTCCCAACAAAGCCCCAAAAAATTAAATATGAATTTTAGAAGGGTCTACGCTCCGTCCCCATACCAGGTGAATGATCCCGCAGTGAAATAACACTGATCAGGATTTCCCTCTCCATTGGACAGGTTACCTATGGCATGCACATGTTCCACAACAGCAGGGCGGGCAGGTCGGAATGGGCAACTGGACAGATGCTGGGAAAGGGGATTCAGAGGGCTGCAGGCGGCACATGCTGTGGTGCAGCTGGGGCACAGTGCGGACTAGGCAGATGCCTAGATGGCACTTAGGAATGCTGAAACTGAACAGCAGCCAGACAACAACTGATGAGGGCCCAACATGGGCACGAGAGTGTTTAGCACAGTGTCACAGTAGGTTCCCCCAAGGGCACAGAAATTGGCAGGCATTGATTGGGGGACGTGCGGACAGATATGCAGGCACCCCTACCCCAGAATCTGCACCATAGGCAGCCGCCTACCCGCACACAGGATGGCCTGAGACTGCGTACCACCAGCACCACCAGCAGAAGGGCATGTCAGCATGGTGGCACAGGGGTACTGGAGGTGAAGGGGGGCAGTGGCAGCTTCCCAGAGCAGACCATGGCCTAGCCCTGTGTAGGTGGGTGCAATGCACTGCAACAGACAGGCCCTGCCGGACAAACAGTCATGGTATCATCAAGGAATGCACTATCTTTGTGGCAACATGGTGGTGCAGTGCACACAACTAGTGTGGTTGGAGACAGAAGGTCACAGGTTCAAGCCCCATCTGGGGCTCCTGCCAATCCAGTCCCCATATTTTACCCACAACTATATTGTGATAGTAAAGACGAACCGTTATTGCAGAGAACATAAGCATGGCTCAAACACCTCTATTTTACCGTACAGATCACAGACACCAAAAACATGCACATTACCTAGAGCAGATTCCCCCAAATGCAGTCCTGGAGGGCCACAAATCCTTCAGGGTTTATGCTGTCTCCAATCTAAGGATGGAGCGGTACTGGTGGTGGAGGTGGCAGCAGCTGGTGGCAACAGCAGACCATGGCCTAGCCCTGTCCAGGTGGGTGCCGTGCACTGCAACAAACAGGCCCTGTCGGATGTACAGTCATGGACTCCCCAGGGAATGCAGCATATCTGTGGCAACACAGTGGTGCAGTGCACACAGACAGTGTGTGCAAGAACAGAAGGTCACAGGTTCAAAGCCCAGCTGGGGCTACTGCCAATCCAGTTCACATATTTTTCCCACAACTAAACCGTGATAGTAAGGACAAACCTTTATTGCAGAGAACATACGCATGGTTAATACACCTATATTTTACCCCACCAAGCACAGACACCATAAACAGGCGCATTACCTAGAGCAGAGTCTCCCAAATGCAGTCCTGGTGGGCCAAACACCATTCAGGTTCCATGCTGCCTCTAATAAAGATGACTGTGCTGCATATCTATGCACCACCCCCATGGTATGCAGATGTATCTCATGCATATTCATGAGGGACAGCATGAAAACCCGAACAGTGTTTTGCACACCAGGACTGGATTTGGGAACCTCTGCCGTAAAGCAGCAGCCAACAGGGGCAGACACACCCACACCCACAGGCTCCATTAGCCAATGCCTCCTGGAGAGGCAGGACATTGGGCCCTGCGTGCATCTCCCAATACTAGCACTTGCATACCGTAGCAATGCCACCCTAAACCTGGGAATATGGTACACAGCTATCAAAAGGTAGCTATGATTACTGGCAGATAGCAATTCCTACGTTAAGCACAATTGGCTGATTGAGCTGCATCATAGCAACCTTTCTGATGTCTGTGGAGTGAGCCTCAGGTCTGGTGTCTGACAGAGTGACCCCAACAGTATTGCGTACCATAGCCATGCCTGCACTGTGCCCAGAACTGGTGTGGTGGCCAGGGCTGCCAAACACCTCTATAGTAGCACAATGCTGGCATAGGTGCGGGAGTGTGTGTCTGTCTATCCATTGTGTGGTGGCTGCAAACACCCTCCACAGCCCACACTGCCAGCACTGTTGCCAGTATTGGCCTCCCAATGTGCATAATGAGGAGCAAGGTACCATGGGTATAGCCCGGACAGGGTGGCCTGGCCAGGATGCATCTGCACAGGGCATAGGGCAATGGCTGGGACATTGTAGTGCCCGGCCACCACCTGCACAGACAAGGTAGCCACACCATGTTCTGCTGGGAGATCACTCTCACCCCCGACTGAGCAGTGACCACGGCATGGCTAGGTTCCCCCATAGTGCTATGTAGTATTTCTTTCATGTGATATGTATGGTTTCCCTTTTGGGGTCTAGTCACTGACTTATCTGCTTGGTGTATATGCTGACATCCCAGTTCTGGGTGCATGCATTTCCACCAGGAACATGCACTATGGCCTAGCTAGAAGACTGTCTGCAGCTGGTAGGTGTCTTGCTGGAACACCTTGCAGGTTGCAGCGGCTGAAGGCTTGCTGCAGGAGAATATCAGATAGTGGTGGGGTGCAGCTTAGCATATCCAGGCCTAATGTCTGTCTGCTATTGCTTTATGGATGTGTACAGAGCTGCATTGACTGCCCTGTAGGGTGTCTGTTCCCCAGCAGGACTGGGGTTGATAGTCCTCTCTACTGCCACCATTGCAGGGAGGTAGAATGTGGATCTGTTGGTGAGAGACCCTGTTTCCCACCCTCAGCCCCGGGGGGGGGGGGGTGGTACGGTACATAATACACCTATGGGTCCATAAGGGCTAAACCTTGACTGAGAAATACAGATGTATCCAAGGTGTGTCTGCAGATACTACCTATCTCACACATTAGCACTGCTGGGGTCCTGCAGCATGTCCTATTTCTGCTGTGAACCTGGTGCTGGGCGCCCTTCCTCACCCTCAGGGTGAGTACCGTACCTGCACAATGTGACGGTGTGTAGCTACTCTGTGCCAGTGCCACACACGGTCAGTTCCCCCTACCAGGCCGGGGTGCTGTGGGGGTGCATACCCCATCTTGTGATCATCTGTAGACTGCTGATTTGCATGTGCAGTGCATCATGGGTATGGGTGGGTTAACCCTATCCTGGTGACCACAGCAGACTGTTTGTGTGGTGACGTGCAGTCCTTCTGCAGCCAGCCAGGGGTTTGCTAGCAGTTATGGAGCTGTAGCCCACTGGTTACTTCACTGCTTGTGGAGCCAGAGGTCATGGGTTCAAACCCACAGTGGGGTTATTTAATAGGGCTGTCTGAAGCATTGTCTATTTTTAATGTACATTAGTGCTGCCAGCATAACACCCTCAGGGTACTGTAACCATAAGGTGCCTCAGAGGGCGCCCTATAAGGTGCCTCAGAGGGCGCCCTATAAGGCGCCTTATAGGGCACCCTATAAAGCGCCTTCTGAGGCACCTTATGGTTACAGTCCGTATAAGGTGCCTTATAAGGTGTCCTATGGAGCGCCTTATAGGGTGCCCTATAGGGGACATTATAGGGTGCCTGGGTGGACAGTGCACTTTATAGTATGCCCTCTGGAGTACCTTATAGGGCGGCTGATGCGGCACCTTATGTTACAGCACTTTGAGAGTGTGTTTGCTAGCAGCACTAATTAAAACAATATTATATTGCCTTATAATGCAATATTACACATAACAGGTAGTGCCTTAGCCAGCCTTATTCATTGGGTACAGTGGGGGATTGAACCCATGCCCCCTGCACTATCAGTCAGTGTCTTAACCATTGTGCTACACTGCTGTTTCTTCTTGCATGTCAGCGCACCTACTTAACATTTCCATGCGTTAAAATGCACAGTGCTACCATAAAAAACAGTGCTATGACCTTGCCGTGCCTCAAAGGGCACCCTATATGGCGCCATATAGGCCACCCTTTAAGCAACATTGTAGGGTGCCGTGGCAGCCAGTGCACTTTAAAATGTGCCCTCTGGGGTACCTTATGGGTTGCCGTATGCAGCACCTTATGTTACAGCGCTTTGAGGGTGCGTTTGCTAGCAGCAGTAATTAAAATAAAATTAAAATGCCTCATAATGCAGTATTACACATAACAGATAGTGCCTCAGCCAGCCTTATTCATTGGGCACAGTGGGGGATTGAACCCATGACCCCTGCATTATCTGCCAATGTCTTCACCATTGTACTGCAGCGCACATTAGCGTGGAGTGCACAAGAGCACATGATAATCCCGGTTTGCTAGGTTAAGACTGAAACGCCCGCTCCTTATATGGCATCCTGCACACTAGCGCCGGGCGCACATTAAGAAGGTTTAGTAAACATACCCCTAAGTGGTTGATAAAACAAGAAATACATTCTGTGAGTGAAAAGGATCCCCAAAGATCTTTGGATATTACAGGAAGCTAAAATGTTCCGTGATGAAGAAAGTAAGATCAGAATGCAATATAAAACAAATGCTCTGAATATGATGGCAGAGGAAATACAAGAAGAGACAGATAAGGAAATGATTTTTGGAAAGAAAATGATCTTGTTTTGACATACTGAATGAAGATTACAATAAAAATCATGAAAGGTTCAAAAAGAAGACTAAGAAAATCAAATTCCAAAAATTTAAAAAAGATAAGGAAGATTATATTTAGGAGAAGATGGGTTAGATAGTGAAGAAGTTATTTTTATTAACAATCATCACTAGCACCACTTGCCTCACATACAATGCCAAATAAATCACTCAACTGACATGATGACATTATGGCAATAACATGGCAATAGCTATATTTAACTTTTTAAAAAAAAAAATTTAAATTAGTTTTCCAAACGCATAACAATACAACAATAACTTTAACTTTAGACAACTCCAATCATTTAATACAAATAGCTTGCCCAGGTCATCCCACCCATTACCCATAGAACACCAATCTCTCCAAGCTCAACTCTGCTACCTGGCTAGTTGGCGGTGACCTAGCTACAATCCTCATTTCCATATGGTCTTCAGTGTTTCTTCAATTGTAGCCTGTCCCCATAACTTTGGATGAAACTGGGGTATTACCAGAACTGCCTACCCACTGCCAAGGAGGGTGGAAACCTCTTTCTAGTCATTTCCCCATCATTTCTCCATCCCCCCAATACACACACATACACACACACACACATACAAAAACACATACACACACACACCAAAGCGGCAGTCTCCCTGCCACCATAACAAGCTTCAAACAGCTCCTGCACTGTGTTCTGGAAAATATCAAAACCCGTCTATAGTCAGGAGCTCATGTGATAGCACCAAGCCTCCCAGTAAGACCTCTTAGTCTGTCCACTGAATTTGGCTGTTTGGTATCCTCCATACCAACCAGGGAATAATCTGGGACTATCCCAGTCAAGCATTGGGAAAGAACCCTTGACAAACAGCAAATTCCTTCTTTCTTCCTCCAAACTCACCACCTACTCCTCTGATCCTATCTCCACCAATCTTCTAAGCCCCATTCCCTCCACTGTTGTCCCTTCCATCTCTCATATTCTCAACCTATTCCTCTCCACTGCAACTGTCCCTGCAGCCATCAAGCATGCTGTGGTCACACCTCTCCTCAAGAAACCCTCACTTGATCCCACCTGTCCTTCTAATTATTCACCCATCTCCCACCTTCCCTTCAATTCTAAACTACTTGAATGCATGGTTCACTGCTGCTGCCTTGACTTCCTCTCCTCTCATACCCTCCTGGATCCTTTACAGTCTGGCTTTTGTCTTTTACACTCGACTGAAACGGCTCTTGCCAAAATCACTAGTGACGGCTTCCTGGCAAAATCCAAGGGCCTTTACTCTGTCCTCATCCTTCTTGAATTCTCTGCTGCTTTTGACACTGTTGACCACAAGCTTCTCCTCGATACCCTGTCCTCACTTGGTTTTAAGTGCTCTGAACTTCCAGAGCCTCCACACAGCTAAGCTTTCAGCCTTCTATCTTTTGCCTGTGTTGTTGCTAATATAGAATTTAACTGTTGGTTATACATTCATTTTTGAGAATATTGTGACTGCCTACATTCCTTTTGTAGCCCTTAAATCAGATATCTGAGTGTGCCCACAGTTCATGTAAGGCCTACTGGCCAGGGACACTTGTGATATAAAGCTACTTGGAATATAAATACTTAGATTTGCAGGGACCTGATCTTTATCTGAGTCTCCCACTTACTTTAGAAGCAAAGGTATCATTTAAAGTTGCAGGGACCTTTGCACAGTAGGCAGATACATAGAAGAAAAAGTTCAGTTTGACTATTTCTGCTTCCATTGTTGTGATTGTCTGTTGCAAGCCTGCTCACAGGGCAGGCTTGCAATTAAATTATCTTACAACCTGTCCACAAGTACCTGATTAACTCTAGTCTTCACAACTTCCAGAGCCTCCACACAGCTGAGCTTTCAGCCTTCTATGTTTTGCCTGTGTTGTTGCTAATATAGGATTTAACTGTTGGTTATACATTCATTTTTGGGAATATTGTGACTTCCTACATTCCTTGTGTAGCCCTTAAATAAGATATCTGAGTGTGCCTACAGTTCATGTAAGGCCTACTGGCAAAGGACACTTGTGTTATAAAGCTATCTGGAATAGAAATATTTAGATTTGCAGAGACCCGGTCTTTACCTGAGTCTCCCACTTACTTTAGAAGTAAAGCTATCATTTTTAAAGTTACAGGGACCTTTGCATAGTAGGCAGATACATAGAAGTAAAAAGTTCAGTTTACTATTTCTGCTTCCATTGTTTGAATTGTCTGTTGCAAGCCTGCTCATAGGGTGGAGCTAATTAAATTATCTTACAGCCTGTCCACAAGTCCCTGATCAACTCTAGTCTTCACAGATTCCAGAGCCTCCACACAGCTAAGCTTTCAGCCTTCTATCTTTTACCTGTGTTGTTGCTAATATAGAATGTAACTGTTGGTTATACATTCATTTTTGGGAATATTGTGACTTCCTACATTCCTTGTGTAGCCCTTAAATCAGATATCTGAGTGTGCCCACAGTTCATGTAAGGCCTACTGGCCAGGGACACTTAGGTTCCTGCCCACCCTATCCCTCACCGCACCCACCCCAGGGCTGCACTGCCTATATAGTGGTCACATACGTTGACATCTATACTTTTAATTTGGTGTTAAGCCCACCTTTTCTTCTTCTGCTTAATAAGCATGTCGTGTATTCAGTGCAATAATTGTGGTGCTTTCATTCTGAGAAGAATCATTTGGAACCTAAAAGCTTGCCCTATATGCTTCAAGTTAGCTGCCATGCATAAAGAATTGATGCTACTAAGCGAAGAACTAGCTGCAATGAAACACAACTCTTCTAGGATACAAACCCAACAAAGTCCACCAACGCTCCCACAAAGAATCAAACATCCCAGGAAGAAATGGATCATAGTGTGCTCGGGTAGATAGTGACCTGTAACTCAGAGACACCCTATACATCAACATATACCCCTGCATAAGCCTTCTCTGCTTTGGTTAATGAGGATGCCCAATCCATGGAAATTGAAGGGCCCTTAAATGAGACAGTCAATGCCCAATCTCCTGATAAAGCACCAAATATGAAGAAAAACTCACCAAACAGAAAACTACTACTACTTAGACATTCCATCATCAGAGGCACCAACTTGGGAACACAGTTCAAAGGAGAGAAGATAGTCAAATGCCTCCCAGGTTCTTCAGCCAGCAGGAATACAAATCAAATTGTTGATGTACTTAGTGCAGAAAGTGAGCACTCCAAAATTGTTGTTGTCATCCACTTGGGTACAAATGACTTGGCTAGAAACAGTGCCTCTGCAGTTCAAAGGAACTTCCAAACTCTGGGAGAGAAACTCAAGCCCATTGTTAACACTGTAGCATTCCCAGAAGTTCTAGCTGTTTTTGGTAATGTGGCAAAAAGGCTGCATCGCATAGACAGCTATAATACATGACTCCAGACCTGGTGCAAACAAGAACGATTCAGGTTCATAGGCTACTGGGGAAAAAGATGGACCAACAAGAGACTATACTGTGCTGATGGACTACATCTCTCTGTCGCAGGGAAAAGAATCCTAAGTGAAAATTCAGGCAGTATGTGGATATGCATTTAAACTAGGAAAAAGGGGTGACGGAAGGGGAATGACAAGTTCAGGGCATCACTCCTGGCAAAAAAGCAGAATAACATCAGAAACATCCACACTTTTAAACCACACATCAATGACAAGAGGGAAGAAGTGGGCAGAACAAAATCAATGCAAAATACATGCAAGCCAGATAAATGCTGGAAAGCAATGAGCACAAATGCTCGAAGCTTAGCCAACAAAGTTCCTGACCTGGAGGCCCTAATGCTGGAAATGGACTTGGACATTCTGGCCATTACAGAAACATTGCTAAACGAATTGCATGATTGGGATATAGCCATAGCTGGCTATAATCTATTCAGAAGAAACAGAGAAAGTGGAAAAGGAGGAGGAGTAGCCTTGTATGTCAAAAGCAATATTAAAGCTACTGAAATGCAGGGGGCATGGGGAAAAGAAGAAGCACTCTGGATTGTGTTGGAAAGAGGAGATGGCACTGTCATCCATACTGCTGTAGTCTACAGACCTCCGTCTCAAATCAAAGAAATAGATAACGAATTGATTATAGATATTGCCAAGATAGCCACAAAGAGGGAAGTGATCATATTGGGTGACTTTAATCTACCCGATGTGGATTGGATTACTCCTTCTGCGAATCTGGAAAGACGCAAAAAAATTATGGATGCTTTCCAAGATGTGTTGCTTAGACAAATTGTGATGGAACCAACCAGGGAAAGCTCAATACTGGATTTAGTGCTCACCAAAGGTGATAATGTGTCGAATGTCCGGGTGGGTTCCCCTGTGAGCAACAACGATCATCACACGGTGTGGTTTGAGATAAAAGCCAAGGTTCAGTCCAATCATAGCAAGCTCAAAGTCCTAAACTTCAAAAACACTGACTTCAGTAAAATGGCCAAGTACCTGAAGGAGGAGTTGGCAGGGTGGGAGGGGATAAAGGAAGTGGAATTGCAATGGGCTAAATTAAAGGTGGCAATAAAAGGGGCAACTGATAAATATGTAAGGAAAGTAAATAAAAACACGAGAAGGAAAACTGTTTGGTTCTCCAAAGAAGTGGCTGCTCAAATAAAGGCAAAAAATACAGCTTTCACAAAATTCAAAAGCTTGCAAACAGAGAAACACAGAAAAGAATACAGGATTAAACTAAAAGAGATAAAAAGAGAAATAAGGAAAGCAAAATCAAAGGCAGAGGAAAAGATGGCTAAAGATGTGAAGTGAGGCGACAAAACATTCTTCAGGTATATTCGGGAGAGGAGGAAAATCAGAGATGGAATTGCAGGACTCAGAAGTGCTGGGAACGGACTCATGGAAAGTGACTTTCAAAAAGTGAAATTGCTAAACAAATACTTTTGCTCTGTTTTTACTAAAGAAAATCCTGGAGAAGGACCACCTGTGACTCCCAAATATAAAAATGGGAATGAAGTAGATACCACACCATTCACAGGAGATGATGTGTTATAACAACATGCAAAACTGAAAGTGAACAAGGCCATGGGACCGGATGGGATACATCCCAGGATACTGAAAGAGCTCAGAGAGGTTCTTGCAAGGCCATTAAAGGATGTTTTCAACAGATCCTTGAAAACAGGAGAAGTTCCTCAGAACTGGAGAAGGGCTGATGTGGTACCTCTTCACAAAAGTGGTGACAGGAAAGAAGTGACACGCTACAGGCCTGTGAGCCTTAGCTCGGTGGCGGGAAAAGTAATGGAGGCGCTCCTGAAAGAGCGAATAGTGGACTTTCTCAAAACCAACAGTTTGCATGATCTGAGGCAACATGGTTTTACCAAAAGATGATCTTGCCAAACAAATCCGATTGAGTTCTTTGACTGGTTGACCAGAGAACTAGATTAGGGGCATGCGATGGATGTCATCTATCTGGATTTCAGCAAAGCCTTTGATACTGTTCCTCATAGGAGGCTTATCAATAAACTCAGTAGTTTTGGGGTTGGGTCCCAAGGTGGCGAACTGGATCAGAAATAGGTTGACTGACAGATGACAGAAGGTGATGGTAAATGGAGTTCACTCGGATGAAAGGAGGGTGATTAGCGGTGTGCCCCAGGGTTCGGACCTGGGCCCGGCATGTTCAATGTATTTGTGAGTGATATTGCTGAAGGACTGAATGGAAAAGTCTGTATTTTTGCAGATGACACGAAAATTTGCAACAGAGTTGACTCCCCTGAGGGAGTGGATAACATGAGGAAAGATCTGCAAAAGCTGGAAAAATGGTCTAATGTTTGGCAGTTAAGATTTAATGCAAAGAAGTACAGTGTCAGGCACTTGGGAAGCAAAAGTCCAATGGAAATGTACACGATAGGGGGCGAGAGGTTGGTGTACATGGACCAGGAGAAGGACCTTGGTGTAATTATTTCTAAGGATCTCAAGGTGGCAAAACAGTGCAACAAAAGCCAGGCGGGTGTTGGGTTGCATACGAAGAGGAATTACCAGCAGAAAGGAAGAGGTACTAATGCCTCTGTATAAGTCACTGGTAAGTCCTCACTTGGAATACTGTGTTCAGTTTTGGAGACCATATCTCGCAAAGGATATAAAAAGACTGGAAACTGTTCAGAGGAAGGCAACAAAAATGATTTGGAGCCTGCATCAGAAGCCTTATGAGAAGAGCCTTGAAGACCTAAATATGTACACTCTGGATGAGAGAAGGGATAGGAGAGATATGATTCAGACCTTTAAATACTTAAAGAGAATTAATGAACAAACAAACCTCTTCCAAAAATGGGGAAGCTGTAAAATTAGAGGGTACAACATGAAGCTGCAAGGGGGTAAATTGAAAGGCAATGTCAGGAAATACTTTTTCACTGAAAGGGTGGTGGATGCTTGGAATGCCCTCCCGATGGAAGTGGTGGGGGAAATACAGTGACAGAATTCAAAATGGCATGGGACAGACACAGTGGATCCCTTTACAAGAACAGGATAAAATCAAAATAAACTTAACTATCTAATTTCTCAACAAACAGGGGTGTCCTACATGGACCGGTGGGTTCACCCCTAAACAAAGACATGGGGAGCGGTGACCTGCATGGAGCGAAGGTGCACCTACTCTTGCCATCTTACTGGGCAGACTAGATGGACCATAATGGTCTTTATCTGCTGTCATTTACGATGTTACTATGTTACTTCCCTGGTTCTCCTCCTATCTCTCCCATCACTCTTTCAGTGTTGGTTCTGGTGGCTCCTCCTCTTCTGCTATCCCACTCTCAGTTGGTGTACTCCAAGAATCTTTCTTGGGTCTGCTCCTTTTCTCTCTATATACCCAATCCCTTGGTGCACTTATCTCTTCCCATGGCTTTCAGTACCATCTTTTTGCTGATGACTCCCAGATCTACCTCTCTACACCTGAAATCTCTCCGGAAATCCAGAACTGGATCTCTGCCTGCCTTTCTGACATTGCTGCTTGGATGTCTCACCGCTGCTTGAAATTGAACATGGCCAAGACTGAACTTCTTATCTTTCCCCCTAAAACCTCCTCTCCTCTTCCTCCTTTCTCGGTCTCTGCTGATAACTCTCTACTCCTTCCTTTTTCTTTGGCTTGCAATCTTGGGGTTGGCTTTGACTCCTTTCACTCCTTCTCCACACACATTCATCTGATAGCTAAGATCTGCCATTTCTTTCTCTTTAATATCAACAAAATCCACCCATTCCTTTCAGAACCCTCTACTAAGACACTTATCCACTCCTTAATCACCTCCCGTCTTGGCTACTGTAACCTACTCCTTACTGGTTTCCCTTTGAATTATCTCTCTCCCCTTCAATCTGTTCAACACTCTGCTGCACGGCTAATCTTTTATTTATTTATTTATTTAACAGGTCTTCTCTACCACCTTATCATTTACATCCAAAGTGCCAGCCTTGTCATGTCCATATTACCCCTCTTCTGAAGTCACTTCATTGGCTCCCTATCCGTTTCCACATCCAGTTCAAACTTCTCCTGCTGACCTATAAATGCATTCACTCTGCAACTCCTCAGTACCTTTCTTCTCTTATTTCTCCTTACACCCCCCCCCCCTTCGGGAACGCCGCTCTTCTGGCAAACTGCTTCTATTTGTGCCCTTCTCTTCTATTGCTAACTCCAGACTTCGCTCCTTTCACCTTGCTGCACCTTACACCTGGAACAAACTATCTGTGTCTGTATGCCAGTCACCTTCTCTGACCCTTTTCAAATCCAGGCTGAAAACTCACCTCTTTGCTGCTGCTTTTGGATCTTGACTCACCTGATCCCCTTGTTTCTTTACCTTTCCCCCTTGTTTTATCCCTGTCTACACCTTCTGTGTTGTCTGTCTTGACTAAATTGTAAGCTCTGATGAGCAGGGACTGTCTCTTACATGTCTGTGCAGCGCTGTGTATTACTTGTAGCACTATACAAATACTCAGTAGTAGTAGTAGTAATAGTAGTAATAATTAAGTTTACCCCTTTAACAACACATAGATCATTTCCCCCCAATGAGCCAACACCAGATGCGGTAATGAGAAAAGTCTTGCTTGCAGGAGGGAACACATGAATTGACTCCTGGTCATGTCCTGGATGCCCAGCCAGCAAATTCAGACGCCCAAGACTTCCAGTCCCAGATAAATTCCCAAACAGGACTCAGCAACTCTTTTCTGTGCCCAGAAGATAATGGATTGCCACACATCCACACACAGTATAAATTAACCCCACTCCAGTGAATAAAATTATATCCTGAAAATAACTTCACTGATAAAGTCCCCAAACACACTATAACTTCTTTTTGTCAGAGCGTACCAAGGGAGGAATGAAACTTATCTTCATCCACACCTGATGGTAAACTTCTTTTATTCATAAATAGCTTCACCACCTTAATAATACATTATATATTAAAAACACCACTTATCTGAAACTTGTCCCAGTTGGAATGCAAATTGTTAACACCGCTGCCGTTCAAATAAAGATTAAACATGACGTGCACGTTTTGGGACTCAATCCCTGTCTCAAGTGCCTTTACCAGCCATATTGATGTGCAACTGTGCCAGAACGCCATCCCGCAGCCTGTATAAGGACTCAAAACTAATGTCATTGGCTGAATTGTTATACTTCAAAGGAGAACCCCCAATGAAATCAGGGAATACCCCACTCACAGGGGAATCCCTATTTCTATTGGCTAGTCATGACAAAATCAAAGACCAATCTCATGACATCATCCAAATGATCATAAAAGACCGATCCAGTCAATCTCTCGATTAAGTCCATTAGGGTGCATGGTGTTCAAAATAAATATCCAACGCTGCTCGAGCCATTGAAGCCTTGTGGTAGGCCATGGCCTATATAATAGCCTGTACATGTATGAGAGGCCTGCAAGCTAGGTCTGAGTCCCCACCCCCACTTAGAAATAGTAGTGCTGAGAAAGATCAAAGTCAGTGAAGGTCTGAGGATCTGCCTTAAACCGCTCTAAACTGCTTTTGATAAGTTTGTGTTAATCCTTATTCAATTCTTTTATGCTGATGATCGATATGTTCCAGTGTTTTGCATTCTCACATTCTCTGAGCCTAGAAATGACCTTGTAGTAGGGATGTGTTTATGTCTAGAAACTGAGCCTTTGTTAGAATAGCCTGAGAAGGGGGAACAGTGTGTTAGGCACAGAGAGGGTCCCTGATTGGGTAGATGCAGGGGGCATTGGGACCAATAGAAAGTTTGCCTGTATCAAACTGTGAAACTTGTATATAAGGAAGTTGTTCCTGTTCTCCATTGCTCAGTCCTTTTTGAAGCTTGACTCTCTGAGCCTGTGCACATTAAATTGGCTTGGATATTTGAACTGACTCCTGGTATTATTTATTGCATGCTTATCGGCTGCTACATATTCTTGGTACGTTGGCCAGGAATGTGCAGGTGGTGGATGGTATTCAAGTGAATATACCACGACTTCTCGCCTCAAGAGGTTTTGTCCGGCTGGTGCAGCACCTGACTGACCGCAGGGGGGCCTCTGGTGCCACCCGATCTTCTTGTATCGGGGAGGGTTCCTCCTTGCCTCCGCAGGTTGCTGGTTCTGGCTGGCCAACACCTCCGAATCCGAGGGGAGTCCAGGATCCAACCCATGTACTGGTTTGGTATCGGGAACCGGATCCGGTGAGTAGAACTTTTCTGCTACTCAGTCAGTCTGTCAGCCAGTTGGGATTCTGGAATAAGCGCTTGAGAGTCTGATCACCTCTTGGGGCAGTCCTAGTAAGTCTCAGAAGTCTTAAAGGTATAAGCAGAGACTGAACCCACCAACCCCTCAGCCAGTCAGTCAGTCAGGTTTTTTGGGAACATCGGGATTTATTCTGTCTTGAATGTCTGCTCGTGTGAATGAGAGGTCTTGAATACAGACCAAGCGAGGTGCATTTCCAGGTCGCGAAAAGGAGAAAGTGTTTGGTGTTTGTCTGTTGTTTATATTTGTTATCTGTTGAAACCGCTGGTTTCCCTTCTAATGTAAGATTATTCTGTCGGGTAATTCATGAAACAGTTTACCAATTGAGAAATGGTACTGAGAAAGGACGAGAGGAAATAAAACAACAAAACAACTCAGGAGTCTCTTCTAAGCAGCTGTCTCACTGAGTTTATTTTGTTTCCAGCTCAAGCCGAGAGACTGTATCGTTAGCAGGGGTGTGTCTTTCACACAGCCCGTAGAAAGGAATGTTAGTATTCTTTAACCTTTACATTCCACATTCTGCAGCTGGGTTAATTTGTGCTTATTTCAGGAAAATTGTACCTGTTTTATTCAATATGTTCTAATAGTGATGTTCCTTCTGCTATGGTCATGTATTATATATCATTTAATAGGAATGTTTAGTCAGAAATTTGGATCCCGACAGTTTTGGGCTCAGCCTGGAAAGGGTTAAGTTCTTATTAACCCCTTTTTAGCTCCTCAACTGTTCTTGTAAATGATAGAGAAATTAAGGTAACTACTTTTGTTTTTCCTTTGACCTACGAAGTAGAGGTTAAGAGCCCTGGCAGGACAAGGAAGCATCCTGAGCCAGTAGTTACCAGATTGCAACTTAAAAATGATTGAAATTTTGTCTCTGATATATTTGGTTTTGACTGCATATGCTATCGAGTAAGACGGGATCTTTTTATATATTATAGCAAGCACCTCAAAGAGGACATAATTATTGTTCGTAAATTACAGGAACAACAAAAACAGCTTAGTGTTTACAGCTGCTCTGTCTAGTAATTTATGGCTGCTTTGAAAGTCAGGAAAGAGACCTACTGTTTATTTTGTTAAGATAATTTTCAAGACTGGCTGTAACGCTGAGTAATTTGTTTAAAGTATCAGTTTCAAATGCCTGTCTTACCTGAACTGTGGTGTCCAGAGAAACAATGTACTGTGTTTTGAAGGTCTTTTAAATCTCAGATTCAGAAGTACAGTCTTAGTTTAAAGCCTTTAGACAGGTTTAGACAGTTGCTATTTAGAATGAGCACATACATCTATTATGCTTATTGCAACTAATCTAAGCTTATGTTTTCTGCCTACCCTTTGTTTAATATTGTTGCACAGCTCTGACTCGTAGTCCTCCGGAAAATGCAGCCTGACTGCCCGCCCCCTCTGTCTGTTGTCAAGTATGTCACCATGTGGGGGGGGGGGGGTCGGAGTCCACGCAGATTCTGTTGAAATGTATGACTAGGAATTGTAGCAAGGGATTTGCTGGAGACTACGGAATTAAAATGTCTCCGTCCCTATCAGAAATGCTCTGTGACAGGGAGTGGTCAGTATTAGCTACTTTATGGCACCTTTGATATTGGTGTAGTTTCCCGTGTTCATCAGAATGTAGGGAAAAATGTTTCCTGATCAATTCCCCTATATAGAGTCCTGGTTAAGTGTTTGTGAAGGGAAAAAAGAAAAAAAGCCCTCCTGGATAAAGCGTTGCTATGAGGAACAGTGTAGGAGATTGGTAGCAGCCACAAGGGGGGGGGGTGGAGGTCTGAGAAAAAAAAGGTGCCTGTTTATTCTGCCCCAGAATCTCCAGACATTCCACTCTGTCCGTCCCAGTATCTTTATAGGCCAGTCCCCTCAGCTCTGCCACTACCCCGGGCAGAGCCTAGGGCAGGGGGGGACAACTCCCTGCAGATGTACCCCAAGTAGTTCACCAGCCACCTCCACAGCAGGAGGACGTGCACCCCCTCTTGACTGGAAGCCCTGGCTCAGTTTAAAGTACTCCGAGTGGGCCACAGTCCACTGGTGACACTACAAGCAGGGATTAATTTGCCAGTTCAGGTTCACTCACAGCCAGCATCCAAGAACATGAAGTGGAACCCAAACAGTCCCGATTGCCGTATGCCTTCAGAAGTACAACTACCAGTAAAAGGGATGGTCACATTATACCATTGCGCCAGGTCCAGGGCCTACCCAACCTTAATACCGAAAGCCAGCCAACCAGCCTTGTTTCTGCCACTGATTTACTGAACTGAAAGACGCATTATACCTCCCACACAGAGAAGCCTTAGGATTTGATTGAACTAATGAACAGTATTATGCAGACCCATCAGCCTTGATGGCCCCAAGAGGGATCCAAATAGTGCAGGCAGCCCTCACTATATACCCCATGTGATTCAGCAGCCCAGGAGAATTTGCGCATGGTAAATGCAGTTTTTGTCAGTCAGTCCCAGAGAGATAAAACAAAAATGACAGAAAATGGATGGATTTGCGGGCATGAATACAGCCCAGTTAATGGAAGTTGCTCAGAAAGTATTTGTGAATCGTGAAAATGAATGTGACAGAGAAAGTAAACATAAAATGAAGAAGAAAGCAGATCTTCTTGCTGCTGCTTTTAGTTGAACGACGTGGAGGAGGTTTTCCTAATTGAAGGAGCAGAGGACGTGGAAGGGGTCGTGAAAATGATCGGCCCCCACTGTGTGCGAATCAGTGCGCCCATTGCAGAGAAGAAGGACATTAGAGAAGTGAATGCCCACATCTTGACTCCACCCCCAGGAGGGGAGGAGGGAGTATTTGGAGAACAGGAGGTTGATTTCAGAGTCGTGGAAAAATAAACCGAGCACAGTTTCAGCGAGAAAGGGAAGAAGCTATTAAGGGAGTGGCAGTTGCAATGGGCTATAACATGAAGTAAGACTAGGCCAGACCGGGTTCCAAGTTCACCCTGGGTCCCCAGGAGCCCTGGGTCAGTTTGAAATAGGGGACCAATATATGGACTTTATGGTGGATACAGGAGCCGAACATTCAGTAGTGGCAAAGCCCGTGGCTCCTCTTTCCTCATGATCTGTCACCATTATTGGGGCCACTGGAGCTAGGGCCACCAAGCCTTTCCTGCAGAACCGCATGTGTGAACTAGGGGGACAGAAAATAGCGCACCAGTTTCTGTATATGCCTGAATGCCCTATTCCACTTTTGGGCTGAGATATGCTTGCCAAGCTTCAGGCGCAAATATCTTTCGCTGAAGGAGGAGAAATGCAAATGACTGCGAATTCAAAACCCGCTGGACTGATGGTGCTGACTGTCCCCCGAAAAGGAGAGTAGCAGTTCTATAGTACATCTCCAACCAAGCCAGCTAGTTCCTGTATACCTCCTAACCTATATCCCCACATGAAGTATGGGCAGAAGATAATCCACCTGGCCTAGCGAAGAACATAGCCCCTGTCATTGTCACCCTCAAGCCAGGAGTGGAACCAGTGCATGTGAAGCAGTATCCTCCTCCCTGACCAGCCATTGAAGGAATCCACTGCCATCTGATGAAACTGTTGAAGTATGGACTTCTCAAGGAGTGCCAGTCACCTTGGAACACCCCCCCTTCTCCCAGTCAAGAAACCTGGGACAGGGGATTACCGCCCAGTACAAGATCTGAGGCGAGTGAATGATGCAGCTGAAACTATACACCCAGTGGTACCAAAATCCTTATACTCTCTTGGGACTGATCCCTGCTGAGGCTACTCATTTCACTATCCTGGACCTGAAAAAGGCCTTCTTCTGTATACACCTAGCCCCCACCAGTCAACTTTTGTTTGCTTTTGAATAGCAAGACCCCACAACAGGAAGGCGGGGCCAACTCACCTGGACTCGATTACCCCAAGGATTTAAGAATTCACCTACTCTCTTCAGTGCTGCTTTAAATCAGGATCTTTCAAGCTACTATGCAAACCCAGGAGAAAGGGTTCTTCTTCAGTAAGTGGACAACTTGCTCATAGCCACAAATTCAGAAAGTGAATGTCTACAAGCCACCAGTGAACTCTTGCATCTTTTAAATGAGGCTGGATACAAAGTCTCAAGAGCCAAGGCGCAATTATGTCAAACAAGTTAAATACCTAGGATTCCAGTTGTCCAGCGGAATACGACGCTTGGGACCAGAACGCAAAGAAGCTATATGCAGTATTCCTACTCCAACCACCAGGAGGCAAGTGAGAGTCTTCTTGGGGACTGCAGGGTACTGTTGTATATGGATTCCCAATCTCGCTTTGTTGGCAAAACCATTGTATCAAACTACCAAAGGAATGGAAAAGTCTCCAATGGAATGGGGACCTGAACAGGATGCAGCTGCTCTGATGTCAACACCAGTTCTGGGCCTGCCAGATGTCCAGAAACCTTTTCGCCTCTATATTCATGAGGTTTGTTTGAGAGTTTGAGAGCAACAGCCCTTTTAGTGAATAGCCCTTTTAGTGAACAGCCCTTTTAGTGAACAAAGCAGATAAGCTCACACTAGGACAAAATCTTCAAGTGACTGTACCCCATTCTGTTCTCACTCTTATGGAACACAAAGGAAGTTTCTGGCTAACGAATTCACGAATGTTGAAATATCAGAGCATGTTGTGTGAAAATCCCCAGATACAGTTAAAAGTTAGTCAAGCTCTGAATCCTGCTACATTGTTTCCAATTGGTCCTGGGCCCCCTGATCATGACTGTATAGAAACTACGGACACTGTATTGTCAAGTCGCCCGGATTTAATGGATGTTGCTATGGAGAACCCAGACCAGACTTTCTCATCATCAATGGACATCGTTGTGCCAGCTTTGCCCCCAGGAACTTCAGCACAGAAAGCTGAAATGATAGGTCTTACTAGAGCACTGACAATAAGAAAAGGGCTCTGTCTAAATGTGTATCCAGATTCCAAGTATGCCCTTACAACCTTGCATGCACATGGGGCCCTGTACAAAGAATGAGGGTTGATAACCTCAGGAAGCAAGTCCATTAAGAATGGCCCCGAGATATTGACATTATCAGATGCATACTGCCTACAGACCTCAGAATTTAGGAAAAGTAGAATGTATGAATAGAACCCTGAAATCTCAGTTGTCTAAACTTTGTCAAGAAATTCACCTGAAGTGGCCCCAGGTTCTTCCTATAGCTCTTCTTAGGATATACTTAGCCCCTACCAAGTCTTTAGGAGTTTCCCCTTTTGAGATTCTGTATGGGCGACCCCCACCTATTGTATAGGAAATAAAGGGAGATATGGAACAGATTAGATCTGAAATTACTAGGCAAGAACTATTGGTTTTAAGTTCTGTTTTGCAGAGTCTTCATATGTGGGTACAAGATCAGTGGCCCATCCATCTAACAGAACCCCTGCATCCTCTCAAGCCTGGAGTCTCAGTGTGGATCAAAGAGTGAAGAAAGACACCGTTGGCACCGCATTGGAAGGAACCTACAGCCTATATACCCTATCTCCACCTCGCGGATCATAAGGCAATTGATCTATAATCGTCCAATGCAGTTCTTCAAACAGATGATGATGAGTCAAACAGTGGTCCACCACTGGTGCTGATCGAATCTGCTGTCGTATGCAAGACGCATGTTCTCCAAGCCTTTTCTTAATAGGGCGAAAGAAGTTTACCGTCAGGTGTGGATGAAGATAAGTTTCATTCCTCCCTCGGTACGCTCCGACAAAAAGAAGTTATAGTGTGTTTGGGGACTTTATCAGTGAAGTTATTTTTAGGACACATCCACACACAGCTCTTCGGAAGCAATAACCCTGGAACAGAAGTTGAAAAAGAGAGGAGACAAGAAAAAGTTAAACCTCCCCACCAATGGTGAGATTTTCCTACAGCCCTGGATCTCCTCAATTGCCGCCACCGATGTGTTCGCCTAATTCCTGGGTAATCAGGATTCCATGCACTCAGAGTCCAGCTCCCATAAAGATGAACTATCTACATGGTCCCTCTAACCTTCCCTCATCTAAAGGGATGCATGGCTCATTTGACGTACAACAGAAGGCAAAACCAACTGCTCAGTCTTGTGACCCAGCCCCACCCCCAAAAAGAATCATCCATATAATGCACCAGCATGACCTTCCCTGAAACTCTCTGGACCAACCAATGCAGAAATGGAGGGAGGAGTGGCTCAGTGGTTAGGACAGGTTACCTCAGGCCAGAAGGCCAGGGGTTCAATTCCCACATTGGGACAAGCAACCTCAGGCCCGAGGGACTGGGGTATCTAGTCCCATGGCCAATCCTTGTGGCCTTGGGCAAGCCATTTAACCCTCCATTGCCTCAGGTACACTTAGATTGTGAGCCCCTTTGGGACAAGGGAATAAAAAGTACCTGTTAGTATACATGTAAACTGCACTTATTCTAAAGAGTGTGATATAAAAAATAAATAAATAAAATAAATAAAAAAGTTGTGTAAACCTTAAGACAAGCACATGCTGTAGAGCAGTCCATAGACATGCATTTGCTGAAATAGAAACTCAGATCAAATTTAAAACCCAGCAAGGTGGAAAGACCTAGGATGAAAGGCAGCAAGCAAAAAATCTACTCAATATCGGCCTTCACCATCAAAGCACCTTGACCCAGTTGATGCAACATTTCTACCACCCGATCAAAAGATGCATATTTCACTGAGCAGAAGCTTGGGTTGATGAAGGAATTCCTGCTGCATCCTTCTACAACTACTAATACTGCTTATCATTTGTATAACACTACAAGGCATACGTAGCGCTGTACATCTACAATAGACAGTTCCTGTTCATCAGAGCTTACAATCAAGACAGACCACACAACAACTGGGGTCTAGGGTAAATCAAGGGGAATGGCAAGATACAGATAGGTGATGTAAGATTAATGGGATCAGGATCAAAATGCAACCTTGAAGAGTTGTGTTTTTAGCCTGGATTTGAATAAGGCCAGAGAAGGAGCCTGGCAAACTATCTCACCTGGTAAGACAGATTGAGCCAAATTCAGGAAGGAGTATGTTGGGGCCATCCAGAAATCCCAATGCAGGATAGGCCTGTTTGGACCCGATTCTGTAACATGCGAGCAAAATGTTCCCATGGCATACAGAATCAGGCACAAGGACAGCTCAGCTTGCCCCAGCATAGCCTGCAGGACATCCACCTCATAGATTCAAGAGTGCCCGCAGTACCCTAGCACTTACCCTGCTGCCTGACCCCCGGTGGCGACTGCCAGAGCCTGGATTGGGCAGTGGGGACATATCTCAGGTGGCCTGCTGCTCCCATGGGGGGCTGCCGGGTGGGATCAGGGGGCCAGCCTGCCCTTATTCCACCTCCAAGGTGGAATAACCAGGCCATCCCCCTGGTGACTTCTGGACGTACATGGCCAGCAATGGAATCAGCTTTGTATGTCCAGAGGTTGGGTCAACCAATGCTCTTCCCTCCGCCATGCCCACAACCTTCTCATAATGCAACAGTCTCCTGCTGCATGCACAGCAGCTCTTTGTGTTCCGCAGGGGAGTGAAGCAGAATACTGCCCAGGCAGATAGCGGGGAAGCACATCCCCCAAGGGACGTGTTGCTCCACTATTCCCCTTCTAGAATCGGGCCCATCGTTGATAAATCATAATTTACCTGGCTCCTTAGGCACAAGATCAATGAGAGAAACAACCAGGTCCATTTTCTGCTGTCATGTTTCTATGGAACATAGGATGAAGGCGAATGGGGATAAGACACTGAAATGTTCCTCCAAGTATGCAGCAGAGGCCAAGAAAGCAAATAGAATGCTAGGAATCATATGGAAAAGAATGGAGAACAAAACCAAGGATGTTATAATGCCTCTATCTCTCTTCATGCTGCATCCACATTTTGAATATTGTGTGTAATTCTGGTCAGTACATCTTAAAAAAGATATAGCAGAATTAGAAAAGGTATCGAGAAGAGGCACCAAATGGTAAAGGGGAAGGAACACATGATCAAACTCTGGAATTCATTACTGGAGGATGTTGTAAAAGCAGTTAGTGTTACTGAGTTTAAAAAAGGTTTGAACAAGTTCCTGGAGGAAAAGTCCGTAAACCATTATTAAACAGGACCTGGGAAATTCACTGCTTACCCCAGAACAAGCATTCTGGAACCAGCCAGATACCTGTGAGATCAATTGGCCACTGGAAATAGGATACTGGGCTTGATGGACCTTGGTCTGGACCAGTATGGCATTTTTGTGTTCTTAGGTTTTTATGAAATGCCCTCCTGATGGAGGTGGTGAGATCAAAAACACTGGTAGAATTCAAAAATATATGGAACAGACACAGAGGATCCTTATATGGCAAGAGGATGCTATCAAACCAAACTTAAAAAACTTCATGAATAGAGGGGCAACCTGCACAAAGCAGCAGGTTCCACTACTCTAGCGACCTTAGTAGGCAGACTAGATGGACCATGCTGCTCTTTATCTGCTGTCATTTACTATGTAACTATGATTTTGAAGGTGTGAATAAACAGGTAGCTAAACATGAGCTGGCTCATCTGGATTTTCAGAAAAACTTTGACAAAGTCTCTCATGAGAGGCTCTTGAGGAAATTGAAGTCATGGGATAGGAGGCTGTGCACTATTAGGAATTCGGAACTGGTTGGAACATAGAAAAAGGAGAGTAGGGATATATGGTCAGTGTTCTCAGTGGTGAAAGGCGAATAGTGAAGTACCTCATGTATCTGTCCTAGGGGGATGGTGATGGAGATAGAGAAGGGGAACAGCATAGCACCAGACTGCAGGGAAGCCAGTACAGGACACTCTACACAACCCCATAGAGACAGCCAACCTCAGCAAGACCTGAAGTGACACTTGCCTTTGGAGCACACACAAGCAACCCAAGTCTGTGGCATACCTCATTCCTTAGGCAACATGCCAGCGAAAAGAAACACTGAGTAGGGAGCAACAGTCAATCAAGCCCATACTCACAGATAGAAAGATAGCAAATGCCAGTAGGCCTCAGACACATCCTCCTATGGCATGAGTGAGGGGCCATGGCCCCCAAGGAACAGAGGTCATCACAGCAGCATACATCCCCAGGTGCACATATGCACCACTACATGGTCCCCCATGCAGCGGGGAGCAATGTTTGGTCTGTGCAATGGTGTCTCAGTCCTTCCATAAGCCATTATATGTTGGTGTCTTCAGTATTTTCCAACCATAGATATGTGGCTGAACTGAGCCCAACACCTAAGTTCTAAGCCCTCACTAGCACTGGCAGTCCCCCCAGCTACAGCAATGTCACTTGAGTAGTTAAAGGGGGGCTAGGTAACACCATTAATCTTTGCTTTAGCTAATGTTGTAGCAGGGGCATTCCTCCTTTCATCCTGCGATCTTGTGCAAGTTTCTACTGTGATAGCATACAGTAGTACAGAAACATTCCCTTGCCCTGTAGATATGTGTTTGCCCACCCTGTCTTCAGGGCTCTTCTCCAGCTGCAGGCCCATGGCTTTATGTGCATGTCAGGATTTAAGTATGCTCTCTCAGAGGCCAGCACCATAGGCAAACCGCTAGTTGTCCCCGACATGATCCCCATGGATATATTAGGGGAGGGCATTGTTCTGGGTGGGTGGCATGCCATACCTTATGCATTGGCTATTTTATTACTCCAACATTAAAAACAACTCCAGGAGCACCTTTCTAAGGCAGCTAGAAGTAAGCCTGAAATTTATCTCTAAATGGTTACTGTAACAGACTCTGCTCTGCTTTGCAAAAGTTTGGATTCCATGAGCAGCGTGAATATGTTTTCATCTCTGGAAGACAGGTGACAAAATGGATGAAATGACCCCGCTGTAATTTTAGCTATTAAAAGGATCGATGACAGAACTGCTAATAAAGAATTATAGAAATAAGCTATCAAGTCTAACACTATAATGTTAAAACAAACAAATAAAATTGTCTGAGTTCCTGTAAGGATGATTCCCCCATGTTCCAGTGATCAGCTCCCAGAGGCATTTGCTGTCTTTATAATATGGTAAATTCACAATCTTAGTCTTTGAGGAAAAGCAATCGTCCATCCTATTCATTCAAACAGTAAGTCAGTCCCAGAAATAAACTATTTTACTGTGTTTATTAATTGTGTTTGAGGGGTGTAGAAGAAGTCATATTATTTCTCAGATCTATCGTACTGACTGGGAGAGAGTGCTATTTGTTGGCTGCCTGATACAACCAGCCTCTTTCCCCTAGTGAGAGCAGGTGATGAAGTACTTCTGCATTAGAAATGTATCACTGTTTTTGTTATATTATGCTGTTCTGAAATAGTGACTTTTCTGACATATTGTATTAAATTTTATTATGCAGTATCTACAGATGAATGTTTTGAGAGCAAACAAAATGTTATGTCCCAATGATGAGGCTGATTCACAAAAGCATGCAGGCCAAGAGCATTAATTGTTGTGGGCTGATTCACTATAAACATGCAGTGACCCACCCGAACGGGAACTCAGGTTGCTGCTTTTTACTGAATGAGCATCATAACACCCATCTATGAGTAATGACACTGGCCAACAATTTTTTAAAAAGTTTGATTATGAGTAACAGTTTTAAAAAATGATAAATTCATTTGAATTTAGAATTCGTCCATACAATAACTCATGGTTTGAAAGGTTTGTTGTTATTAAATCTTACCAGATTCACTGCATACTATGATTATGGTTATGGTTATATTTTATTTTATATACTGCTTCATTGCATAGCAGTCTATGTGGTGTACAATAATTAAAAAAGAAAAGAAGTGAAAGGAACTCCACAGTATAGACAGGACAGTATAGCAGAGATAGGAACAGCATAGAAAAGATAGGCGAACAGAATAAGATATAAAGATAAATACACACAATTCCCTTGATGTTTAAAAATATAAATATAATTACAAATCATCAGAGAAGCAGGACTGTATGAAGACAACAGAGGTGTGAAGATTGGTGGAAGACTCATCAACAACCTTCGCTATGCTGATGATACCACATTACTGGCTGAAAGTGAAGATGATCTGAAACATTTGCTTCTCACAATCAAAGAACATAGTCTCAAAATGGGCCTGCACCTTAATGTAAAGAAGACAAAGATCATGACAACTGGCATAATCAACAGGTTCATCGTTGAAGGAGAAGAAATTGAAATCGTGAACAACTTTAACCTACTTGGATCAACTATCAATAAAGAAGCAACAAGCAGTCAAGAAATCAGACGACGCATTGCTCTTGGCAGAATGGCTATGAAAGACCTAGATAAGATTCTCAAGAGCAGAGATGTCTCTCTCCATACAAAGATTCGACTTGTTCAAGCCATGGTATTTTCAATAACATCATATGGATGTGAAAGCTGGACAGTGAAAAAGACAGACAGGAAGAAAATTGATGCCTTTGAATTATGGTGCTGGCGGCGAATACTGTGTATACCATGGACTGCCCGAAGAACAAACCAGTCGGTACTAGAGGAGATCAAACCTAAGCTTTCTTTAGAAGCTCAGATGACAAGACTTCGACTTTCATACTTCGGACACATCATGCGAAGAGAGAGATCATTAGAGAAAGACATCATGCTTGGCAAGATAGAAGGTCAACCCAAAAGAGGAAGGCCAGCAATGAGATGGATCGCTACAATAACAGGAGCTACGGGTACCAGTCTGTCAACAATGAGCAGCCTGACTGAAGACCGAACACAATTTAGGATAGCTATCCAGAGGGTCGCCATGAGTCGACTCCGACTCGACGGCACTTAACAACAACAACAACAAGTAAATTATGTTCAAGGTTATTAAAAGATAAAAATAAAAAGGAAGGTTTGATTTTATAACAGGACTCATATATGCAAGCCCAAAAGATGCCTTATTTAAACTTATTTTTGTAAAGGCAGCATAGATACCTATATTCCATGAAAAACAAACAAACAAAAAAAAACCAGGCATTCAGAACCAGCCCATGTTGTGTGCAAATGCCAATGTGTAGGTTTACCCAGACTCTGAAGTTGGTGAAATGTGTGTGCGTCCTCTCAAGAGTAGCTATATAACAAAGGTACCGAGATTAAGTGGGCTTGAGGGGCTATTTTATCAAGGCAAATAGGTGCTTATTGTCTTCATAATATGCTAGTGTAAGTCCTGCAGAAGTTGCACCTATATTGCAAGCACAGACATGATTCCTGCTCGAGAGCAGGTGTAAATGTCCCCATGTAGATTATTGAAGTACATGTGTAAATTAGCATATGAACATGTAACCTATGGGCCTGATATTGAGCAGGATTTTGCAGTCAGCAGCACCTGCTAACCCCATAAGCCCGCCGACAGTGATATTCAGCGACACAATCCAGATAGTGCTGCTGAACGTCTCTACAGATCACCTCCGCACTATTCGGATTGTACCAGGCTGGCCGGGGCAGAGCTGGGGCGGAGCAGGAACTTATCCACATAACATGATTTTCAGGGCCGCTATTTGCAGAACATACGTAGGACTGTGACATCTAAAGCACAAGAAGTGCCAGTGTGTCGTCACGTGCACTTTTACACCTGGCACAATTTTACTCTTGTATATTGCCACTTATGTGTGAAAATGACTTTATAAACCACCTCCTATGTGTATGGCAACTCCGCTGTGCTCCACGCAAAGTATGTATGTATACAGCTGCACAATTTTCTAAAAAGCTTTACTGTGTGTGAAAGAGCCATTACAGATGCCCTCTTTATAACAAGCTAGTGTTTGTATTTTTTAAATTTATGTAATTATTCTATAATCTTATAGTTTCTTCATTTCCCTACCTCTCCTGAGTGATCTTGTTGTCTAATATATACAAGCCATTATAATAAGGAGTGTAATTGTGATATTGTAGTGCTTTTTGTATACTTCCCTTATCCTGGATGGAATTCTTCTTGTAATTTTTGGATGTTTCAATAAAAATTTTAAAACAATTAAGGATTGCTTCTCTATCTGCCTAATGATTATATGGTTGGTTAGATAAATTTTGCAATTGGGTAAAAAGTCATATTTGGGCTTTGTGGCTTTGAAGTTAATTGCCTGTGATATTCAGGGAACTCACAGCTTGTTCAATGAAAGGGAATTTTGTTCTCTTTATAAAAGGCAGATACTTTGACTGCTTTCTTACAATAAGCTCATCTTTCTTGACAGAGCATGATAGAATGTGATTCTGTGAGACTTGGGTGATTCAGGTATTCTCTTCTTCTGGCTATTCCAGTATAGAGGGGTTCCTATCTTCATAACCAGACATTGTCCTTTAGTATTCAAGGAGCAAGTTCAAAGAGGGAAGATTTGTGATTTTTATTAGGGAAGCTGATGGTCAGAGAATTACTTTTACCAAATGTATATGCCCATAATTCTATCCCCTCTCAGTTGGTGTCTTCCTTTCTCTGCACATTTATGACTCTATTCTAAAGGTTCAGTCTGTCTCAGTAGGGATTTTATTGTGTCTTCTCACCTACAAACAGATCAGAAGGTTCATGAAGAGATATGCAAGGAATTAGGCTTCTAAGATCCTGTATGCCATAATTTGGGCTGTGTGATACCTTGGCTGACAAGCACCCTGGGGAACTGGAGCTACTCATTCTTCTCCACTGTGTACAAATCATAATCCCATATTGATTTTTTTTCTTTATCTCTTCGACTCTTTTATGTCCCCAATAGCCTGTAATAATGATCCTATTCTGATTTTGTATCATGCTCACCTTAGAGATGGAAGAGCTATCAGAAAATTCCCCTCCCAGGCAGCAGCCAATGGATAGCCATCTGCTAAATAGCCCATTTTTCTGAGGTATGTGCAGAATAATAGAGTTCAGTTTATTTTTTATTTTTATTACCATTGTATCTGTAAGTCAAACCGGTTTACGGGTTGAACAATAATAATCTCACTATAAAGATTTACATCAAACATCAAACATGGGTTGAACAATAATAATCTCACTATACAGATTTAGATCAAACACAAATACAACTAAGTAACATATAACTTTAACCTTTTAACCTTAACATGGGGAGAGGGAACAAGAGGGCAAAATAATAGAGGGTTATGCTGAGACATTGTAACATCATGTGTTCCTTGAAGGGTGGCATGGTTAACTCTCATTACTGAAGCGTTCCATGAAAAGAAAGATTTTTAATCTTCTTCAAAAGTCAGGTCCGATATTTATTTATTTATTTATTTAACAATTTTTATATACCATCTTTCTGCAATTCAAGACGATTTACATAGAACTATAAATGGCAGTATATTTCAACTGTTTACATGGAACAAGTAACAAGGATACAAGTGTAAAAAGTGTAACAAATATGAAACTATTTTTAATGATTAACTATTTACATAGGTACATACAGGAATACCACATGGTAGTATGATCGGTTTAGATAAGGCAGGAGTGAGGAGGTGGAGGCAGAGGGCTAAGTACTAAGGTGGTAGGGAAAAATGGTCAAGGAAGAGATGAGTTTTTAACTTCTTTCGGAACTCAGAGTGGTCTGAACAGTTTCGCAGCTCATGAAGAAGGGTATTCCATAAGGATGGGGCATAGAGGGAGAAGGCCCTGTTACTAGTAGATTGTTTGCTATATCTTTTATTTGTTGGGATGGTCAGTAGGTTTTTGGTAATGGAGCGGCATGATCTTGTGTTATTAATGGAGGGGAGAAGTGTGGAGAGGCATGGTGCTGACTCATTGGAGATGATTTTATGTATAAAGGTAAGTACCTTGAATTTAACTCTGGATTGAATGGGGAGCCAGTGGAGATCATAGAGGATTGGTGTGATGTGGAATCGTCTGGGGTTGTTGGTTATAAGCCGAGCTATCGTGTTCTGGGCTAGTTGGAGCGGTTGTATGTTATTCTTGGGAAGGCCATGGTAGATAAGGTTACAGTAATCAAGAGAAGGAATTGTAAGGGCCTGACAGACAGTACAAAATGAGTCAGGGCTTAAGAGAGGTTTGAGGTTCTGAAGGGTACGTAACTTTGCGTATATTGTATTAGAGGTTCTCTTTATTTGATCAGTGAAGGAGAGGTTCTGATCAAGTATAATACCAAGATATTTCACCTGTTTTTTTATAGTGAGTGAGAAATTGCCAATCGTAAGGGTTGGAGGTGGGGTGTCTGTGGCATTGGAAAATACTTGAAGAACCTCAGTTTTGGATTGATTAATTAGGAGGTTGTGCTGAGAGAGCCAAGATTTTAGGCTAGCTAAGCATTCACTTAGCTTAGTAAAATTGGGGTTTATGTGGTTAAATGGGGCAAAGAACATCATATCATCCGCATATAATTGGTACTGAATTCCATAGCTTTGGAAAATCTTGCAGGCAGGTTGAAGGAATATGTTAAATAGTAGAGCTGATAGACTAGATCCTTGGGGGACACCTTGTTTTAGGATAAATGGAAGGGAAGTATCATTTCCAATCCGGACCTGTTGAGTTCTGTTATCTAAGTAGGAGCGGAACCAGTTTAGAGTTGTGCCTCTCAGTCCTATATCATGGAGTCTATTTAGGAGTTGATGGTGGGGGAGGGAGTCGAAAGCAGCGGATAAGTCAAGGAATATAAGTAGGCATCCTTGGGTAGGATTCTGGGTTTGAAGGTACAAGGAATCTAGTAGGGAGGTAAGGAGGGTTTCAACTCCATGGTTCTTTTTGAAACCATGTTGAAATAAATCAAGGGGAGAGTGATCATCAATATAGTTCTGAAGTTGGGTTTGGACTAGCTTCTTGGTTATCTTTGCAAGGAAGGGGATACTAGAGATGGGTCTGTAGGATGTAGGGGAAGTGGGGTCAAGTTTGGATCGTTTTAGGATTGGACGGATCGTGGCACACTTAAGAGGGGGTGGTACAGAACCTGTTAGGAGGGAGGATTGTACAATATGTAAAATGTAGGGGCTGATGGAACTTCTAATAGATTTGATCAAGGGGACAGAGCAAGAGTCAAGTGCGGAGGTAGAGGCATTTAGATTTTTGATAACATTAGTTACGTTATCTAGTGTGAGAGGATCAAATTCCTTCCATGTGTTTAAGTGTGTAGGCTCATGCAATTGAGAGCTGCAGTCGACAATAGGTTGGGGGTTATTGGTTGAGGTGGGTGGGAGGAATTTAGAGATAAGATGGTTAGCTATAGTTTGTGCAGATATTTTTGGTGGCTGGTCCTAATGCAGGGGTTCATTTATTAAGGATTTGGCAATGGAGAATAGCTCTCTGGGTTTGTTAAGTGAACGTTGGATGATATTTTCATTATATTCTCTTTTATGGTTGAGGGTTTCGGAGCAGTAGGCTTGGAGTTTGTTTGTGTAGGCGATATGTGCATTAGGGTCTCGAGAGCATCTCCATTTACGTTCAAGACGTCTAAGTTCTCTTTTGAGATTTCTCAGGTTTGTAGAGAACCAGGGGGCTCTTCTGCGGTGCATTTGAGGAAATTGTTTAGGTGGGAGTAGAGAGGCAGTAGATAGGATTTCATTCCATTTAGAGATGTGTGACTCTTGGTTCAGGTTCATACTATTTAGTAGATCAAGAGATGGGATTATTTGCTCTAGAAAGTTGGCTGCGTTGAATTGCTTAAATTTATGGGTATGTTGATGATGGGTAGGAAGATGTCATCTATGAGTGGAGTAGGGGACGGAGAAAAGGATGAGAGCGTGATCCGACCAAGGTATGGGTTGAATAGTGTGTAGGACTTGATTGGAGGATAATGATTGTTGTGGGATAAATATTAGATCAAGGATATTTCCTTTGGCGTGTGTAGGTTGTTCAAGTATTTGGGTGAAATGGAGAGCATTCATTGCTTGGAGAAATGCAGAAGATTGTTTTGGAGTTGTAGAGTGTAAGTTTAGGTCACCTAAGATTATAAGAGGGCGTGAAACAGGTTGGGAGGAGCAGGCTGTATCTAGGATCATGGAGAGACCAGTTGATATGAGGCATACGTTCCCTAGAAGTGTATTCCTTCAGGCTGAAGCATAGAGCAAAAAGCCCTTTTAGTCTTTGGTTGCTTTTCCATTTTATAGCAGATATAATGAATGTGTTTAGGGAGTTTGCCCTTCTAGATCTTTTGCTAGGAGGTAAACTGATGAGAGGCGGTGTGCTACTTTGAATATTGGGAGGAAGACTTTATATCTTACTCGCTCTGTAATAGGCAGCCACTGCAGCTGCTTAAGTATTGGGGTTATGCGGTCAGCTCTAGAAGTATTGCAGAGGATACAGGCCGCTGTGTTTTAGGCCAACTGTAAAAGATGGAGCCCATATTTAGGTACTACTACTACAACTACTACTACTGAACATTTGTATAGCACTACAAGATGTAAACAGCGCTGCACAGGCACTTGCAAAAGACGGTCCCTGCTCTCAGAGCTTACAATCTAGTCAAGACAGACAACACAGTAGGATACATCAAGGGGGGATGGTAAGGAAACATGAAGGTAAGCCCTGGAAGAAGATAAATTGCTTATATCTATGCCCCTCTCTTTTATTGCTAACTCCAGACTTCGCTCCTTTCACCTTGCTGCACCTTACACCTCCGACAAACTGCCTGAGTCTGTACATCAGGTGCCTTCTCTGGCCCTTTTCAAATCCAGGTTGAAAACTCATCTCTTCGCTGCTGCCTTTGAATCTTGACTCACCTGATCTCCTTGTGTTTCCTAGTGTTGTCTGTCTTGACTAGATTGTAATCTCTGATGAGCAGGGATTGTCTCTTACATGTCTGTGCAGTGCTGTGTACATCTTGTAGTGTTATACAAATGCTCAGTAGTAGTAGTGCTCCTGCAATAATTATAGATGCCAGTGGGCTGAAACTGGTGAAGTAATTGATAGAGAACTTCTGTTTTGTTGCAGTTTACAGCCCAATTGTGTCCACTGGCTGACAGAGGTACATACTGGTTTTAAAGTGAAGAATGAAACATATAGCATTACATCAAACCGTGTAAGTATGATAGAGTACATTATGAGCTTGAATGATTGTGCAGACTAGCTGAAGAGAGGTATTAAATAGGAGTGAGGAGAAGGTGGAGATTTGTGGGACTCCCTGCTGTTGAGTGTACGGGCTGACTTCTGTCTTCCTATCTTTACTTGTAGTTGATGTTCAGTTTGGTAAGACTGAACCATTTTACAATCTTAATGACGGTAAGCATAGGAGTAGCATATTGTGGAGAAATGAGTCTTTGATGTTCAGAAATATCAGGGAAAAACCTTGGTGTGGGGCTTTTTTGTGCCCCTTAGAAGCCTGTCCATGAGAACTGTTAGCAGGGTTTCTAGGCCATGGTTGGGCCTAAAACCATATTGGTGTGGGTCCAGCAGGACATATGTGTTAATGTGGTCCTGTAGTTCGAGCTGTACAATTTTCTCAATTAATTTTGCGAGGAAAGGTAAATAGCGATTGGTTTATATCAGTTAGGTTGCTTTGAGTCTAATCCTATCCCTTTTTTTATTGGACGGATGGATGCACTTTTGAGTTCAGGAGGCATGTAGCCTTGAGTAAGAGACAACTGAGTGATCTTGAGTATAGCGGGAATCAATTCTGTTTGGGCCATCTTGATCCAGCTCATAAGGGCAAGGATCAAGTGGGGATATAGTGATGTTGCTGCTGCGAAAGTCAGGAAAGGACACCCGGAGTCTCATGGGAATACAAGCCAGTTTATTGTGCTAGCACAGACCTAGAGGAATCATTTCCAAAAACTCTGAGCCCTGAGTCAGGGACTGTACAATCTTTATATACCATCAGTTCATACCTACATTCAGGTTTCTGACTGAATGCTCCCTTGGGTGCCTGCCCAATCATATTCCCTTAGGTAAGGAGGTAAGGGGCTATCCCTTCCCCCCTACAGCACCAGAATCGAAACCAGAAACCTAACAAAGAGAACAAAGAAATGAAAGGGAAAGGGGCAGTCCCCTCCTGTGGGCTACAGTTGTCACAAATGGCCTTGGATTACAGCACAGCCCTTCTCTGGCCATTTGTCCATGCAATTTGTAGCATGGGCATATTTACTAGCCAAGGGCTGAATTCCTTTCATCCTGAGGTGACTGCCACAGTGTTAATATGTATTTATTTAGCTAGACTTATATACAAATTTTCATTGGAACAGAATGTTTTTTACAATGAATATATGTCATAACGGAACAGAATAACAGTTACAGTGAAAGAGTCAATAGATTTGATAACAAAATTATATTAATGCCTACATAGGGCCACATTCCATTCTGGATGTCCCGGCCCACAGTGTGCCGGTCAGAACCGGATGCACAGAGGTAGCCCCGCAGGATCAGAATCCTGCCTAGGCCTGTACATGCAGCCCAGGATCCAGTTCTAGTCGGCATGCACATACAGGCCTCTGCCAGTCTAACGCAGTCAGGGCTCCTGAATAGAGCTGCAGCACCATGGTGTACAGTTGCCATGGCACCGCAGCTCCATTCAGGAGCTGCAATCCCTGGCCGCCGACCCGTTCTTTTGTTTCCCGCAGTCCGACCCCCAATCTAGCCTCTCAAGAACAGGGTCGAGCTGCAGGGAATCTCCTGTATCCCCTCCTACCTTTTTCACTGCCCAGACCTGCCATCCCCCGCTATCTAGGGGAACTTATGTCATCTCTGTAGTGGAATAAGTTCCCCATTCAATCTGCCGGCTCTGAATGTATAGTGCCAACACCAGATTTGGCCCTGTACATCTGGAGCCTTGGACCGCCACTTGCCTGCCCTAACTCCGCCTCTGCATCACCCATTTTCCGCCCCCATCTAGCCTCCCCGTACAAACACCTTATTCGTGTGGAAAGATTAGTCGGGGATTTCAGAGGAGCCGAATAGCAGGGATGGACGTCTCAACGAAATGTTTCCAGTAGTGCATAAAATAGAACATTATATACAAACTTGATACTAAACATTATGTTCATCAACTATTTACAATTGTGGGTCTGCTTTTTATAGTGCCATGTTGGCAGGGATGTTAGGTAGTGGGACCAAAATGTTCAGTGAATAAGTGGATTTTCAAGTGTTTGTAGAAGGTGGGAAGACTGATAGTTTCTTCAGGTGTCAGGTAGGAAATTTCATATGGAAGAAGCGTGGAGTTCAAATGCTTTGCGGCATGTTTGTAAGTTGTATTTAGTTTTGGATTGCAGTGTTAAGTTTGTTGATTGTGGTATGCCTTCATGGTCTATTTATAGAGGGTTTCTGTAGCAGGGATTGGAGGCTGGTTTCCTATTGGGAATGAAGACCTTTGGGGGTGAAGAGGATGCATTTATATTTGATTCTATTGGTAAGGGGTAGCCAGAGTAATGTTTTAGGATGAGGGTAATGTGGTCAAATTTAGCAGTTCCTTGGATGTTATGAGCAGCTGTATGTAGTTTGGTTTGAAGTGGGAGAAGTGTAGATTGAGGCAGACCCTGATAGATAATGTTGCAGTAATCTGAATGGGGAGGAGTATTGGCTTGAAGTGCTGATCTAAAATCTGTTGGTTCAAGGAGGGGACAGTCATTGTAGGTTCTTTGTCTTGAAATAGATTGTTCTGGCTGCCATTGCTGTTTGGGTTTTGAAGGAGAGTTGCTGGTCAATAATGATTCCGAGGTATTGTTGATAATGTTTTTTAGATGTTCAGACAAAATTGGTATGAAGGATTGCCAGGCAACTTCTGTGATGCTATCATAACATTGATGCTTTGTTTATTTTGTTGCTTCTAAGGCCGGATTGATTTTGAAAGTAGCTAGCCATGATTTGTGGGAACAGGCTATTTACTTTTTGGAATGCTGCAAACACATTATGGGACAGAATGTTGCTGCTATTAAAAAGCAAAGACAGGAAGGGCTTGCTTCCCTAAAAAGCAGTTAAAACATGTAGAGTAGAAGCATAAAGGTTAAAGAAAGGAGCACACCTTTTGTTAACTAATTAAGCTCAGAGACAAACTTAAAAGAATTGAAAGATTTACATGGAGGGCAATTTTATTCTGCCCATTCAGCCCCTGTATGGCCAACCAGAATTGGGGCATACAGCGGTAGCATCTGATTCTGTTCCCCCAGGGGCTAAATATGCCCATGGGATCAGAATTGGGTCTACCGGCCTGGACATGCATGCTGAGCCCCGAATATGATTAGCCGCATGCCCAACTGATCCATGGCTAGCTCATTCAGGCCACTGAAAAGAGCTGCAATGCCATGGCATCCATTCACCATGGCACCAATCAACATGCCTCTTTCCTCACAGCCTGACCCCTGATCCGGTCTCCCATGACAAGGGTCAGGCTGTGGGGATCTCCCTGCACCCCTCACCACTTTGCTACCCCTTTGCTCCTATGTCCCTGTATAAGTAGCCGACCCTGGACATACAGGGCTGACCTCAACATCGGCCCTGTACGTCCAGGGTCAGTCGCACACCCTCGTTCCTCCCACGGCCCTCCCCCTCCCGCCTACGAATAGAGCTCCCCCTACAAACCAGCAAGAGGATACATAATCTTAAAACCCATAGAAGGGGTGACAAATTTAGATCTTGTACTATTGCTGGAACATTTGTGTATTTTTTTATAAGGCGTTACTTATTTATTTATTTTATTTAGCTAGGCTTATATAACACTTTTCACCAGGTCAAAGCAGTTTACAGTGTACAGAACATCAGTTACAAAGAGCAAATGACATCTTGGATAGCAAGCAGCACAATTACATGGAACAATTAACACTTTGGTTATATAAGGGCAGTTGCACAGTTTACAGCCCTGTAAACCGTGTACCTACCACTGACAGGGATATTCAATTGCACTAACATGAATATCCCCTATCTTCTCTCTTACATGCCACGATGCTAACTGCTACCCAGTTAGTGACCTGCAGATAATAGGCGCTGCAAAAGCGGGCCTATTTTACCCATGAGAGTTAACTAGGCAGTGGTACAATATTGCCACTACCCAACTAGCATCTGTGAGTCGATCCCGGATATTCAATGCAAGGGCCTCGTATGACCCCAGCATAGAATATCCAGGGTTAGAGGTCAGCGAGTATAGCTATGTGGTGCATAGCCTGCCCAAATCAATATAAGGCCCATTATTTATTCAAAGATGTTAACTAGAAATGTTAATTCCTGTGTGCTATCAGTTTTAAAGAGTATGCTTAATAACTTATTTTAGATAACTAATACATTTAAACGGAAAATCGAGTTTGTTATCTTTATTCTTTTAATTCCTGAAATTCACTGCTTTACTGCCAGTTGAAATCTCTAACATCACATTAGCATTAGTGAATTCTATTTATATTCGATTTTATTTTCATCGTATGCTTCTCCTTACTTAATTGTAAGAGAGGAGAAGATGAGGTTAGTGATTTCTTGTGAGCCTCCACCTGAATAACTACCTGATTCTGAGATACCTGCTTCGCCTTCTGACTACATAACGACATCTTCAGAGTTACTGTAGGATCAGCGTGTCTCCTCAGGGGGGAGGGGCTACAAAAACAGGTAACAAATGCAACTCCTATAAGTGAGGAGAAATATGATGATGTAAACACACCCAAAATCAATCAAGCAGCAGCAGCATTTTGCACAATCTGGAGTGATTTCAATAAGATGAAGAAAGTTCAAACAAAAATACATTACAGTAGGCTAATGGTGATAAAACCATTGACTGAAGCACTACCCTAAAGTAATCCATAGATTACAATTTCTTTAATCCCCTCAGTAATTGTAATTTGAAAAATTATTTCTTCAGAAGCTCATAAATATATGGACGAAATGTCATTTGATCATCAATTAAAATTCCTAAATAATGAATTTGATGTGAAATGGGAATATTACAACTTGCTATTTGAATCTCGCTGTATAATTAAAATATCAATTTTTAACAAATTCAAACACAACCCTTGGGACAATAACCACTCTGCTACCTTATCTAACCACCTATATATGAATAAGTAACAGAAGCATCTTCTGCCAGAGGGTAGAATAACATAAAATCATTAGGACAGAGTGCATTTAGTAGATGCAAAGACCATAATAAATCACAGAAGCTGAATCTAAATATTAAATAAAACAACAGGATCCTTGACAAACTCTTCTATGGAACCACTCCAGTATGTGCCCCCAATATATCCATAGCTAAAAGACGCATCAATAACAATTGATGGACCACTAAATCAAATTCTATGGCCACATCTAAAAATACAACTACACTCACCCCCTACCCTAAATATCCAACTGGTCTAATAGAAGTACCATACTAAGTCCCTTCCAAAATCCAAACTGAAACTGGACAACTCCTTCACATGGTTCCAGATAGGCTTGCAGCTGTTCTGAGACTACACCCTCCAATAATTTGAATCACAAATGGAAGATTTGAAATACGTTATGGTTATGGTTATGTTTTATTTAATATTTCACAGTTCTAAAAGTACAATCTTAGTAGTTTAAAATGTTAAGAAAAAAAATTTAAAATAATTTTAAAAAATGATAAAAGGAAATTATAATAATTGATAGGAAATTAAATAACACAATAAGGAAATATTAGGTGAGGGGGTACAAGATTAAAAGAAGAGGGAATGGGGTCAAGGGTAGGGAAAATGCTCAGCTGAGGCAGATTGCTGTCAACCACCACCGCCCTGGGCTACGGTTATCCAGATGCTATAGATCTAAGATTAAAGACTCTTTCAAAAAGAAATGTCTTTAAGGCTTTTTTAAAGGCTCCAAACCTATGTTCCAGACATATAGGGACAAATAGTGGCAGGCAAGCTGTTCCAGATGGATGAGCTGCTTCAAAATAGGCAGACTTCTAAGTATTACAAACCAGTCTGGAACACGGTAAATGTGCACATAGAGATGCTTTATTTCAGTTGTTCACAATCATGGGATACACAAAACCTAACCCGATATAGCTGCATTTTGGCACTGCATTCATCAGGGGTTCATTATGTAATCTAGTGGTGAGAACTAAGATTTGCTCTGCTGCATGTTTCCACTCACTGCAGCACCCTGGAGAGACTGCTCCAAATGTTTAATTTTTTTATGTGCAGGTGTATTCCAATGAAACAGGAGAATCTCTCCAGCAGTCTTATACCATAATCTCAGCGAATACATGCTGCAATGGGTGGAAACATGCAGCACAGCAAACCTTAGCTCTCAACACTAGAGTACCTAATGAACCCCTGACGAAGGCAGTGCCAAAACATGGACGTGTCAGGTTAGGTTTCACATACCCCAGGATTGTGAACAACTGAGATAAAGGATATCTATTTGTACCTATACCACGTTTCAGAATGGTTTGTGGATAGTTCTACTTATATTTTTGGCTTCAGCATTGGACTAGAATTCCAAGTATTGTCATATTTGACAGTGGCCGGAGATGGAAAGTGCAGCCATTACCCATGGATTGACCAAAAGACTCTGGCTAGAGCGTACAAGGTTATAAGTGAGGTAAGGTATTTAGTAGCCGACTCAGGAAGGGCTTTGTGAACCAAGGTTAATAGCTTAAACTGAATACAACAGCTTATGGGTATCCAATGGTGTTGAATTAAAAGTGGTGTGGCTTGATCATATTTTCTTTTTCGAGTACAGGTACGAATCATCATATTTTGAATAGTTTGAAGCCGCTTTATCTAGACCTAAATAAGAGATAGTACAGTAATCTAAGCCTGACAACACAGTATGCAAAATAACTGTAATTTGAGTTGTTTTTTTCAGAAAGGGCTGGACCACACAATAGTAGCACAAGGCCAAGAAAGATGCTTTGGTGATCTTGGTCAGCTGAAGTGAGAAAGATAATTCGGAGTCTAACTATATTCCTAAATAGCGAAAAGTAGTCTGTAGTTGTAGGGGGAAAATTCATCATCACAGACACATCCAAGCTCAATTTCTTCAACATAGGTTGATCAGCAGCTTGTTCAAAGCTGGAGGAAGGTAAAATTGTGTTAAAGAATAAGGAGCAATCAATCGACCTCCAATCAGCCTTCTCGTTATTTATACCAACCTCTGGAACAGTCTTCCTGACAATATACATACATTAGCCAACCTTACGGAGTTCCATAAGGACATTAAAACCCATCTCGTCAAGGAATACTTTGACAGAGAAACATGAACAGACCGTCTCTCCTCACTGCCTGCTTAGTTTCTCCCTTCCCCCTTGCCCCCTTCCTAGTCACATAGAGGCCAATTCCGAATAGATGGGCCAGATTTGCACCAGATTCTGCACTCTCAGGAGCTAGATGTTCCCATTGAAGCAGAATAAGGACAAAAGGCCTATATGGGGCCGATGTGCCCTGATTCAGTGAGATAGGATATGCAGTCATCTCCCCATCCAGCCCCATCTGCTCCTGCATGGGGCCTCTGTGCTGTGGCATCCCATCGCCATGGCACTAGGACACCATGCAGGAGTCCTGCTGTCTTGCACTACATTAAAAGAGCTTTTTTCCTTGCTGCCTGACACCTATAGGGCCTTGCTGAGGCTGGTATTGGACAGCAGGAAAACCCAAGGAGACCTCACCTGTTCTGGAGGTGTCTTCCACGGCCAGTCGGAAACATTGGGGAGACTTATTCCACCTCCGAAGTGGAATAAGTTTCCTATGAATCCTTGCCCTCCTGGATGTACAGGGCCATGACCGGAATCAACCCTATATGTCCAAGGTCAGCGTCCCGCCTTCATCCCACCTATGTTCCTCCTCCAGCCCGCCCCTGTCCAGAGCTCCTCGCACTGCTCCTTTGTGAATAGTGGGGATTGAACATCCAAACCAGACATTCATCACCACTATTCGCAGGGCAGAATCTACCCCATAATGCACATATTCCCCATACACATTCACCTTCCTCATTGCAAGTATTTTGAAATTCAATATTGTGGTGAAGAATGCCCTCCAGAAGAGATGGAGATTGAAGAAAATCCTGAAAAGCGAAAGGATTTACACAGGATTTTCAATCCTAGAAGGAAAAAAACATACTGCTCTGATGAGCTGAGCACAGACACCAGCCCAGGGGAGGAGTTAGGCAATGCTGATTGGGCATGCCCAGGGGTTGGACAAGGTGTGCCGGGAAAAGAAACCCTTTTTAAAGCATTGAACAGGGCTGCTAGGCAGATTACGTCGGAGAGACTGAGACTATGGATAAGACTACGAGTGAGACGACGTGGGAGAGTGGCTCTAAGCCTGTGTGGAAGAGTGGGTCCAAGACCAGGAAGCAGTCTGGCTGTACGAGTGAGTCTAGGAGTGTTTGGAGAGGGTCTGCAAGGAGTTCTAAAGGTGCTGCTAAGAGGAGTCCTGTGAGAAATGGACGGAGCCATGTTTTAGAATCCTGGGAGAAGATAGAACCCTGGAATAGAAGGCCTCAAAGGCAGGCATATGCTGAAGGAACCTCGTTCTACCGAATAGAGCCTGGACCTGGAAAGCCCAGAAAAACCCACACCTGGAAAGCTCCTGAGATACTAAAGAGGAGAGGAGTCTGGCAGAAAGAAGCCAGTTCTGATACCAGCAACGCTAGAGAAGGTAAAGCACAACTCCCTATTTTTAGTGCTTTGTTGAAGGAACCTGTTCATTGCCCTGAACTGTACAAGCCAAGCTCTGCAGTAGGAACTGTTAGTGACTGGGAGAAAGGCATAACATTCAGTGATAACTGCCAAACTGATAACAAGCAGGCTGAATTGCTCCTCCAAGAATTTAAGCAGTTTCTAGAGCAGGAAACCAGCAGAAGCTTAATGAAGATAGTAGTTCTGTTAAGTCAGAGGATTTGATGCAGGTAGAAAATGATTTACCTACCGTAAGCACTGACCCTTGTAGCATGGACTGCTCTATATGTTGTAAAGAAGAGTAGTATAAAAGAAGCTTTGCACATTGGTATAAAAGGAATACAAAACGTTGCTGTTTCTGCTGCCTGTGCCGTGAGAGTTAATTAATTGTGTGCACCTGAGTTCTGAACCCACGCTGTGAAAAGAACAGCTGGTATTATGAGACTGCAATGTTCATAAGCTACCACTTGTGTCAGAGCTGAGTTAAGCTCCTCTATAGATGAAAAGCTGAAGTCAAAGCTAATTCTATTTCAGTTGTCCCTAAGTTCCTGTTCCCTTCTGCTTATGTTAAAAGTGCACCCTTTACGTTTGTATATATGAATTTTGATGCGCTGGAAGAACATCCCCATTACAAATAAATATTCTTGCAAGCCTTACCATTTTGTCGCAACTACACTTTATTCCTGAGAGAAAACAGAGTGAACTACAATTCCCAACATCCATAGGGAACAGTTCCACCTCTACTCAAAGGGACAATAAGGCTACTCCTGCCTGTTAGCTCCAGGGCGCAGGCAGGAGCGTCGCAATATATAATATGTGTCTTTCTCCTCCAAGTTTAGGTCCCTGTTCCATGTAACAGTTTATTGACCTGTTAACTGTAAATTGCCTTGGCTATAAGATAAGGCGGTATATAAAAGAATCTAAATAAATAAATTCACCAAAGCAGTAAGCACAGGCAAAGGGCCATCTAATAGCCTTAAAAATAACATAGCCTTAAAAAAACTTGGAGAAATAGGATCCAACCTGGACACCTTATCCAATAACCGCCCCAACAGCCCTTCTAAAACATCACAGGTAACTGGAGTAAACAGTGACCATCCAGAATTGTCCACCAGACTAATAGTTAACAATTCAGAAAACTCCATAACACCTAGATGAGAAGTTAATGAGGTCATATAAACAGCCTTAACCTGAAGACTCTTTGACTTTCAACATGTCTGCTCAGATTTCCAAAAGACACCTTTGTTTGATGAACCTCAACTGAATAACAGGAAGTATAATGCTTTCTCACACAAACTCTAGCTTGTAAGTGAGCCACTCTATCCAGCGTGATCCTTGATTGCTGTAATATTAGAGATATATGTTTTAACAAATTCTGCTTGGGGAGAACTGACTGAGTCTCACTCCATGCAGCCATAAATTGTTCGGGATCAAAATCCTTACAATAACTTCTCAACTACCCTATAACAGCTGAATTCAAGGAAAAACATGGAAGAGAGCAATAAAAAGACAATAAGAAATGATCCAGCCATATAAGAGCAGATATATTCACCTCTTGGAGGAGATGTTGAACTGGGAAGAGCAGTGCCCTCACAGTGCTCTGCTAGGGAGGTGGATAATTAACTCCTGTGACGACTTTGCTGTGAGTTCTAGCTGTCTATTTATTTATCTATTTATTTATTTATTTATTTATTTATTGTCTTTATTGGTGTGCTACTTCACCTCCCTGTTCCCTTTAGTTTTGTACTTCAGCTTTCTCAGCTGTATAACTTACCCTGCCTCTCTCAACTAACTGGCCTTTGTGTGGTAGCCAGGTTAACTGTTACTTTAAATTAAATATCTCTCCCTGTTCTGTCCCCAGAACTTGCTGCGTTTTAAACTTTTTTTCCTGCTCTGGCCTACCTGAGGGACTACCCCCTCCCCTCCTGCTGAGCTATTGTGTAGTCCTTCTTCCTGTCTCCTCCTCCCACATGTGCATAGTCTGTTCTGTTTGCCTCTCTCTACTCTGGGAAGAGCAGTGCCCTCACAGTGCTCTGCTAGAGAGGTGGATATTAAACTCCTGTGACGACTTTGCTGTGAGTTCTAGCTGTCTATTTATTTATTTGTTGTCTTTATTGGTGTGCTACTTCACCTCCCTGTTCCCTTTAGTTTTGCACTTCAGCTTTCTCAGCTGTATAACTTACCCTGCCTATCTCAACTAACTTGCCTTTGTGTGGTAGCCAGGTTAACTGTTACTCTAAATTAAATATCTCTCCCTGCTCTGTCCCCAGAACATGCTGCATTTTAAACTTTTTTTCCTGCTCTAGCCTACCTGAGGGACTAACCCCCTCCCCCCCTGCTGAGGGTACAGGACAGGGTACATTGTAACAGCCCTCTTTTAATAGGTCTTGTTTCCCTCCCTCCCTCACCAACCCCTGGGGTAATTGTAGCTTTATAGTATGACACAGTAGGCAGTATAGAGCACATGGAGGTAAGAGAAAAAGAGGAACTTACCCCAGATTTAACTGAACAGCAAAACTCAGTACACGTAGAAACAGCTGAGCAGCAAATGCATTCAGCACAGGAAAAGCCAAAAAGCATTAGAATGAACTTTCCCTGTAATAGTCCTGACGTGGGGAGAAACATAAAGGCTCATCAGGAGCACCTGTTTCCAAAGACCCACGTAACGTGCAGAGAAGGGAAGCATATAAGTTCCTGGTTAGAACCAGGAAGGGGCAGACCCGGAGAGGAGAGACTCAGAAGCAGTGCTAGAGAGAGTCCCAGTAGGAGCAGGAGGAGGGGCAGCAACTCAGGAGGACTGAGCAAGCAACCAATGAGCACAGGTCATGCTGAAGGAAGTTTGCCGGTAGAAGGAAACAGTAGGTGTGACATCATAGCAAGAAACAGCCGGGGACGTAACCAGGATCTTGCTAGCTCTGAGGGTGGTTGGAGAGTCCGGGAGAAAGTTCTCAACAGTCCAGAAGCAAGAGCCAGAAACAAGGTAGAAAGGTGGGAACCTTGTTTTTCTAAGGAAGAGGCTAAAAGCTCTGTATGTTTTAAAGGGCATGTCCCTGGAAGTAACTTTAATGCTGAAAGATATCCAGTGTTCCCACTAGGTGGGAAGGGAAAGGAAAGCAAGCAAGAAGCTATTTTCATACCGGACATTCACAGCCCTAGGTTTAAAGAACACTTTGTGGGAAAACTGATCCATGTACCACAGGAGGGTTTGCAGGAAGCCAGCACATGTAAAGAGTGTGACCCTTGTATTATCGGGAGTGAACCCGAAGTAATGCAGTGGGAGAATAACAGCTATCCTTCAGACCCAGTCCCTATGGATTGCACAATATGCTTTTCGGATGATGTCATTTCTTTATGTTAACCCTGAAGAAAACAACCTGGTGCTAATAACAAAGGAAAAGAAGATATTTTTCTCTGTAGCCATCTTTTGTTTTGATGCTGTTTGTTGTGTTTGTATCCAAAGAATATCTGTTTCGGGAAAGGGAATAAAGCCCTGATTTACTTTGCTTTACCATTCGACTGAAAGACTCTTTTTAGTAGAAAAAGCAGCTTGAAACTCAAAACCCTAGGCATCCGCCTAATAGGGTTCACAGAGGGTCTATCATACGGGCACCATCACAAATGGCGTAGTTGTTGCGGATCATTCAAAAGGAGTGTACAACCACGACGCAGCAGAGGACAGCGCAGAAGAATCGGACGTTGGCACACCTGGAAGGACCCAGATCCTGCAGAAAAGACAAGCACCTTCTCAAAGTGCGAACCTCCACCTGGCTCAGGTAAAGAGTATATGGGCACAGGCTGGGAGGATTCATGTGAGAAGGAATTGCTTTTAAAAAAAAAAAAAATTTCTTCTCTAGTAGTACCACACTTGGTGGTTGTGTTTTTGGTTTATTTTCCAGAGTGTGTGAGCCTGAAAATGGAGGTCCAGGAAGTCTTACGCTGGATGAGCTTACAGTTCGACAAACAGAGGGAGCTAGCCCAGCTGAGCCAGGAGCAGGCCACGGCAGCCCTACAGGCCCAGCAGAAGCCCCTAACGGACCTGTTGCAAGCTCTATTGGAGGAACCAAGAAAGGAGACAGCACCACAAGAGTACTTCTGTGGGGTAGGCCCACAGAATTGTGGGGTGTTGACATTCGGACAAATGACTAAAAATGATAACTTTGATGATTATGTTGAGGCATTTGAGAGGGTAGCTCTCAATGCGCGTTGGCCTAAAGAGCATTGGGCAGTCAGACTGGCCTCATCCCTAACAGGAGAAGCCTTATCGGCTTATAGAGCCATGCCCGCCGCTCTGGCAGCAGAGTATGAAGAAGTGAAGAGAGCAATACGTGACAGGCTAGGCCTAACACCTGCTGTGTATAGGCGTATGCTAAGGTTGACCAAGCTCCAAACAGATGAAACACCGAAGGCACTGTGACATAGGGTGCGTAGTCTAGTTTTGAAGTGGCTTGAACCAGAGGGAAAAACTCTGGATAGTATAATAGATGCAATTGTACTAGAAGAGTATTATGAGGCAGTTCCTGCAGAGGTGAAAACCTTCTTTTTTTTTTTAATTCTTTATTTTCGTTTTATAACAACAAAGGAAAGGAAGACATACAGCTAAAAGACAGATACATACATAGAATGAAATACATACACCAAAGTAAACCCCTACCACCCCCCTCCCCCCTGCTTCTTCTCTAGAAAACTAATCATTCCCGAAACGGGCGTGTACTGACATTATTGTGTTACAAAACCAAACGGTGATCTGAAAACATGATGAGTGTACATTAAACAGACATGTCGGAGCAATGAGCAGATTGTACATAATCATTGAGCATCTGCCATTTAGACGAGCGAGAGTGAGTTTGGGTATGGGGAATAGCTCTCCGAGATATCTGCTCATATTTACTATATAGGCAGACAAGGTTCCACCATTCGTTGACAGTAAGTCGAGAGCTATCCTTCCAATTCCTCGTGATTAAACATATAGCTATACCCAGCATGAAATCAAGGAGAAAGCGACCCTTCTTAGGAAGAGAGGGGACCTCCGCCACTGAGCGGAGTCCCACAATCTTCCAAGAAAGAGGCTCGTGGAGGTGTAAGATAAGTTGAATACGACCCCAGACCCGCCCCCAGTAAACCTGTAGTTGAGGACATTCATAAATAACATGAGCAAGGGTTCCCACAGCAGTATGACAAGACCAACACTGGTCCCTAGCAGTTGTGTGCCATTTGGCTATTTTTTCTGGAGTATAAAAGCATCTATGTGCAAAAAAGAAGAGAGTTTGGGTAACTGAGGCAGATCGGGAAACCCGCACTACTTTGCTCCAGAAAAAGCTCCATTGCACAGGGGTTAAAGTGGTTTGCAGTTCGCGCTCCCAGGCTTGTTGGGCTCTACAAGTAGCAGTATCTGTACCCTGACATAATAGTTTATAAAAGTTAGAGGCTACCCCATGTGTACTACTAATAGAGTGAATTAGGTCTAATAGCCCGTCTTCAGTAGAGACAGAGGGTGGCAGGATTCGAGCACTTTTGAGGCAGTGTTGAAGCTGCATCAATTGAAAGTAATGTTTCGCTGGTAACGCAAATTCCTTTTGTAAATCAGAAAAGGTTTTCCAACGAGCTGCAGAGAAGAGCTGTTGGGGTGTCCAGATCCCCCTAGAGTACCAGGATTTCCATGCTATCGTTCTATTTAGGACTTGAATTCTGGGGTTATTCCACAGCGGGAGTCCGTCCTGAGGACATACGTTTGGGCCCAGTGATAGAATGAGAGTATTAAAGGCCGCAAGAGTATCAACAATCATTGGGGGATGGCGGGTGTCTACTTGATGGGACATACCGGGGAGATGGATTAACGGAATTGGGTTACTAAGCTCCTCTTCTATGTCAAGCCAAACTGGTCTGCTGTCTGTCGAGGCATCTAGCCATCGGGCACCTTGTTTAAGTAAGAAGGCTTGATGATATTTGAGAAAATCAGGAAAGCGGGTACCCCCTAGTTCCTTCGCAGACTGTAGTTTTTGCTTAGCTATCCTTGGTGGTTTGCCCTGCCAGAGATAGCGGACGAGAAGGCCCTCAATATCTTTATAGGTGTGTAGCGGGAGTAAGCATGGCAGCATTTCTAAAATATAGTTCACCTTGGGGACTATCATCATTTTCACAGTTTCTAGGCGGCCCCACCATGTAAGGGATAAGGGAGACCAACGATTTGTGAGCTCACGGACTTTGGAGACTACCTCTTTGGCATTAAAACTAATAGTGTCTTCTAAAGGAGAACAGTAATGGACCCCAAGGTATTTCACCATGCGGGATTGCCAAAGGAAAGGAAAGGCCTGCATGTCAGCCTCATGTACCCAGCGGTTCAGTGGGAATGCAACGGATTTGGTCCAGTTTATTTTATAGCCCGATAATTGCGAGTATCCATCAATCAGATCCAAGACAGCTGGAACCGAATCAAGGGATACGAAGAGCATAAGGTCATCTGCATATGCAGAGAGTTTAATCTCTCTGTGACTGAAGGGGACACCACGAATACGTGCAGACTGTCTAATAAGGAGGGCGAGGGGTTCAAGAGCAAGATCAAAGAGCATTGGTGATAGGGGGCAACCTTGACGCGTGCCTCTTTGGAGATTAAAAGGCTGAGACTTAATAGCATTTACACAAATACTGGCAACAGGTTGAGTGTACATGACTTGGAGGTATCGGAGGAAGCCCTCCCCAAAGCCATACCATCGGAGAACTGCAAATAAAAAGGGCCATTCTAGGCGATCAAAGGCTTTTTCAGCATCTAGGGAAAGACCCACCCAGGGGTGGTCCAAGTTGGCAGCACTGGAGAGCACATGGCACAAGGTCCGAGCATTGTCAGCGGTGGATCGGCCGGGTATAAAACCGCATTGGTCGGGATGGATTAAGGTGGCCATCCTGACAGACAGCCGGGAGGCCAAGATCGTTGCGAAGATCTTATAATCGGCATTAAGTAGGGAGATTGGACGATAGTTGGCAGTTAGCAGCGGGTCTCTGCCTTCTTTCTCAAATACTACCACATTAGCTGCAGAAAAGGATCCCAAAGAGGATGTATCTACCGCAAGGGCAGTAAAATAGAGTTTTAAGTAGGGTACTAAATCTGCACTGAACGTATTGTAGAATTCGGTCGGGAGACCATCAGGCCCGGCGGCTCGACCCGAGGCTGTGCGTTTTAGGGCAAATTGGATCTCTGAAGTAGAGAAAGGTTCATCTAGCGCATCCCTATCAGCTTCAGAAAGGGTCGGCCGCTGAATATCAGAAAACAATCGCTCGAAGGTCTCTGATGAGAAATCACATTCAGATTGATAGAGACGGGTATAGAAATCCCGAAAGAGTTCTACGATATCGGAGTCTGTGGTCAGTATGCCCCCTCCCTGTGGGGCTCGAAGGGCCGCTACGCGTTTGGCTTCTTTTTGACCTTTCAAGGCGTTGGCTAAAAGTCGACCGGCTCGGTTGCTTTCACGGTAGTATGTCCCTCGTTGAAGCTCAATACTCTTGGAAGCTGCAGTTGAGAGGATTGCATTATATTGAAAACGGAGACGCTGTAAGCGAACTAAGACGCATGGATCAGTACGGGAAGTTAGAACTCGTTCGCCTGCTTTGATTTGTTGATCTAGTATAAGTAGCTGCTGTTTGCGTTGTTTCCGCAGGCGAATTTGATAACTGGTGATCGTTGCATGAATGGCCGCTTTGAAACCCTCCCACCAAGCCCAATTTGCAGTATCCTGGGGTAAATTAAAATGGAAGTAATCCTGTATGGCTGCGCGAATTTCTAACTGGAACTCTGGCTGAGTTAATAGGGCTCTATCAAAGAACCAGGCCCCCGAATTCCCTTGGGGTGCAGTAGTGTGTAATTGAAAAGAAATAGCAGTATGATCAGAAATATGTTGGGAGTGAATCTTTGCAGTGTCCACCTGAGGGACTAACAGTTTTGATATGAGAAAGAAATCTATACGAGACTGGGATTTATGAGGGGAAGAAAAGAAGGTAAAGTCAAGCTCATTGGGGTGTAGTAACCTCCATAGATCGACTAAAGCAAGATCTTTGATCACAGAGGTAAGCGTGGTATGACTCTTGGGGGGACCACTTGTCCTAGGCGGCTGTTTGTCAATCAGGGGATCAAGAACTAAATTGAAATCCCCCCCTATTATCAAAGAGGTATTAGCAGAGGCCTGCGCAACCTGAGCAATGGTAGCAAAAAAGGCAGGGTCATCCACATTAGGAGCATAAAGGCATATACATGTAACTTCAAGGTTACCTATCTTAAGGTGAGCTCTGGACCATCTACCTGCTGTATCTGAGCTAGTCGCAATAATAGTAGCATGCAGAGATTTCCTAACCAGTATGGCAACCCCACATTTCTTAGAAACGGCTGGAGAATAGGCGGCCACCATGTAAGGTTTAATATTGAGTTTAAGAGTTTCCTTCGAATTTAAATGCGTTTCTTGGAGGAAAATCAGATCCGCAGCTTCATGACTTAGATAGCTTAGGATTTTCTTCCGTTTTATCGGATTATTGATTCCTTTTACGTTCAATGATAAAATCTTACATGGTGCCATCGATCAGTAATAGACATTTTAGATAAGGGCGCTGGAAAACATACAACATAATCAGAAACTGTACAAAAATGATAGAATCACCGAGTCTGCTGACTAATACACCCCATATTGAAAAGTATGTACCAAAGTAACTTAGAGAAGAAGCAAAACCCCCAATGAAAATGGCGACCATATGTCTGCGGGAGGAGGCCCTAGAGAGGAAGATAGAAACATAAAAAAAAGAAAAAAAAACACCAGAGTCCATAATTAACACTGTCTCTGATACTCATCGAGGCTACGATGGGTAGATGGAGTCGGGTCACAGATATCATCAAAATAAGGCAACAAACCGCCCTCGGCAGACTTTTGCTGAGCCGCGGCAAATCCAATATGGCAGGCACAGTGGACATGAGAATACTGGCAGGAATATTCTGGAAATCAACGCATCAAGTCAGCTTCTTTAGCATCCAAAAACTCCGCTAGTAGATCAGGGTCCTCAAATGTTCTTGTCTGATTGTGAAGCGTGACTCGGAGCTTGGCCGGGTACATCAGGCCATAGCGTGCTTGTAGTTGTTGAAGCCTCGGCCGGAATTCCAGAAAGCGCTTTCAGCGGTCGACCGTGGGTTTAGCCAAGTCAGGATAGAAGGAGATCTTATGGCTCTCAAACTCCATATGGCCCTTTGCCCGAGAGGCACTGAGAATTTGCTCCACATGTTGATATCTCAGAAGTCGAAAGATGATAGGCCGCGGGGTCTTCCTGTTGAGCGTTATGTTTGTGGGTACACGATGAGCACGATCGATCTCCAATTCTTTGGTAAAGGTGATTTGGAGCAAGGAAGGGAGGATTTTATATAAAAACTCCTTCATGTCTCCCGATTCCGCTCCCTCCGGTATGCCCACGAGTCGTAGGTTGTTGCGGCGCGCTCTATTATTGCCATCTTCCACTTCTTTCTGCAAGGCCCGCACCTGACGTTCAACTTTGTCGAGTTTGGACAACCGGACCGCGTGGGAGTCTAATACACTCTCCATTTTGTCCTGACGCGAAGAGAGTCCCTCTAGCCTGCCTTGTAACACACCAAGATCTTCCCGCAGCGCTCGGAGTGCTTCACCGTTTGACTGCACGAGGTCCTTAACCCCTCTAATCTCTGCGAGGATTTCCTGCTGCATTTCGGGGCCCTCGCGCAAAGTCAGCCCCTTCTGCGGAGACGGGGGTTCAGTTTTGGAGCGTTTGCCGTGAGAAGCCGCTGGAGATCCAAATTCCAGGCGCGTAGGTTTGGTCCCCGCCATCTCACCAATGTGCCCCGGCAAGATCAGAGCAGAAATTCAAGTATGTCCGGTGTTAATTCAGGATTCTGAGTAGGCCTCTCGGGAGCCTCAGCGTTATGCGACCATCCCGCTGGACATCGGGCTCCGCCCCCGTGAAAACCTTCTTAACCCTACAGAATTGCCAGACCTCAACTGAAATCAATATGTCTTTTTGTCGGGCCGCAGAGAGGGAGGTTCAAACAAATTTTAAAACCACACCAAAACTGCTGCGGACCATTATAATCATCAAACAGTTCTTTAGTAAAACATGTGAAAAAAGTGAAAACTTATCTCAATAACCAAGAGAAGAAATTCAAAAACTTGAATGCTGAAGTCCACATTTGAGATGGCACGACGTGCACGTTTCGAGGTCAAAAAACCCCTGTATCAAGCGCTCTTTATGGACGTCACTAAGAAATGATTCTTCCCCCTGTGCTGATTTATTTATTTATTTATTTATTTAACAATTCTTTTATACCGCGCTATTACAATCAGTGCGGTGTACAATGAACAAGAACATACTACAATGCATACAAGTAACATTGAGTTTTACATTAAACAGGGAACTTCAACAATAGGACAACCGGGGGAACTATGTACAGATTAACTTAATGTACTATGTACAGATTAACTTAATGTTATATACAGTAATATGAAACTCGTTTGGATGTTGTAATGTGATCAAACAAAGCCTTGTGTGTCCATTTTAAAAAACCCCGGTTCACACCGGGTGACCAATCAAAAAAAGGAATCCGTCCTACTACCATTGGTCAGCCAAAATGTCATTCAACAAGGGAACCGAAAAATAGGAAAAAGACACGCTGGTGCGATCCTTCAACCTATTGGATGAACGTAAAAGAATATGTGACATCACATTATTCATTGATAAACTCAACTTTTTTGGTGGAGTATTTATTAATCTCTCACATTTGGATTTATTCTTTTGAGACCTCAACTGAAGCAGCGCAGTTAACAGAACGGTTCCTTGAAGCCGAATTGGCTAAAAAGACACCAGGAGGCGCTGAGAGTAGGTTGGGGTTGGCTAATTCTGGAAAGGCGAATAGAGAGCCTCGAATGGGTGCTCGGTATACAAGTGAAGAAAGATTGCATCTACCAAACGGCACTGATAACAGATGATAACAGGCATGTACAAGAGGGATTCCGTATAGATGTGGAGGTGCAAGGAGTCCCCGCAAGAGCTTTGCTTGACTCGGGGGCGGACCAGAGTATGGTCTCCCGAAAATTCTGGCAAACCATACAGGCCCGAAATGATTTTCCCTGTATGTTTTAAAGGGCATGTCCCTGGAAGTAACTTTAATGCTGAAAGATATCCAGTGTTCCCACTAGGTGGGAAGGGAAAGGAAAGCAAGCAAGAAGCTATTCTCATACCGGGCATTCACAGCCCTAGGTTTAAAGAACACTTTGTGGGAAAACTGATCCATGTACCACAGGAGGGTTTGCAGGAAGCCAGCACATGTAAAGAGTGTGACCCTTGTATTATCGGGAGTGAACCCGATGTAATGCAGTGGGAGAATAACAGCTATCCTTCAGACCCAGTCCCTATGGATTGCACAATATGCTTTTCAGATGATGTCATTTCTTTATGTTAACCCTGAAGAAAACAACCTGGTGCTAATAACAAAGGAAAAGAAGATATTTTTCTCTGTAGCCGTCTTTTGTTTTGATGCTGTTTGTTGTGTTTGTATCCAAAGAATATCTGTTTCGGGAAAGGGAATAAAGCCCTGATTTACTTTGCTTTACCATTCGACTGAAAGACTCTTTTTAGTAGAAAAAGCAGCTTGAAACTCAAAACCCTAGGCAGCCGCCTAATAGGGTTCAGAGAGGGTCTATCATACGGGCCCCCTCACAATAGGTACTTACACGTCTTAGAGGAAAGGGGCTGCTCTCAGGTGCAGCTCTTTATCCAAATTAGTCATACATTGAGGACCTGAGATTGATTAAGCTTCAGGTGAACATGGTATATTACAGGTATTAGATACACTTTTGTTAGTATAAGCATCTACACCAACTGTTAGTAAGTACAAAATTTAAAGACCTAAACACAAGCTTTAAACTAAGATGCAGGCAACAGTCCAGCAGCAAGATGGGGGCTTTCCAGTCTTTTGCATTGAGTGTCACATATATGATTTTCTCCCAGTTGGTGAGAGGTCTTTCATATGCACTAAGTGCAAGGAGCTCTTTGCTCTCAGGGAACAAGTCCGTTCTCTAGAGGCTAGAGTAGCAGATCTGGAAGACATAAGAAAGACAGAGAAGTACATGGACGAGACCTACAGGGATATAGTCCTGAAGTCCCACCTCCAGTCTGGCAGCATCCCTGTTGCCGTGGAGGAGAGAGGTCACGTGATAGGAGAGCATCACCCTGGTGTGGCAGGACGTGATCCTGTAACTAGGACCTGTCCTCCAGGTGATGTAAAACCCTCTCACACTGAGGATGTTTCTCCAGGGCCATGTGCTCATGAGGGAAGGGTTAGGACAGCTGTTATAGTTGGTGATTCAATCATTAGGCATGTAGATAGCTGGGTGGCTGGTGGACGTGAGGATCGCCTGGTAACATGCCTGCCTGGTGCGAAGGTAGCGGACCTCACGCATCACTTAGATAAGATCTTAGATAGTGCTGGGGAAGAGTCTGCTGTCTTGGTACATGTCGGTACCAACGACATAGGAAAATGTGGTAGGGAGGTTCTGGAGGCTAAATTTAAGCTTTTAGGTAGGAAGTTGAAATCCAGAACTTCCAGGTTAGCGTTCTCCGAAATGCTTCCCGTTCCACGTGCAGGACCCAAAAGGCAAGCAGAGCTCCGAAGTCTCAATGCGTGGATGAGACGAGGGTGCAAGGATGAGGGTTCTGGATTTGTTAGGAACTGGGGAACATTCTGGGGAAAGGAGGGGCTCTTCCAAAGTGATGGGCTTCACCTTAACCAGGATGGAACCAGACTGCTGGCATTAACCTTTAAAAAGGAGATAGAGAAGCTTTTAAACTAGAAAATATGGGAAAGCTGACAGTCGCCCAAGAGCACATGGTTCGGAAGAAGGTATCCTTGAAGGATACTACCAAAAGCAGTGAGGTTCCAAAAAAGAGTAAAGTAACCCAAATGCCCTTGAGTATGGTGCAGACAGAGTGTAAAGATTCCAAATTACCCATGCCTACCAATAGCCAGATTAATATTAATAAAATACAGTCTCTAAAATGCTTGTATGCAAATGCTAGAAGTCTAAACAATAAGATGGGAGAGTTAGAATATATAGCACTAAATGAGAGGTTAGATATGATTGCAATTTCAGAGACATGGTGGAAGGAGGATAACCAGTGGGACACTGTGATACCTGGATACAGACTATATCGTAATGATAGAACTGATCAAATTGGTGGAGGGGTTGCGCTCTATGTTAGAGAGGGCATTGAGTCAGAAAGGATTAAAGTTTTGCAGGAAACAAAATTTGCTGTAGAATCTCTATGGATTGAAATTCCATGTATGAAGGGGAAGGTGATGGCAATGGGGGTGTACTATCGACCGCCTCGCCAAAATGAACAAATGGATGATGAAATGCTCAAAGAAATCAAGGAAGCTAACAAAAGTCACAGCACAGTAATAATAATGGGTGATTTCAATTACCCCGGTATCGACTGGGTCAGTGTCACGGCAGGGAGATAAAGTTTCTAGATGAAATAAATGACTGCTTCTTGGAGCAGCTGGTTCATGAACCGACCAGAGGGGAAGCCATACTGGACCTAGTTCTTAGCAGAACACCAGTTCTGGTGCAAGAAATAAGGGTGTTGGGGCCACTTGGCAATAGTGATCATAGCATGATCATGTTTGATTTAATTAGTGGAGGAGGGATAGTAAAGAAATCCACAGTACTACCTTTTAACTTTTGAAAGGGAGACTATGATAAAATGAGGAATATAGTTAAGAAAAAACAAAAAGGAGCAGTTACAAAGATTAAAGACCAGTTGTATTCCACGCATTAAGAAAAGTGGAAGAAAGTCCAAAAAACTGCCAGCATGGTTTAAAGGTGAGGTCAGAGAGGCTGTTGCTGCCAAAAAAGCATCTTTCAGGAAATGGAAAAAAGAGCCAAACGATGAAAACTGGAAACAGCACAAGCACTGGCAAGTTAAATTCAAAGCATTGATAAGGCAGGCAAAGCAAGAATTTGAGAAGGAACTTGCTATGGAAGCAAAAACACTAAATAAAGACTTTTTCAAGTACATTCGCAGCAAAAGGCCTATGAGAGAGTCAATTGGACTGTTACATGATAGAGGGGTAAAAGGGGCAGTAAGAGGAGACAAGGCTATAGCGGAGAGACTGAATGAATTCCTTGCTTCAGTCTTTACTGAGGAAGATGTAGGGATGTTACCCAAGACTGAAGTGGTATTTAAAGGTGATACTGCAGAGGAATTGAGAGAAATATCGCTACACCGGGAAGATGTACTACAACTATTTGATAAACTGAGTAGTAGCAAATCACCTGGACCAGATGGTATACATCCAGGAGTGTTGAAAGAACTGAAATATGAGATTGCAGACCTGCTATTCGTAATCTGTGAACTTTCATTAAAATCATCTCTAATACCTGAAGATTGGAGGATCGTCAATGTAACGCCAATTTTTAAAAAGGGTTGCAGGGGTGATCCGGGAAACTACAGACCGGTGAGCCTGACGTCAGTACCAGGGAAAATGGTAGAAACCATCATAAAGAAGAAAATTACACAGCATGTAGATAGTCATGGCCTAATGGGAGACAGCCAACATGGCTTTAGACAAGGAAGATCTTGTCTTACTAATCTGATATGTTTTTTTGAAGATGTGAATAAACAGGTAGACAAAGGTGAGTTGGTTGATATAGTGTATCTGGACTTTCAGAAAGCCTTTGACAAGGTCCCTCATCAGAGACTTTTGGCAAAACTAAAAAGTCATGGGATAGGAGGCAGTGTACTATTGTGGATCGGGAAGTGGTTAAAAGTTAGAAAGCAGAGGGTAGGGCTAAATGGCCAATTTTCCCAATGGAAAAAGGTAAATAGTGGAGTACCTCAGGGATCTGCACTGGGTCCGCTACTTTTTAACATATTCATAAATGACCTGGAAAAGGGAATAACTAGTGAGGTTATCAAATTTGCAAGTGACACAAAACTGTTTAAAGTTGTTAAAACCCAAGAGGATTGTGGAAAACTGCAGGAGGATCTGGATAAATTGGAAGACTGGGCATCCAAATGGCAGATGAAATTTAATGTGGACAAGTGCAAAGTTATGCACCTAGGAAAGAACAACCCACACTATGGTTACACAATGCAAGGTTCCACATTGGTAACCACCACCCAGGAAAAACATTTAGGAGTCATCGTGGATAACATGTTAAAACCCTCTGCCCAGTGTGCAGCGGCGGTCAAGAAAGCAAACAGAATGCTAGGTATCATAAGGAGAGGAATGGAAAATAAAACAAAAGATATTATAATGCCTCTGTATCGTTCCATGGTACGACCGCACCTTGAATATTGTGTGCAATTCTGGTCGCCGTATCTTAAAAAGGATATAGCGTTATTAGAAAAGGTACAGAGAAGAGCCACCAAAATGGTAAAGGGGATGGAAGGCTCCTCCTATGAAGAGATGCTACAAAGGTTAGGGCTCTTCAACCTGGAAAAGAGATGGCTGAGGGGAGATATGATAGAGGTCTATAAATTAATGAATGGAGTGGTACGGGCAAACGTAGATCGATTGTTTACACTATCAGAATATAGAAAGACTAGGGGACATGTAATAAAGCTACAGGGTAAAGTATTTAAGACAAATAAGAGAAAATATTTTTTCACTCAACGTGTAATCAAACTCTGGAATTTGTTACCGGAGGATGTAGTAAGGGCTGTTAGTGTAGATGGGTTTAAAAAAGGTTTGGACAAGTTCCTGGAGGAAAGGTCCATAAACCATTATTAAAAAGGGACCCAGGATATCAATGCTTGACCCAGTACAAGCATTGTTGAACCTATGTTTCTTGGGGATACTGCTAGGTATGTATGACCTAGATTGGCTACTGTTGGAAACAGGATACTGGGCTTGATGGACCTTGGTCTGACCCAATATGGCATATCTTATGTTCTTATGTTCAAGGTATAAGAAAGAAAAACTAAACCCAACCAATGTCCGTTTTGATGAGTTGTGGAAGGAACTGTCTGAGAATGGCCCAAAGGCTGCATCAAATGCAAAAAATCAAGTTGAAGAGGTATAACAGACTAATTCATAGGAACTTTCAAATCATAACGTATTACTTGAGTTCTCAGATTAACCTCTAGGGAACATAAATGTTCCCATAATTGATATGGAACACTTAGGGGTATGTTTACTAAACTGCGGTAATGTCATTCGCGGTAGATTCGGTGGTAAAATAGAGATGCCCATATAAAGGCATGGGCGGTACATCGTTACAGCAAGCTGACAACTAACGCGCGTTAATAGACGCCTTAGACTAACGAGCGTTATAAGGTGCCTTGTAAAGCGCCTTGCAAGGCGCCTTATAAGGCGCCCTGTAAGGTGCCTTATAAGGTGCCTAGTAAGGTGCCGTATAAGGTGCCATGTAAGGTGCCTTATAAGATGCCATGTAAGGTGCCTTATAAGGTTCCTAGTAAGGTGCCATGTAAGGTGCCTTATAAGGCGCCCTGTAAGGTGCCCTTTAAGGTGCCTAGTAAGGTGCCATGTAAGGTGCCTTGTAAGGTGCCGTATAAGGTGCCTAGTATGGTGCCTTGTAAGGTGCCTAGTAAGGTGCCTCATAAGGCGCCCTATAGGGCCTCCTAGGCTGAGCGCCATATTAGGCACCCTTGGACAAGGCACCGCAGAAGGCACCCTGGGCTATGGAACCATAGGTTAAGGTGGCCTAACAAGGTTATGGTGTCCTAGGTTAGTGTGCCCTAGGGACTGCAAGGTGCCTCAGGATGACATGCATGACCTGTGCAGAACAGAGACAGATGTAGCCCTAACACTAGATAGAGCACTCAGGAAAGGCAATGAACAGGTGAGTGAAGGAGGGAGAAGTGGGAGCCGCTGGACCTGCCATATCTGCAGGCATCCCATGTGCCTGCCAGTACTGATGACAAACATGGTGGGGCAGCTGTACCACAGCACAGGGTGTTGGCAATGTAAAGTGCCAAAAAAACAGTTGGTGGCAGACAATTTATTTATTTATTTATTTAACAAGTTTTCTATACCGCCTTTTCCTTCAATCAAAGCGGTCACAAGAAATACAAAGGTTATAGGCAAGGGAAACAAACACAGTATAAACATAACAGTACAATGGTAATATAGGAAAAATAACAAGGGTTAACAATAAGGCAAATTAGTTAAAATAATTAAAATAAATATAATATATTTAGTCAATTGTTGATCCATATTGTTCAATGAAAAGTGTAGTTTTTAATTGTTTACGAAAGTCTTTTAAATCATCCAGTGAGCGTAAATCAGGAGGGAGAGAGTTCCAAATTAAAGGGGCGGCCAAAGAAATTGCTCTTTGTGAGGTACATTTGCATGATTTAGAGTAGTTTTTTGGGGTGCTGAGGGTGTTAGTGGAGGCAGAGGTGGCCGGATAGTTACAATGATGGATGGACAGAGGAGTGGTGGTGCCATGCAGATCAGGCACAGGCGAGGCAAGCATGAAGAGGCGCAATGCAGGAAAGGGTATGACATGGGGTGGCAGCCTGCACTGGCAGACAGGACTCTACACAGCTGACAGACGCAGATAAATGGACAGAGGGAATGTTGGCAATTGTGGCGAGGGTATTATGCACTGGAAGCACAGATCTGCAAAAATGTGACCTCTACAGGCATGCACACTATATGAGTAGGACAGGCATGAGAGGGGGGAACAATGAGGAACTGAACCCATGAACACTGCCAAGAATGGCATTGTATTAACCAGTAGGCTATACCCCCTTGGTGTATGTCACAGCAAAGTCTGGGTACAGAAGGACTGCAGGTCACCGCACAAATTATCTGCTCTGAGTGCTAGAATAGAGTAACCCCACCAGTACCCATGATGCAATGCACATGCTGAATAGCTGTATACAGCTGATCACCAAATGGGGTCTGCATCTCTCCGGTCCCCCAGCTTGGAAAGACGAACTGACAGTGCGTGATACTGGCACGGAGTAGCTACAGACCATGCCATTGTGCAGGTTCTGTGTTCACCCTGAGTGATAGGATGGGTGCCCAGCACTAGGTCCGCAGTACATGTGCTACTAGAGATAGGTCCTGCTGTACATCCCTATCACTACCAGTGTGTGACAGGTGTTCCGTGCAGTGCAACCGAAGGTAATTTGGTGTCCATCTGTATTCTGCAGTCACATGTGGCCCTGTGGGACCAGCCAGATTAGAGTGTACCCCGTGTGAGGGTCTGGCTGACATGGGAAGCTGTTATCAGGGCCAGAGGGGTTTCTAGAATTGCATGAGGTGTGTGTAGCAGTGGCTGTATAGGTCACAGTGGTATACACTACATACCCCAAAGGGCCCACATCACCCTTTTGTAGGTAAAGAACAGTGCCCCTGCCCCAGGGAAGCAACCTCCATCCTGTTTGTACAAGACAGTCCTCCAGGGTTGGTGGGCCAGAACCATACCTATGACTGGGACAGTGACAGACCAGCAGCAATGCTGGGGCTAGGTCTGGAAACGCCAAGTGCCTCCCACCCCTGTCTGTCAGACTGTACCTTAAAGGTGTTCCGACCATGCACAGTCTAACTGCAGACAGTCCAGCAGGAACTATGTGCAGCAAGCAGGCATCTCAGTGATTGGGACCGCAGCACTGGGGAACACAAATATATCAATAAAGACAAATAGTGTAGAGCGCTATATGGGAACCTAGACCTGCCATGGTCACTGCTCGTTCAGTGTGAGTGCCCTCCCAGCATGTCATGCTGTGGCCACCCTGTCCATGCAGGTGGTGGTCAGGCACTACAGTGTCCTAGCCATTGCCCCACACCCTGTGAAGATGCATCCTGGCCAATCTGCCATGTCCGGGCCATACCCAGAATACCTTGCTCCTCATTATGCATCTAATCAGGCTAACGCTGGTAACAGTGGGACATTTTGGGCCCAGTGAAGTGTGGGCAGCCACAGAACAATGGATAGACATACAAACATGCTCACTCCTTTTGCAGCATTATACAAAGATAGGAGTGGTTGGCAGCCCTGCCCACCACACTAGTCCTGAGCACAGTGCCAACATTGCTAAACTGTGCAGGGGGTAGTAGTAGTGCTCTGGTGATAACATCATCCCACTGCTGGGGCCAACAGCCTGCCGCTCCATGCATAATTGGATTGTGGAGCCTGTGTGAGTGGGTGTTTGCACTCCTGTTCGCCGCTGCTTTGGGCTTTGCACATGTTGCTGTTGTATCTGCATTGTAGGGTAAAATATAGGGACATGCTCTGCTGGAACCACAGCTGGGATTTGAACCTGTGACCCTCTGCTCCTGGACACACTGGCTGGGTGTACTGTACCACACTGATGCCGTAGAAGCATGGTAGTCCCTGGGACTACCTGCACTTTTCCTCAGCCAGACCTTTTATGTTGCACTGCACACCACGTACTGCTGCAGAGTATGGCCTAGGTCCACTGCAGGGAGGTGGCACTGCCCCCTCCAGTACGGGCACATGCCCCCCTGCCAAGCTGACGTGGCCATTTGCTGTCGGTGCTGGTAGTGCGCAGTCCCAGGCCATCCACTGTGTAGGTAGGCGCCCACCTAGGGAGCGGGTTCCCGGGTGGGGGGGCATACATGGACATCCTCACGTCCCCCCATCACTGCCTACCACTATTATGTCCCCTCCACATGGGGGCGGGATGGCTGGGGGGATGTCAGGTCTGTGCCCTAGCGACTATTGGCTAGGGTGGACCAGGTAGATATTGGTGGATTGTGTTTGGCCTTGGTTAACTGCTGTCTTGCTGATCTCCGGTGTCTATGTTCCTATGTGCCACCTAGGCGCCCGCCTGGTCCACCCTGTGCCCCAGTTGCCCATGCTACATGTCCCGCCTGCGGCCCCCTATGCCCCATTTGCACCATTGCCATAGTGGCCATTCATACTTTGGCAGTATGGCATTGCTGTACATGGAGCACTACTATCACAGTTTTAGGGCTCCCTGCCTGGGCTGTACATTGCTGACACGAAAATGGTTTCTCTCTCCTGCATATGTGCATCTAACGGCAGGTTTTCAATCACGTTAGGATTGAGCTCTTCAGATCAGCGCGTTAGTGTGAATGGAGTCTCTCCCCACCCACACTCCGCTCATTGACCCCTTCTCTCCGCCCTCTCTCCACCTTCTGCGGTGTTTTACCGCGCCGCGGAACGTGAACGATCGTTAAGTAGCAATAACATGCATTATGAGACGTTAACGATCGTTAACGTCTCATAACGTGCATTAACATTACTTAACGATCGTTAACGTTACATAACGCGCTTTATGTAACGTTACCGCAGTTTAGTAAACATACCCCTCAGAAAATTGGGTGTTTAGCATAATAGGTACAAATCCCAATCTTGAAAATAAAGCCACAATGACTTGTATCCATGAGGAACTTCAGTGGGCACTCAATTATATTTAAATCCCATCCTCAAAATTATTAATACCCCTCCCCCAACTATGTGAGCATGACTCGGTAGTACACCCTGAAAGACAAAGCTGGTTTAAAATCATAGTAGCTACAGAAGAGAGCTAAGTGCCAATAATAAAAACAACATCTGCCCTTAATTCCGAAACATAATCATAACTTCAACCTTATTGTTTACTGAGGAAGCATTAAATAATGAAATGGTTAACTATTCCAGAGGAAGTACAGCTGCATTACATATCAGTGGTACTGGAGTTAAATTAGACACATTTTGCCATTGTTTAGGAACAGACAAAGGGCGAATGGGACCATAGCAGCCTAAAAAAGTCACTTCTGAAATAAATTCATAGCCAGGGCTGGAGCATCCGGGGATCACTTCTGCCTCTCACTACCCAACAGGTAGACCACAGTAAATGTCGAGAGGGGTATGGGGGTGGGAAGCTTACTTTTTGAAGAGGTTTGTGGGTGGGAGGTCTTTGGACAGAGTGTCAGGGAGTGTTTCTATAAATCTAAAATATGTGGTGATTTTATTAAGCCTATGCTTAAACCGTCAGGGAAGTCTTAATAATCAGATTTCTCATATCATTAAATCACTATTTATTTTTCTTCAACTTTGGCAGTTGTATTTTATTTGGGCAAAAATATCTTTTGACAATAATTCACTGCCTGGTGTTAATTCAAATCAATTACTATAATTAAATTGTCAACGATTGCCTAAAATAAAATTAACAAAATCATATAATGTACTATCAAATCAGAAACTGAAATAAAAATCCCACCAAGAAGGCCCCGATGAAAGACACCTGACAATATTTTTGTCGGAGCTGCGAAACCAAAAGAAGGTAGAAAAAACAACCACCTCCTCACTGTGGCCCCTCCTTTTTAATCATGTTTTAAGTGAAAGAACATTTAAAAACCACTTATCTTAAACGTTTCTTCCAATTTGTGCTTCTCACTGCACCAGCAGACAGCAAACAACAACGTGCCATGTTTCGGGTCTCTACTCTCGACCCTGCGGGATTAAGCCACCTACAATTATTACAAAATACTGTATGGCAAGAATATAATAAAATGGTAGCAAAGGAATGAGCACATCACTCCTCTGTTAGGGAATTTACACTAGTGTCCAATAGCAGAGAGATTGCAATATAATATAAACTTATAACTCAGATCATTAAGGTGGTAATTTTATAAAGAGCGGTTTAAGATTACATGACATTGGTGTGCTTAAAGTACAGTATTATAGTGATTTATGTGCATAAATGGGCACTTAGATGCATATTTTCACCGGCCACTATTTTAGAAGTACATAAGTACATAAGTCGGCCCATTGGTGCATACTTTCATTGTGGGTGTTTGCATGGGGTGGAGCATATAAATCATGTATAAATTACAAAACATTATAATTTACAAGCATTTATTACAAATCTAGGCATGGGCGTTTACACCAGCTAGAAGGCTAGCGTAAGTGATCATGTCTTAAATTAATGTACATTGTTAACCACTTATGCTAGCATTTTATAAAGAAATGTAGGCACTTTATAAAATAGCACCTAAGTAGAGACTTAATTTCAAGTCTCTCTACATGCCTTCATTAGGCTGTCTTTGATTAATTTAGGGAGAAATAATATCCTTATATCCCTTTCAATATGTTCAAATCATCTCAGCGAGCATACTGTAGTTATTGGTCTCTGCCTTCGAAGCTATAAGACTGTCACCAAAGGTTATGTTTTCCTGTATAATGCTTCAGTTTGATGAAATGAATCTCCTTTGGAGATCTGCTCAGTGTTGCTACTAATACTGCAAAAAATATCTGAGGCACCTGGATATTTCTGAAAAGAAAAAAGATGAGCAGATACTCCTTTACTGGTGGTATGATTGTGCCGTTGACCTGTTACTCACTCCCAAGTTGACTCACACAGGATGTAAATGGTTCTCCTGATTAACCTCACCCATTCTTAAGAGCACAAGATATTACCTGCATATGGTGGTCTAAAGAGAAGGGTCGGGCATGGTATAGAAGGGTTTTCCCATGTGGGGGAACTTTGTTGATAGATTCCCATACTTAAAAGGTTAGAGTCACATGGAGTAAGGAGGAGGCTGGAGGGAGATGAAGGAATAGGATCAGTACCCCACTATCTCTTGTCCCTGTGGCAACAGAGAATATCTGTAACTAGATTAGTAAGACACCATGGAACATCAGAGGACCCACTGAAGGAGATTAAGATCCCAACCTGGATCTTGAGGTTGCAGCACCCATAAACCTGAATCCATAGCATGAGGAAGGATCAAGAACAAAAGTGCTAGAGTGAACAACCTAAATAACATAGGTGCAGTTCCAGGAACCTTAGGAGAATGGGAAACCAGAGTCTGGACCAAGGAGATGCTTATGTCCCTAGAATGAAGGATAGAGACATACTTGGTTTAAAAGAAGGCTTACGAGGGATCTTGCTGCTGGCAGCCACTTCTACCATTTCCCTGAGATGTGGCTACTGTACTGTGAATCTCTATTTTTTACAGGTCCGCTTCTGCCTAGCTTCTGAATCCAAAATGGCTCTCAATATGATAACAGAGGCCCATAAAGCACACATGAGATGAGTGTGGTTAAATCATAACATTCATTACATATTGGAGGTAATTTTATAAAATCATTAATTCGTGGATGTGGCCATTTACGTGTGTTAATCGCCTGATAAAATAACAACCAGTGTAAAAGTATGCACATTGATATAAACATGTATACTTTGACATAACCCGGGGCAGTCTGGGAGAACACAAATTGATTATAAAATATCTTCATTTATGCCTGCTATAGAGCAGAAGTAAATGTCTGCACCTAAATTTAAAGTGCAGTCTCTGCAAATTATGCTTAGTATTTTATAACTTAGGGGCATGTTTACTAAACATTCCTAACGTGCGGGGCCGTGCTAGTGTGCCTGTGCCATATAAGGAGTGGGCGGTTCAGGCAGAAAATAGAAAAAAAACGGTAGTAAGCAACCGGACGTGTGTGCCTCACGCTAATGTGCGGGGGTCGACATTAGCGCGTGGAAAGGCAAAGTGGCGCGCTGCTGAGTATACAAAACAACAGAGCCGTGGTACAATGGTGAAGACACTGACCAATGGTGCAGGGGCCATGGGTTCAATCCCCCAGTGTGCGCAACGACAAAGGTCAGCTGAGGCAGTAACTGTAATGATTAACATTGTTTTAGGAGGCAAATTAATTTGGAACGGCATAAGGCGGCGCACAGTTATTTTTGGGCGGCAGAAGGCGGCGCACAGTGCTTTTTGGGCGGCATAAGGCGGCGCACAGTTATTTTTGGGCGGCAGAAGGCGGCGCACAGTGCTTTTTGGGCGGCATAAGGCGGCGCACAGTTATTTTTGGGCGGCATAAGGCGGCGCACAGTTATTTTTGGGCGGCAGAAGGCGGCGCGCTGATAGGCACAAGGCGGCGCGCTGATGCACAAGCACAGGAACAGAGCCACAGCACAATGGTTAAAACACTGACCAATGGTGCAGGGATCAGGGGTTCAACTCCTCACAATGCCCAGTGAAAAATGCCTGCTGAGGCAGTATGTATTATGTTGTGGAGTGCTGTAGGAGGCTGTATAATTTTATTTTGTTATCACTACTAGCAAACGCACTCTCCCAGCATGTTAACATACGGCGGCCCATAAGGCACATGTTACAGTGCACTGTTCGCCAAGGCACCCTTGAATGACCCCTATAGGGCAGCATGTATGTTGCGACACAGGATAATGTATAGTGCACCCTATAGGGATGGCAACCATAAGGTGGCCTACAGGGCGCCCTATGAAGCACCCTCAGAGGCACCTAATGGGTATAGTAAGCTGAGGGTGGTCTTGCCGGCATAGACATATGTACAGTAAATAAAAATAAAGCTGTGGACAGCCCTACCAAAGGGCCCCACTGTGGGTTTGAACCCATGACCTCTGGCTGTACAGGCAGTGATTTAACCATTGCGCTACAGCTCCATAGCTGTAAGCAGGTTCCTGGCTGGCTGCAGATAGCCTACACGTCACCTCACAGACAGTCTGCTGGTGTCAACAGGATAGGGTTAGGCCACCCGTACCCATGATGCACTGCACATGCAAATTAGCTGTCCGCAGATGGACACAAGATGGGGAATGCACCCCCACAGCACCTCGGCCCTGTTGGGGGAAGTGACCGGGTGCACCCACACAGCACCTTGGCCTAGTAGGGGGCACTGACCGGGTGTTTTACTGGCACAGAGTAGCCACACACCGTTACATCGTGCGGGTACTGTGCTCACCCTGAGTGTGCAATGAGGTGGCCAGGACCAGGTCAACAACACCTGCCATGGCTGATGGAGGCCAAGTGGGCGTTCCAAAGCAGTGTTAATGTGTAAGATAGCTAGTTTCTGCACAAACACCATGGATATCCCTGTCTGCCGCCATCAGGCACCCCCCCCGTGGCAAACATGGTCCCCATCAAGGGATCCACACTCTACCTCCCTGCAAAGGTGGCAGTAGAGGGCAACATCAACCCCAGTCCTGCTGAGGAACACCACCACCACCCCCCCAGGCAGGCAGCTCCATACACAGCCATAACACAATAGCAGACAGACATAAGCCCAGGGTATGGTAAGCTGCACTCCACCACCAGATATTCCCCTGCAGCAAGCCATTATAGCAAGACATTTACCAGCTACAAACAGTCTGCTGGTTAGTCCATAGTGCATGTTCCCAATGGAGATGCATGCACCCAGAACTGGGCTGTCTGCATACACAGCAAGCAGATAGATCAGTGACTGGGCCCCAAAGAGAAACCCATATCTATCACAAGAGAGAACTACTATACAGCACTATGGGGGGGGCCTAGCCATGCTGTGGTCACTGCACAGTCAGGGTGAGCGTGATCCCCCAGAAGGACATGCTTTGGCCACCCTGTCTGTGTAGGTGGTGGCCGGACACTACAATATCCCAGCCAATGTCCCTGCCAGGGCCCTATGCCCAGTGCAGATGCATCCTGGCCACGCCACCCTGCCCTGGCTATACCCATGGTACCTTGCACCTCATTATGCACATTGACTGGCCAATACTGGCAACAGTGCTGGCAGTGCGGGCTGTTGAAGGGGCTTGCAGCCAACACCCACTGTATAGACAGACACACACTTCCACACCTCTGCCATCATGGTGCTACGATTGAGGGGGTAAGTAGCCTTGCCCACCAAATCGGTCCTGAGCACGGCAAGGCATGGATATGGTATGCATTACAGCTGGTGGTCACTCCCCAGGGTGGTAAGCACCGTCAGAGGCCAGGCCTGGAGCATGCCCCGCAAACACCTAACAGATTGTTTGGATGGGGTCAACTAGCAGTATGTACGTAACGTATGGATAACTGCCTGCCTGTGCTCCTAGCAAACGTCTCCGAGCTGTGTACCGTATACCTCAGGTGTAGGGTGACATTGGTAAGGTATGCAAGTGCTCGTTTTGGGTGCTGCATGCACGGTCCAATGTTCTGCCTTTCCAGGAGACATTGGCCAATGGGGCCTGTGGGTGTGGGTGTGTCTGCCCTTGATGGCTGCTGCTTTACGGCACAGATTCCCAACTCCAGTCCAGGTTTGCATCACACTGTTCGGGTTTTCCTGCTATCCCTCATGAATATGCATGGGCTACATCTACATGCCATGGGGGTGGTGCATAGATATACAGCACAGGCATTTGTATGAGTGTCAGCATGGAACCTGACTGGTGTGTGGCCCACCAGGACTGCATTTGGGTGATTCTGCTCTAGGTGCTGCCCCTGTTCATGGTGTCTGTGCTCAGTGGGGTAAAAGATAGATGTCCGCCATGAAAGGTGTGTCCTTACTATCACTGTTTAGTTGTGGGAAAAATACATGGGCAGGATTGGCAGTAGCCCCAGCTGGGCTTTGAACCTGTGACCTTCTGTTCTTGTATGCACTGTCTGTGTGCACTGCACCACTGTGTAGCCACAGATTGGTTGGATTCCCTGGACTGTCCATGACTGTGGATCCGGCAGGACCTGTCTGTTGCAGTGGACTGTGCCAGCCTGCACATGGCTAGGCCTCTGTCTTCTGTGGTTAGCAGCCACTGCCCCCTGCACCACATGTACTTGTCCGCCAACATGCTGGCATGAACTTCTCTCAGAAAAAGCAGTTGACCTGATTGCAATGTGGCAGTATGGGACTGCATTTGGGGGACTTGGCTGTAGGTAATGCCCATTGTTGTGGTGTGTGTGCGGTGTTGGGTAAAATATGGGTGTTTTCCCCATGCATACAGGGGTGTCTGCGCTATCTTTATTTAGTGGTGGGTAAAATATAGGGACTGGGCTGGCAGGTGCCCCAGCTGGGTTTTGAACCTCTGCCCTCTGGTCTTAGAGGTAATGACTCTGTCCGCTGTACCACACTTTGGCCACAGAGACAGTGCAGCCCCTGGAGGCAGTAAGCCTGGCAGGATGGAGTCACAAACCCTGCTCTACGCAATTCTACTGTGGGCATATGCACCCTGTCTGGTGACAAACGTGCACATAAACCCCGGAAATGACCACGGGAAATGTGGGACAAAATATCACCACGCTGGGCAACAGTGATATTAATGGGCAACCATAGCAAACACTCCCAGGAAAGCTCCAAAACGTGGAAATGTTTTTTGGAAGAGTCTCCTCTCAGTAGACCCTTCCAAAATTCATTTCTTTTTTCTGGAGCTTTGCTGGGTGTGATTTCTGTATTTGCCCATCACTATAACTGTTCCCCAGCTGAATTACTATTTTTAATAGTTCTGTTGTGGTCATTGTCTATTTTTATTTTCACTTTTGTGCTGTGCACATATATCACACTGCTCACGTTTTGCTGGTTTCCCCGGTTTTCCTGTACATTGCTGACGGAAATGGTTTCTCTTCCCTTTAAATGCTTTCTACCGCGAGTGTTTCACTCGCGGTAGTTTTTACATGCAAATTCGGGCCCGATACTGTGCGGGGAGCCTCTCCCCTCCCACTCTCCACCCATTGACCTCGTCCCTCCGCCCCTCCAGAGCCTTCCTCCGCCCTCCTTTCGCCGTTCCACGCCTCTATCGGACATTTGCGGGCCCGCACTTGTACGGGGCCCGTTAGTGAGCCGCGTACCTGTGCGGGGGTGACACGCACGTGTGCGGGGCGTTTAAACGCGTTTCTGCGCGTTTCAGTGCCGCGTTGCCGTGCGCTATTTTGCGGCGCGCTATTTTGCGGATTTTAGTAAACATGCCCCTTAGTATTGTAGGCACCTACTTGTCTATAAATTAGGTTTAAAACAGGCATGTTTTGTCTACCTTAACCTAGGCGTCCTGTTGTAAAGTTATACTTATTGTGCCATAATTGGTCAGAACAATATGATGCCTATAAGTAATAATAATAATAGTACTTATAATTGTACAGCACTACTGTGTGTACTAAGTGATGTTCATTTTGCCGCTGCCCTAAATACCTTATAGTCAAAGTGGCCACCTGAGGCAAAGGGAGATAAAGTGACTTTACGAAGGTCACGAGCAGTGGCATATCAAGGGCAGGATGGTGGGTGCAGCCTGCCCCGGCTGCTGGTTGGGAGGGGGTCCACCCCAGCAGGTCCCAGGTAGGCACCATAACAAACTTACTGTTAAGTTGCTGATACCACAATGCCTCATGCTCCAGGGGCCGGCTGGTCTTCTCTTTGATCCGAAATCTCGTGTACTGCGAGACTTCAGCTGGGAGAGACCAGCCGTCTCCTGGAGCATGAGGCACTGCAGCAGCAGCAATTTAATGGTAAGTTAGCTGTGGTGCCTACCTAGGCCCAGCCAGGCAGCCAGGTGGTGGGTACATCATGGCGCACAGCACTCTGACGTGCAGGGGGTAGCCAGCAGCAAGGGGGGGCGTGGTCCAGGTGATGGGGGGGGGGGGGTTGGGAATGCCACTATTCTCAAGGAATAGCAGTGGCAGAAGTGAGAAATGAGCCCTGGATTTCAGTCCATTATACTAAGCATTACTGTAAGCCACTTCCACTCTACAGACACAAAGGTGTTTAATTATACAAATGAGTGCACACATAGGAATATGCAAATACTTTTTCCTGTGTGGGTTTCAGTGAATTTTCAAAATGAACATATGCTAGTACTTTAATCTGAAGATAACCCAAAGATGATTAGGCCCTAACACTTACCAGTATATACTCCTGCTTATTACTCTACTAATCTTCTGATTTAATTTACATACAAACAGTGCCTGTGTATTTGCAAACAGTTGCATGTAAATACAAAACCTTCCTTAAACCCTTCTCTGAGTCTTCCACTGGTAACGTTACAAATGTACAGGTTGCATGTCTCTAACTTTACCTTCATATCGGCAGGCAGTTCCATAAAAGTCCATTTCTGTGCATAAAGCAGTAACAGCTTTAGGGAAAATATCAAATAATGTAGAGTGGTTGTTAAGTTCAGTCACTTAGATGCATAGAAAAAGGTCACCAAACAAGTTGTAGGTGAGAAGAGCAGCAGAACATCTTTATGGTTGGAGGGGGTAAAACACACCAATCTTTGGCCCTGCCGCCACTCCCACGTTCTCTAATTGCTGATGTACATTTAGTCCAATAAAACGTTACTATCTACAATATGGTTATTGACTTTTACTTCAATGAAAAGTCAGCGCTGCATGTAAAAAACCTACTGACCTCATTTCAATGTGCAGGAGGTTTTTTGTTTGTTTTTTTAACAGCTCATTCTCAAATATTAGGCAGGTAAACAATGATTATATTAGGCAAAAAATGTTGACAAATGATATATTGGCATTCATAGTCCATCATCTGCTACTTAAAGGAACTACAAATGTTATTTCTATTACACTGTCGATAAATCTCTCTTTAAATGACAACAGATTAAGAACACTTCTAGTCTTTCCCATCATTGACATGGTGAGTAAAACAACTTATATGAAAAGAAAAATAAACACTGTCATTTGCAGTGTGAGTTTTAAGCATTCCTATTCTCTGAAGACATCTTGGTTGCTTTTATAAATTGTTTTAACTAATTTCAGGCTCCCACAGTTCCGTGCATAACTAATACTTTGTCCAATAAAAGAAATGTTTGACAAAGGATCCATTTTTTTCCAGCACCAAGTTAAATGCTAGAACTTTGCCACATTTTTATTTCTATTTGAGCACTGATCACACTCGCCTGCTTCCACTTTTACCTGGACTCTCGAAAACAGCAAGTTAGAATCATCAAAAAGACCTCAACCCCATTCACCCAAGAAACAGGAGTTACTCAGGTCTCAAGCCTCTCAGGTCACCTTTTTAATATCTTCATACAACCAGTTTTCCAAATCTTCCAAATGAATACAAATCTTCCACATTGAATACAAAATTCAATATCAAATTTATGCTGATGATATAATGATCTTCACCCCATTTAATCTCCTTTATCTCAACCTCACTAACCTCTGAAATTGTTTCAGTGATGCAAAAGAATGGCTTACCTGACACAATCTACAAATTAGCAATGAAAAGACGGAAGTCCTATACATAACTACTGACCCAACCTTCTCCTCAACACCAACACTGAGAGTTGACAGTGCACAAACCAAAGTCAAATCTGCAATAAAGTACCTGGGCATAACACTCGAGCAGCACCTAACCTTCCAATCACACATAAAAAGAATAACATCACGTGTTTACCAAAAGCTAAGGACCCTGATGAACTCCTGCCTCCTTCTCCATGCAGACCTATTCCGTACCATCTGCCAAACCATAGTTACACCTGTTATGGATTATTGTAACATCATTTACCAGGGCCTCCCCAAACACACCCTCCATACCTTGCAAATGACCAGGAACACAAGTGCACGAATAATCACATCACCCCAATATTGATACAGCTCCACTGGCTTACAATAACATTTAAAATCCTACATAAGGAATCTGCAACCTGCCTTCAAGTTCTCATCTCCGAGTCCACAGAAGAACATCCACTCTTAACCTTCTAACGATCCCAGCCCAGAAAATCAAACGCAAGCAATCCATTTACAATCAAGCCTTCTCCCTATTTGCCCCATGCAGGACCGACCCATCTATTGAGCAATAATGTTGTTCGCACAGGGCCCCCTGCTTCAGGGGGTCCCGTGCGAACACCATTATGGCACACTGGACAGCTTCAGAGGGAGCCGGGGAAGCCCACGCGAGGCCCCGGCTCCCTCTGTACAGCCGCCAGCGTGAAGATCCTGGGGCTGGTCGGGGGGGGGGCAAGGACTAGATGGGCTGTGATGGGGGGGTTAGGACTGCAAATGGGCTGTGATGGGGGGGAACCTGGACTGGAAATGGGCTGTGGGGGGGAAGAACTTGGTCTGGAAATGGGCTATGGGGGGAACTTGGACTGAAAATGGGCTGTGATGGGGGGGAACTTGGACTGGAAATAGGCTGTGATTAGGGGGCTAGGACTGCAAGTGGGCTGTGATGGTTGGGGGGGAACATGGACTGTAAATGAGCTATGGTGGGGGGGGACTTGGACTGGAAATGGGCTGTGATGGTGGGGTGGCCTAGGACTGGAAATAGGCTGTGATGGGGGGGGCTAGGACTGGAAAGAGGCTGTGATGGGGGGGACTTGGACTGGAAATGGGCTATGATTGGGGGAGGGGCTAGCACTGGAAATGGGCTGATGAAGAGCTGGAATAGGACTGGAAATGGGCTGATCGGGGCTGAAATAGGACTGGAAGTGGGTTGACAAGGGGGCTAGGATTGGAAATTGGCTGATGGGGGAGCTTGGAGTGGAAATTGGCTGATGGGGGGCTGGAATGGAACTGGAAAAGAACATATGTGGGGCTAGGACTGGAAATGGGCTGATGAGAAGCTGGAATAGGATTAGAAATGAGCTGATGGGGGAGCTTGGACTGCAAATGGGTGATGGGCTAGAATAGGACTGGAAATGGGCTGATGTGGGGGCATGGGAGAATGGGACTAGAAGGGAGTGGATGTTGGGTGGGTCCAGAACTATAAGGGAGCTGATTTTTGGGGAGGACTTGAAGGGGATGGGGATGGGGAATGAGAATGGAGTGGGGAAAAGATATTTTGTGTGGAAGAAAAGTCTACGATGGGCCAGGTATTGGGAGAGTAAGAGGGGATTGAGAATGGAAGGTTGAAATTTGAGTGGATGATAAAGGAATAAGGAAAGAAACGGGGGAAAAAGAAAAAGGGAAGCGATCAGTATGTTAAAGCAGATATAGAGAGAGAATGGAAAACATCTAAAAGAGAAGAAAGGACAAATGCATAGCTCACAGAAGACACGAAGAAACCAGAAGAAAGTGACTGGAGCAATTGCAACTGAAAAATAAAACGCCCAAACAGAAGGTAGAAAAATACTTTTTATTTTGAATTTATTAACTAGAACATTTCTGGTCTAGGAAGTGTATATTGCTAACATATTTGCGTTTTTGTTTAGTGCAAGAGGAAATTACTTTATAGTTTTATTTCTCCAGTATTGTACATTTCATGTTTGGCTTTTGGGGTTCCCAGTTTAATTATTATCTTCCTATTTCTAAATTGTGATCCCTTGTTCTTTGTGTGGTGATGGTCTATGTTCTGTGTAACCAAGCTGAGGTATTCTGATCATGTAGTTTCTGTTTGACAGTCCCACTTGTTCTCTTTCCCCCCGTGAGACGTATTGGTATTCTCTAAGATGTATTGGTTTAATATCTTCAGTGTTGCCTTTTGATAGGTAGGGTTTGGTGCTTTGTGAGTCCTGTTAGTGCTGTTATGATATGGTGGATTTGCTATGTGTTCTAAATGGTCAGTGTCGTACTTCCTAATGGGCCTGGCGGTTGTCACTGCAATATAGTAATGTAGAAATCTGTTAGTCTTTCTTTATCCAGACACTCATTAAGAGGCATGTTTACTAAAAGTGTATGTTAATAGTATGCAAATATTTATGCAAATGAGACTCCTTATGCAAATGAGTCCCCACAATTAATCTCCGCACATGGCCCCACACCCCCCTTGGGCCGCTCCTGGCACCATGTTATGGAACTCCTTACCACCAACACTAAAAGGATGCTCAGACTTGCCGGAATTCAGAAAAAAACTTAAAGCATACCTCTTTCAGAATGAATATAACATAAATTTGGACTCAAGAACCCAATCATCTTAAAACGCACCCCTGTATATCTACATAAGTTAAGCAATCTAACTATTAGAACAAAGCTGTAAATAGTTTGAACTTTAAACTATTATGTTGTTGTTGTTACCATTGCAGTTCTCTGTAAAACAGTGTGCTGATCAAACTCCTGTTGCATGTTTGTTACTTGTAAACCGCCACGGACGTTAGTATCCGGGGTTTGGGAGTTGACAGGCAGAGCTAAGCGGCTACGGTGCTTAGACCTGCCCAGTTGAATATCAGGCCCCACAAGCCTAAGTAAGTGCATTATACTGAAGATTTTGATGAATGAAAACACTAATACTGGCATTATAGTAACATAGTAATATAGTATATGACGGCAGATAAAGACTAGTATGATCCATCTAGTCTGCCCAACAAGGCAGCAAGAGTAGGTGCACTTGCCGCCCCATGCAGGTCACCACTCCCCATGCTTTGTTTAGGGGTTTACCCACCACTCCGTGTAGGTCACCCCTATTTATTCAGATATAAGAGATAGTTATACTTATTTTGATTGTATGCTGTTGCTATAAAGGGATCCACTGTGTCTGTTCCATGACATTTTTTTTTATATTTTTATTGCTTTTCAGACATATCACAAGTTAAACACACTTGCTTAGTAATGGGGGACAATCAGTCAGGAGGCTAAACGCTGCATGCCGCCATCTTGGACCACTCTGTTCCATGACATTTTGAATTCTTTCACTGTGTTTTACTCCACCACTTCCATCTGGAGGGCATTCCAAGCATCCACCACCCTTTCAGTGAAAAAGTATTTCCTGATATTGCCTTTCAGTTTACTCCCTTGCAGAAATATTGACACCAGCAGATATAACATTTCCTATATAAAAACAAATGCTATTCTATTAGAGGGTCAATATTTCTCTTTCTTTAAATTCCAACAGATTAAGAACATTGAATCAATGGGAAAGGAGAACAAGACCTCAGTTACAGAATTCATTCTCCTGGGATTCTCTGACCATCTTCACCTGCAGCTCTTCATTTCTGCCACAGTTTTCCTGATCTTCCTGATATCTGTGCTGGGAAACTTTATGTTTTTAATGTTAGTTTGTGCTGACCATCACCTGCAAAAACCCATGTACTTCTTCCTCAGTAACCTGTCCTTCTTAGATATCTGTAACACCGTTGTCACTGTTTTGACACTGCTGCAGAGTCTGTTCAGAGGAGAGACACTGATTTCTTTTCCGGTCTGTATGGCACAGCTATACTGTTTTATGTCATTCATAGGTACAGAATTATTCCTTCTCACTGCCATGGCCTATGATCGTTATGTTGCGATCTGCAACCCTTTACGTTATGTGCTCATCATGAATAGGAGAACCTGTGTCCTTCTGGCATCTGCTTCTTGGATATTTGGCTTTCTGGATGTTATACCCCATATAGTTTTAATATCTCAGCTCTCTTTCTGTGAGAGTAATGTGATTAACCATTTCTTCTGTGATCTTGCAGTACTGATGAAACTTTCCTGTAGTGATTTACTCAACATCGAAATTGTTATATTCACTGAAGGGGTGTTTGTGTCATTTGTTCCTTTTGGATTAACTCTGTTATCCTACATCTATATCATCTCCAGTATCCTCAAAATCCGTTCTGCAAAGGGAAGGAGGAAAGCGTTCTCCACTTGCTCCTCCCATCTCACCATTGTTATTTTATTCTATGGGACTCTCCTATGTGTGTATATGAGACCATCTTCAATGTATACACCAGACCAAGATAAACTGTTCTCCCTGCTGTACACGGCAGTGATTCCAATGTTAAACCCCATTATTTATAGCTTAAGAAACAAAGAAGTGAAAAATTCCCTGATTAAACTCACATATATGGATCATGGTATGAATATCAGTTAACACTGCATCTTAAGTTCTAAATAACACAGGTACACTAAAAAAAAATTTTTTTAAACTGCCTCTAATGTTTCGATTGATTTTTACGTTTTTTGGTGCGCTGAATCCAAATCTGGTAACCAATTTGCTCCATCACGTACAGATTTTTTGCTACATTGGGTTAACAGTTTGAGGTGAACGTTTCAGATTGAGTGCGATCGAGATAAAAGTTTCTTGGATGAATTCTTTATACTAATTGTTTAGTAGTTATTCAAATAAGAATAAAGAAAATTGTAACAAGGCAGCACATAAGAATAGAGTAATGTCAACAAAACACACTGTGATGGTAGCAAAATTGTCTGCACTTAAAACAGCCACATACATGTGCACAAACATTGAGCATATAAGAGCGAGGTTAGACACAAAGCAAAGCAAAGAAATGTGCAAAAAATGTTGTACAGGTATGTATGTAAGAATAGAAAACGCAAACCGCACCATTGCATTACATGAAGACAAACACCCGATGGTGTGAAAATAAAATTCTAATAAATGAGATCCGACACTGTGGTAATAACTAGCAAATTTTTATTTCAAAGTTTAGTAAAAACACGATATTTGTCAACACAGTTTAGATTTTAAAGTCATTCTTGGGTCAATCAATCTCCTGGTGGGCCCGTTTCTTCTTCCCCCGAATGCTTCTCTTGGTGCGCTGCTTGGCGTATTTTTCATCTGGGGTTTCCCGCAGCAGCAACCAGCAGAAATCAGCCATCATAGTGGTGTTCCATCTTCCTTGGTACCTTCTCTCTGCGTCCTTGATGTACTGGTGAAACCTTTCACCTTGTTCTTCACTGTACGCCCCCAAGTTTTCGGGAAAGTAGTTCACATGGGAGTGCAAGAAATGGACTTTCAGGCTCATGTTACAGCCTTGTTCTTTGAAGGCATTGAGCATCCTGGCAACAATATCCTTATAGTTCTCATCCCACCTGTTCCCCAAGAATTTAAGAACAACATCCTTGAAGGAATCCCAGGCTTCTTTTTCCTTCTCAGACATCGTTTCAGCGAATGCTCCATCTGAAATGAGTTTCCTTATATCAGGGCCAACAAACACTCCTTCCTTTAGCTTTGCTTCAGAAAGTCGGGGGAACTTTGAGCAAAGGTACCGAAAGCACTCACCATCTTTTGGAAGGGACTTGATGAATTGCTTAATGAGACCCAACTTAATGTGGAGAGGTGGTAATAGAATTTTATCACGAGGTACCAAGCTCTCATGAAGAACATTTTTCTCACCGGGTCTCAAATACTCCCGAATTGGCCAGTCTTTTTTCCCCCAGTGTAGGTCGCGGGCCCGGCTATCCCACAAGCAAAGGAAGCAGGGATATTTGGTGAAACTGGATTGCTGCCCTAATAGCATGGATAGAATTTTAAAGTCTCCACAAATCATCCACTTATGCTCATCATAACGAATCTTCTGAAGAATCAGGGCCAAATTCTCGTATTTTTCTTGGAGAATAACAGAGTGAGCAATAGGAACTGAAGCGAATGTGTTGCCATTATGAAGAAGAACACCTTTTATGCTGTCTTTTGACGAATCAATGAACAGCCGCCATTCAGCAGGATCATACTTGAGTTTAAACTTTTCCATCACTCCGTATATATCGTTGCAAAATACCAAATCTTCCTCTTTGCTGAAATACTTCAAAAATTGTGTCTCGCGGTTGCGGTACCAATAAAAAGTTGTTCCTGGTGACAATAGATTTTTCTGTTTAAGCCGAGAACCTAGCAGTTGGGCAGCATCTTTTGGGAGTCCTAAATCCCAGACTAAATCATTCAATTCAGCTTGAGAGAAAAGTTCAGGTTTCGGATCTGGTTCAGTTTCAAACTCGGAAGTACTGGACTCATCGGGAAAAGCCATCTGATGAGTCTCATCATGATCAGAACCGTCCACACAAATATGATCCAAAGATTTTGGTGGTTCAGGCACAGGTACTTCGTTGCTATGAGGCATAGGCCTAATTGCTGAGGGAAGGTTAGGGTAACTTATTACGTTCTTATTTTTTAAGTTGTATCCCTTCACAATGCAAGAGCAAAAATAGCAGTCACTGCTGTGGTCTCTTTGTTCACGCCACATCATAGGTATTCCGAAATGAAATGCTTGTTTTTTACCTTTCATCCATAAGCGTAGATCTTCCTCACATGTCTTGCACACTTTGTGAGGAGCCCACAGTTTGTCTTGATCCCCTAACTTCAAACCGAAATAGGCAAAATATACTTTTTTAATAAATGCAGAAATGTTCCTCTGCCGCTTTTTCACGGTATATTCCCCACAAATAAAACAAAAACTGTCCGGAGAGTTGACGCAACCTCTGGCTCTGTGAGCCATCACAAATACACAGCACTGCAAACTACAACTGTATTGAACCACTTCGGAATAAAGCTGGATTACGACTGAGCAAACAAAAGGTAATAATGAACTTGAAAGACACTGAAATTTGACAGGAACGTTCATGTCGCAACCACCGTGTTTGAGCGAGCGAGCGAACGAGGCGAGGCGAACAGGAAAGAACATGCGCCAGCGCGAGTACTGGATTTAGCCCCCCGCCTCCCAATTGTCCTGTTAATGTATAAAATGAATACAAAACACTCTAAAATATCATGAGGGAGTGTTTCTAGTTAGTTAACCATTACAACCTCTATTTTGGGCCAAGAAAATAAACTGCAGTCGGCTAAAAAGAAATTATGTGAACATTCCTTATATGGGTAAGAAATCTAATTTTGCAAGAAAACGTGACGTGATGGAACATTTTGGCTATTTTTCCTGGATTCAGCACCCCAAAATCTATAGGAATCAGTTGCAAAACTGGAGGCAGTTTTTTGGTAGTGTACCTGTGTAATCTATCTCTTGATCTCGTACAATAAAAACAGATCTGTATGAACCTATATACATCCTCTATAAAAATTATTAATTTTGGAGTTTGACTTAAAGTCATAATTGTTTCGTTCTGTATCATTCCCATTAAAAATTTACCTTTTCATTTTTATTGTAGTATTAGTAAAACAAAGAATGTAATATTGTAGTATTGTTTTGGGGGCTGTTCCTTTGCATGAAAAACAATAGGAAAATCAGTAATATTTCCTATTGCATTTTCTTTAATTTTCTATATAAAACAAAAAAAAATACATTTCTTTGTTATTTTCTTTTGTTTTGGATGCCCAGTCTTCCAATTTATCAAGATCCTCCTGCAATTTTCCACAATCCTCATAGGTTTTAACAACTTTGAATAGTTTTGTGTCATCTGCACATTTGATAACCTCACTTGCTATTCCCAATTCAAGGTCATTTATGAATATGTTAAAAAGCAGCAGACTCAGCACAGATCCCTGAGGTACTCCACTATTCACCTTTCTCCATTGGGAAAATTGGCCATTTAGCCCTACCCTCTGCTTTCTATCTTTTAACCAGTTCCTGATCCATAATAGTACACTGCCTCCTATTCTATGACTTTTTAATTTTGCCAAAAGTCTCTAATGAGGGACCTTGTCAAAGGCTTTTTGAAAGTCCAGATACACTATATTAACTGACTCACCTTTGTCCACCTGATTATTCACACCTTCAACAAATACAACAGATTAGTAAAATAAGATCTCCTTGGCTAAAACCATGTTGGCTGTCTCCCATTAAGCCATAACTATCCACATGTTCAGTAATTTTGTTCTTTATTATGATTTCTATCATTTTTCCCGGTACTGATGTCAGGCTCACCAGTCTGTAGTTTCCCGGATCAGCCCTGGAACTCTTTTAAAAAATTGGTGTTACATTGGTGATCCTCCAATCTTCAGGAGGATATACTCAAGGTATTGGCTCCAAAGGGGCTTGCTGACTTGCCATCTGCTGCCTACTACCCTCCAGTGTCAAATGTCTGCCAAGTAAATAACACTTGCAAAGTCCCATGAAAGATACTGCAGAGGACAGATGTGTTGCAGTGCTGTTAACAAGCCTCAACAGGAAAACAGGACAGACATTTCTTTTTTCCATTCAGACTGTAGGAATAACCAACTGACATGCTGTGAAAAAATAACAAGGTGCCCAACATCAAGCTAGAGACCAACTCAAAAGTAAATGCAGTAGGAAAGACACAATCACCATACAAATGTGGAATCAGAAAGGCTTACATGTTTTTGTTTTTAAATTGAAGGTCTGCTCCACTGTCACTGCCACCATCACCAAGGGCGGCTCAAAGCAATCTGCTGCCTGAGGCGAAGTATGAAATGGCACCCCCACACACACACCTTAGAAGGGGCTGGGCTTTTTCAGAAATCCAATCAGAGACTGAACCAAACCAAAAAGCCGATTAGATTATATGGAGGAAACGCAAGATGTTTGTACACAGGGCTGTATCGAACTGCAATCGCACCCTATGCAACTTGCAGCTTGGGCGCACACCCCCCCCCCTCTCCCCCATACCTCCATCCAGCACTGCCTGCTCTTTCCCTGCTGCTGCTGCCCTCTGTTTTTTCATGGCGGTGCTGGCAGCAGGGAAAGAGCAGGCAGCAATGGCCGGAGGTATGGGGAGGAGGAGGGGGCATGCACCCGATCTGAAAGGCACCGGCACTTTAAGCAGATCTGTCCCTCCTTGACATTGAGTCGGAGGAGGGAGGGACCAGACCTGCATAAAGTGCTGCGAAAAGGCTTGGGGAGCGCATTTCGGCTGCCTGCTATTGTCCTGCCTGCAGCGGCAGGGCAACAGCAGACAGCCGAAATGCGCCCCCCAAGCTTTTCCGCCCTGTGCTGCTGCACCGCTTGCACAGGGCTAGGTACAGTCCCGCTTGCACATCAAGGAACTAAAAGACAGCAAGAACCAACAGCACAGTTTATAAAACTCATTTTTATTTTGTTGTTATAAACTGCGTTATGGTTCTCGCTTTTTCTTTTTCAGCATATATTTTGCATCCACAGTAGGTGCAGAGAAGAATAAGGACATTCACTCACAGAACTCAATATTTAAAAAAAAAATCTGATTCTGATCATCTCACTAACAACAGCAACAACAACCATTATTCTACAGTACCAGGCATATTGTGAACTAATACAAAACCATACAACAAAGAGCAAACCTACCATACCATATCAGCACAAACTTCCAAAACTCACATAAGGAGACCATCCAAAAAAAGCGTCACTGTAAATACTAAGTGGGCCCTGGAACATCCATACACCTATTTGAAAAGCTGAACAAGTCAAATTATTATAGTACAGTATAGATCTTTATGTACAAACTCCATGTTAACAGAACACCTGACCTCAGTCACACACTCACAACATCGACCCTCACCGTGTACAGAATAAGTAATCACAATCTAAGTAAAAATAAAAATATGTAGACAAAATTTAAATTGAAACCCCAAGAAACCAGAGTCCACATGCAGTGCAACATCAAATAAATAAGAGATGCAATTCCCCAATACTGTGCAAAATATAAAAATAGCACAAAGTCCAAAAACTAAAATTAAATAAAATTATTTTTTCTACCTTTGTTGTCTGACCATTTTATTCTCTGATCATGCTGGTCCCAATCTGAGGCTTCTGCTTTCCTGTCTTCTCTTAGCTCTCTTTCTGTGGTCTATGGTCCATGGTCCATCTGCCATTTCTTATCTCTTCTTTTGTTTTCTTTACTTCCTTCCATCAGCCCATTTCCAGTTCTAGTAACCCTCCCCAGTATCAGCCTCCTTTGCAGTCCTTCCCTCTTAGTACCTTCCATTGTCATCCGCCTTGCATTCCCACGACTGCTACTGGTGTCCATTCCCTTCCAGTCCCTTTCCTTCCCCACTGTCCAGCCCCTCCTAGTCCAAATACCATTCTAGATATCAGCTCACGTCCACTCTCAGTGCCATCCCCCCAGTCAGCTCCCTTCCAGTTGCCCTACCCTCTGTCCACCCCCTTCCAGTGCCATTTGCATGTCAGCTCCCTTCCAGCCTTCTCCTCATTACCCAACCACCTACCACTCCCATCCCCAAGTGCCATCTCCCTTCCAGTCCCCCTTCAGTACTTCCCAGGTATCAGCTCCTTTCCAGTCCCCTCCTTCCCCTGTGTCAACTCCCTTCCTGCCCCCTCCTTCACCTGGCAGACCCTCTCATTATTTGTTCCCTTCCAGTCCTATTCTACCATCCTCCCGCATCAGCCCATTTGTAACCCTAGACCCTAGTTTTCTTCCAGGGCCAGCAGCACTCTCCTCCCCTCCCCCATTAACCCATTTCCAGTCCCAGCCCATTTCCAGTCCTATCCCCCTTATCAGCCCGCTCTAGTCCTAGTCCCCCAATCAGCCCATTACCAGTCCTAGCTCATTTCCAGTGCTAGCCCCCATCTGCCCATTACCAGTCCTAACCCCCCCCCCAATAAGTCCATTTCCAGTCCTAGCCCCCCAATCATCCCATTTCCTGTCCTAGCCCCCATAATCAGCCCATTTCTAGGCCTAACCCTACCAATCAGCCCATTACCAGTCCTAGTCCCCCTCCAGATCAGCCCATTTCCAGTTCTAACCCCCCATCAGCCCTTCCAGCTCTAACCTCCCTCCCGATCAGCCTATTTCCATTCTTAACCACCCATCAGCCCTTTTCCAGTTCTAACCCCCCATCAGCCCATTTCCAGTCCTAACACCCCCTCCCAATCAGCCCATTTCCATTTCTAACCCCCCATCAGTCCATTTCCAATCCTAGCCACCCCCGATAGCCCATTATCAGTCCTAGCCCCCCCTCCCGATCAGCCCATTTCCAGTCCTAGCCACCCCCAGAGCCCATTACCAGTCCTAGCCCCCCTCCCGATCAGCCTATTTCCCGTTCTAACCCCCATCAGCCCATTTCCAGTCCTAGCCCCCTATAGCCCATTACCAGTCCTAACCCCCCCATCAGCCCATTTCCAGTCCTAACCCCCATCATCTCATTTCCAGTCCTAGCCCCCCCCCATAGCCCATTACCAGTCCTAACCCCCCATCAGCCCCCTTCCAGTCCTAACCCCCCCATCAGCCCATTTCCAGGCCTAGCCCCTCCCCCCCCCCCCCACTCCAGGGAAATTGAAAAACAGAAATCTGGCTGCTGAAGCCGCGGCCGCGGCCTCATTGGCAGAGTCCTATCTCCCTCAGCGCCGTCTTTTCAGAGCCACGAAGGGAGAGTTTCCATTTCTTGTGGCTCTGTTAAGCCCGCCGGCGCTGATGCGAAACAGAAGGTGACAACACATGAACAGCAGGTGCAGCTTTAAACACATAATTATCATCACAGGTTGTCTAGGTAGGACGTCGAGGTAAGCACCGCTGTCTAGTGCTGTTTTATAAAATAGACTCACGGATCCTGCAAACATCATAGCTAAATGCACCAAATACATTTATACCTGCTCAGTAACAAATATAAATGTATCTGAAGAATGCAAATCGGAATCCTGTTACATTGTTGGTTAACTGTAAACCGTTTTGAATGCTGGAAAGGCGGTATAAAAATAAGTTGAAATAAATAAATAAAATATGTTATAAACTATAGGCCCGATATTTACCAGCATTTATCTGGTTACCAACATCTGATAAGCAGATAAATACAATTAAACCAGATATTCAGAGGTACCATTATAAACCACTGCTTCACAAATTATCTGGATAGTGGCTGTTTCTATAAGACATTTTTCAGATATGTTAGTGAGATGAGGAGGGCAAAAGTGGTATTGTCAGGCTCAAGGGTGAAGGGGAGAAATATGCCGAAACTGATGAGGATAAAGCAGAATTGCTTAACAAATATTTCTGTTTTATGTTCACAGATGAAGGACCAGGAACAGGACCTCAGAAAACACCCGTAAATAGGAACAAAAGAGAAGGGGATCTCAAACAGTTTTCAGAAGACTGTGTTCTTGGTCCGATTCTTTTTAACATCTTTGTTACTGATATTGTGGAAAGGCTGTCGGCTAAAGATTGCTTATTTGCAGATAATACCAAAATCTGCAATAGAGTAGACACTCAGGAAGGAGTAGATAACATGAGGAGGGATCTAGCTAACCTTGAAGAATGGTCTAGAATTTGGCAGCTGAAATTTAATGCTAAAAAATGCAGGGTAATGCATTTGGTCTGCAAAAATCCAAAGGAGCAGTACAGTGTAAGAGGTGAGGTACATCTGTCTGCGAAAGAAGAGTGGGACCTCGGCGTAATTGTGTCTGACAATCTTAAAGTAGCTAAACAGGTAGAAAAGATGACTGTGAAAGCCAAAAGGATGCTTGGTTGCATAGGGAGAGAAATGGCCAGGAGAAAAAGGGAAGTGATAATGCTTCTGGTGCGACTTCATTTGGAGTATTGTGTACAATTCTGGAGACCACACCTTCAAAAGGACATAAGCAGGTTGGAGTCAGTGCAGAGGGTGGCTAGTAAAATGGTTAATGGTCTTCATTATGAAGCATATGAGGAAAGACTTAAATATCTTAATATGTATACTTTGGAGGAAAGGCGGGATAAGGGAGATATGATGGAGATATTTAAATAACTCCGTGGCATAAATGCACAGGAGGAGAGCAGCTTTTGATTGAAAGCAAGCTCTGCTAAGAGGAGACATAGGATGAGAGCGAAAGGGGATAGACTCAGGAGTAATATGTGGAAATATTTCTTTACGGAAAGAGTGGTAGATGCATGGAATAGTCTCCTAGTGGAGGTGGTAAAGACGAGGGCAATATCTGCATTTAAAAAAGTATGGGACAAATAGAGAATATCTCTAAAGGAAAAAAAAGAGGACTATTCTTATTGATAAGGAAGAGTAGATTAGATGGGCCATGCGGTCTTTTTCTGATGACATGTTTCTATGTTTCTAATCCAGGTATTCAGCGGCACTCACACACCGGATACTGCTGCTGAATATCTGGAATATTAAAAAAAAAATGCTGTCACAGGCAGGATATGAGTTACTCTATATGACTCTGCCCAAACTATGTCCGCAAGCATGAATACACATGGAGCATGTAGAAGTTTTGATCTCACTGTCACTCTGGGACATGTTTACTAAATCAGACAACCATGTAGCATGGATTCAGCATGTGTCACATACACAGTGCTAACAATGGGGCTGTGCTAAAATCCCATGATATCTGATTAGCATGGGCTGGGGCAGAAGCTGGATGGTTCAAGTGTAATGTATGCATATCATGGGTAGTGTGGACAATTTTTGTGCGCACTCATTGGCATTTTTGCACCTCAATGGATGGTGTTAAAGGTACCCAGGCTGATCGTACCAGACAGAAGGAGTGTGAGGGTGGCAAAGCCCACTCTAGCTACATATCCATTTTGTAGCCATGGTTGAGTCATACCCCTGTGCTCATTTTAAGGGACTAAATAGCGCAAATCTTAGTAAACATACCCCTCTGTGTACTTTTATGCATGTGCTCCATCTCCAGCTCTTTCTGCTGGTAAAACAATATTTACCCTGTAGAGAAATTGTATAAAATTACTCCCTTAAAGATATATGTGGTGATGATCAGATTTGTCATTTGTGTATGAATTCCCAATCAACAACCCTATAGGTGGGATCAGAACATAAGAGATAATATTTATCTATTATACCTTTATTTTCATTTCTAAACTTATTTATATATGGGGCATACTTGGATGATTTATTTATTTTTTCATTTATTTTGCAGATTCCATGTATTTCATCTTTTATATCCTAGATGCAGATATAGCATGAAACATGGCCATGTTGAGTTTTTAATTTGTGACTGTACCTTTAGGGCGCATTTCAATATTGGCCTTTATGAAAATTAGCTCCTTTGAATTTATTATATTCATAAACTGATATTTATTATTTTACAAGGTGAGTCGGTTGATATAGTGTATCTGGACTTTCAGAAAGCCTTTGACAAGGACCCTCATCAGAGACTTTTGACAACACTAAAGAGTCATGGGATAGGAGGCAGTGTACTATTGTGGATCAGGAACTGGTTAAAAGATAGAAAGCAGAGGGTTGAGCTAAATGGCCAATTTTCCCAATGGAGAAAGGTGAATAGTGGTGTGTGGGTCCGCTGCTTTTTGACATATTCATAAATGACCTGGAAAAGGGAATAACGAATGAGGTTATCAAATTTGCAGATGACACAAAGCTATTTAAAGTTGTTAAAACCCAAGAGGATTGTGGAAAATTGCAAGAGGATCTTGATAAATTGGAAGACTGGGAATCAAAATGGCAGATGAAATTTAATGTGGACAAGTGCAAAGTTATGCACCTAGGAAAGAACAACCCAAACTATGGTTACACAATGCAAGGTTCCATATTAGGAACCACCACCCAGGAAAAAGATTTAGGCATCATTGTGGATAACATGTTAATACCCTTCGCCCAGTGTGCAGCAGCGGCCAAGACAGCAAATAGAATGCTAGGTATGATAAGGAAAGGAATGGAAAATAAAACAAAAGATATTATAATGCCTCTATATCATTCCATGGTGAGACCGCACCTTGAATATTGTGTGCAATTCCTGGTCACCGTATCTTAAAAAGGATATAGCGTTATTAGAAAAGGTTCAGAGAAGAGCCACCAAAATGATTAAGGGGATGGAAGCATACTCCTATGAAGAAAGGCTAAAAAGGTTAGGGTTCTTTAACCTGGAAAAGAGACAGCTGAGGGGAGATATGATAGAAATCTATAAATTAATGAACGGAGTGGAACGGGTAAATGTAGATCGATTGTTTATGTTATCAGAATATAGAAAGACTAGGGGACATGCAATGAAGCTACAGGGTAAACTATTTAAGACTAATAAAAGAAAATATTTTTTCACTCAAGGTGTAATCAAACTCTGGAATTTGTTACCGGAGGATGTAGTAAAGGCTGTTAGTGTAGCTGGGTTTAAAAAAGGTTTGGACAAGTTCCTGGAGGAAAGGTCCATAAACAGTTATTAAGAGGGGACCTAGGTTATCAATGCTTGACCCAATACAAGCATTGTGGAACCTGTGTCTTTTGGGGAAACTGCTAGGTACGTATGACCTAGATTGGCCACTGTTGGAAACAGGATACTGGGCTTGATGGACCTTGGTCCGACCCAGTATGGCATATCTTATGTTCTTATGTACATTTTTATTACTTTTATTATATTTATTCTGGTTGTCCTTCTTGTTGCTTTTATTTTTATTTTTTTGTGAGTGCACTGACTGTGTTGAAGTATATCATGGCTTTCTCACTGCAAAATGAGGTGATGAGCTATGGGGATGAAATATTAAAAGATTTGTTCCCTATGTAGTGGTTTCTTCAAGAAAATTATGCACTGGATGAGAAAATAGACCACTGGGAGGATACGGTGTGACTGAGTAGGTGGTTGGTAAAACAAGAACTACATTCGGTGAGTGAAAAGGATCCCCAAAGGTCTTTGGATTTTACAGAAAGCTAAAATGTTCAGTGATGAAGAAAGTAAGTTCAGAATGCAATATTAAACAAGTGCTCTGAATTTGATGGCAGAGGAAATGATCTTGTTTTGACATACTGAATGAAGATTACAATAATAATCTTGATAGATTCAAAAAGACTGAAAAAATCAAATTCCAAAAATTTTAAAAAGATATGGAAGATTATATTTAGGAGAAGATGGGTTAGATAGTGAAGGAGTTATTTTATTAACAATCAGCACTAGCACCACCTGCCTCACATACAACGCCACATAAATCACCTAACTGACATGATGACATGATGTCAATAACCTGGCAATGACTTTATTTAACATTTTTTTTTTTAAATTTAGTTTTCCAAACACATAACAATAAAACAATAACTTTAACTTTAACTTTAGACAACTCCAGTCACTTAATACAAATAGCTTACCCAGGTCATCCCACCCATTACCCATAGAACACCCATTTCTCCAAGCTCAAAGCTGGAAAAAAAGATTTTCCCTCAACTGCGCTTTGGTGGTGGTTCCAGGAAGCTGTCCCAGGAGGAAAAGACCCTGTGCAGAGCTGGATTCATCACTGACACAAGGTAATAAGTACCTGGGCATGTCTAGTGGTGGATGGGAGTAAGGCACAGGGGTAATTGTTTTTTTTTGTTGTTTCTTGCAGGGATCAAGATGGATCCGAGGGAGATGGCTAGCTGGATGGCAGCCCAGTTTAGCAGGCAACAGGAGCTAGCACAGCAGGCTCAGGACACTGCTATGAAAGCCTTAATGGAACAGCAGAGGCCAGTGCTTGATCTGGTGCAAGCCCTAGTTCAGCTGCAGAACCAAAGTGGAACAGATGCAAGACCAGCAGTAAATACTGGTACACCACATGTGGACAGTGTGGGACTCAATCAAGGGATTGGGGCATTTAGTTTTGGGAAGCTAACTCCAGATGACCCAGTGGGCAGTAAGGCTGGTAGCCTCATTAACTGGAGAGGCGCTTGCAGCTTACAGAGCAATGCCAGCAGCCCAGGCTTTGAATTATAAGGATGTAAAGGCTGCTATTAGAGATCGCCTAGGGTTGTCTATTTCAGAGTATAGGCGAATGTTTAGAGCTACTACATTGAAAGTGGGTGAAACACCCAGGGCTCTGAGTCAGAGAATCAGAGGATTAGCTGTAAAATGGTTGGAGCCTGAGCAAAAGACAGTAGAAATGTTATTAGACACTATAATGCTTGAACAATTCATGTCTGGGGTGCCTAAAGATTTGCACTCTTTCCTTATACAGCAAAATTGCCAAAATCTTGGAGAGGCAACCATGCTAGCAGAGAGATTCTTGGAAGCCACGCAGGCTTGCCATAGAATGGGTGGCCCTCTGAAGATAGGTGCTGAGGCAAGATGTGCTGTATCAGAAAAGAAAATGGTTAAACATATTTCTGAAAATAAATGTACTGTGCCAAACCAGATGACACAGGGGAGTGAAAAGAAATGTTTCAAGTGTGGAAAATGGGGACACTTAGAAAAAGGATGCCAGTCACACACTAGCTTAATGGGTGTGGAGTTAGAACAGCCCAAGGAAGGATTTCTTTTGATGGTTGATGTGCAAGGAATTACCATAAATGCTTTGTTAGACTCTGGGGCAGACCAGAGTATGATGTCAGAAAGGCTTTGGCAGAGAATAGAGGCCCAAGAAGGATTTGTGCCTAGAACCCCTGAAAGCCAAGTTCACATCGGGTGCATTCATGGTGCTGCAACATCACATCCCACCTATAGGCTAAAGGTTAAGTGTCTGGGGGAACAAGAGGAAGTCCTGGTAGCAGTGGTGCCTAGGCTACCCTTTGATTTGGTTCTAGGAAAGGACTGGCCAAGATTTAAGCAGGGTCTAGTGGAAGGGCTAGGAAAGAAGGAGGGAGAAGGTTTAATAATGGAAATAGCTCCCGGGCCTTTCTTTGGAAGTCCTCAGTCCCTAGTTAAAAAGATGGTTCAGCTTCCAGAAGGCCAAACTATGGGTAATAAGAGGGGCCTTGTATCCACCCGCTCGCAGGCTAAGATAGAGAGCCAGCAGAAGGAGGAGGGGGAGCAGGCAGAGTTATTAGGAGACTTACCCTCTCATGATGATTTAATAACCCCATCATCTGGTAAAGTGAGAAAGTTGAAAGCACAAAAGCGGCGTGAGAGACTTTGCAGAGCACAGGGTAGGGCTGAGATGTTAGCTGGTCAAAGTTTACCCTGGGTGCCAGCTGAGTTAGTGGCAAAGTTTCCTAACTTTCCACAAGAGCAGCGAGCTGATCAAGCTCTCACCCGAGCTTTTAAGTATGCTCAGGAGGTCAGGGAGGAATTGCCCAGATTCAGACTAGATAATGAAATATTATATAGAGAGAGTCAGGACCCCAGAAATGGGACCATACGTAAACAATTGGTGGTACCCACAACTTTCAAAGGGCTAGTACTTAGATTAGCACATGATCATCCAGTTGGAGGTCATAAAGGGATGCAAGGAACGCTGGATCAAATACTTAAGCATTTTTACTGGCCAGTTATTTTCAAAGAAACTGCCCAGTTTTGTGCTGCGTGTCCAGCGTGTCAGCGAGTTACAGCGGCTCACCCACCGGTGGTGCCATTGATTCCCATGCCAATTATTACAGACCCAATTGGTCGCATTGCCATGGATATTGTAGGCCCATTAGTCAAAACGCCCCGAGGTTTCCAATACATCCTAGTTATGGTAGATCAGGCAACAAGGTTTCCCTGGGCCATACCATTGAGGAATGTTTCTGCAAAAACGATAGCTTTAGAGCTAGTAAAATTGTTTTGTGAAGTGGGATTCCCAAGAGAGGTGTTGACTGACCGAGGGTCCAATTTTGTATCCAAATATTTGGCCCAGGTCTGGGATGCCTTTGGCATTCATCACGTAAAAACCTCAGCCTACCATCCACAATCAAACGGTTTGGTGGAGAGGTTCAACCAAACTCTCAAACAAATGTTGAGAAGGGGGTTAGCAGGAGAGGTAAAAGAATGGGATATGTTATTGCCTTTTGCCTTGTATGCCTGCAGGGAAAGAATTCAGGTGTCCCTAGGTGTAACCCCATATGAATTGATGTATGGTAGGGCTCCACAGGGTTTGTTAGACATTTTGAGGGAACAATGGATTGATCCTGAACCAGGAAGTCAGGAGGTGCCACTGTTTCTACGTGACTTGAGAGCACGTTTGAAAAGGACCTCACAGGTTGCTGAGAGGAACCTGCAGGACAGTCAAGTACGCCAGAAAGGGTGGTATGATAGGAAGGCCAAAAGCCGCCAATTAAACATTGTTGAAAAAGTTTTGGTTCAAGTAGCAGGTACAGCCCCAAAATTTGAAGTACAGTGGAAAGGGCCATGGAAGGTTGTTAAACAAGTGAGCCCAGTATCTTATATGGTAGAAAATGCAAGAGGGCGTAGGCAGACCTACCATATTAATGTACTTAAGTCTTGGAAGGAGAGGCCTGTAAATAATAATGACCCTGAAGCCAGTCAGGAAGTAAGTGAGCTTCAAAAAGATAACACTCTCGTAGGTATTACGGACTGTAGAAAAGAAGTTTCACCAGTTACACCAGTCCGTAATAACTTAAGCAGGGGGGTATGTGATAAGGAAGCTTATCATAGCTCAGGAAGGAGCTATAGAAAAGGTGAAGTGACTCTGAACAAGCAACCTGTCAGTTCTGGTAGAAATAAGAAAACAGAATTTTCCCATAAAAGACTACCAGTCCCAGAATGTACCAGGTTTCCAACAGCCATTAGAGGAGCTGAAGTGGGGAAACGTGTGTTCAATCAGGAGGGCTATGAGGTAATCCCTAAGCACTCATCTCAAAGGGCAGGGCCTGATTCAGCACAGCTGCGCTGTATTAGGGAGGAGCACTCATCTAAGCAGAATAAGAGTAGAGTTTATTCTACAGATGACCATCTTCATGATCACCTTGGATATCCAGAGAAGGATCATCAGTTTCATCTGAAGGATCATCAGAGGCAGAAGCCAAACTGGACGGACAGAAAGGGAAAGAGACCCTTTGGAAGAAGGAAGAGAAAAGCCTTTGAGAGGTCTAGAGGAGTCCAAAGCAGTACGTATACTGGGAGGCATTTCAAGGGCCAGCATACACCATTGGACTGGGGAAAGGCAGAGGAATGGTGCTGCAGAGCTAGGAATCACCAGACGCTACCTGTGAGGGAGACGGCTGCACGTGGAAGGGACCCTAAGACCCGTGCCAGAAGGTATGTGAAGAGAGATCCAGTGTCCAGGGATCTGGATTGGAAGGCTGGACATAAGAACTGTACTACATACTGGCCAGGCTATATAGAGAGGAACTCTAGCAGCAATGGAAGCTCAGGTATGAACACTGATCTATGCCCTAGCTATAACCTTGAAAGACAGCAGGGAAACAAGTATTCTCCTGAAAGTGCTCCATTGAGAGATTCATCTGTACCAATCCATGATATTGAACCCATGCTTGTTGAACAAGGGGGAATAATAGCAGATGAAGATCCTATTTATATGGACTGTTCTCTGTCTAAACTCCGTTGGTAACTTTCTGTTATAAAGTACAGCAACCATCACAAAGAAATACAAATTTGTTCTTTAATCTACCCAGAAAAGCTCCTGAAGCAGGATTTGACCCACACAGTAGAAAGCAAGCCAGCTAAGGGGTTTCAGCTGGATAACTGCTAGCAATTAAGCCTTACCTAATTGCTTGTGAGCTAGGAGAGAATCACTTCTGTATCTATGTGGGAAGTAATCAGAAGTTAACCTGAAAAGAACAGTTTGTTTCTTGCTTTGTGGCTTTTCATTTGTTGTTTTGCTGATTTTGACTTTGTTTTTCCAAGTTAACACTGAAAGCAAGTAACCTGATTTATGTGCTACCAAGCATATCTGTGTTGGGAGAAATAACCCCATAAATAAATATCTTATTGGCTTTACCCAAGAGCACAACTAAATTATTGTCAGCAGCTGTGTCTAGTGTGAATGAACTACATTGCCCACAATACCTTGCAAATCATATAGATATATGCACTTGACAAGACTGTGAAGATTCTCACCCAGGCAGCCATCTGACAGTACCTAGCAATATCCCCAAAAGACACAGGTTCCACAATGCTTGTACTGGGTCAAGCATTGATATCCTGGGTCCCTTTTTAATAGTGGTTTATGGACCTTTCCTCCAGGAACTTTTTTAAACCCAGCTATACTAACAGCCCTTACTACATCCTCCGGTAACAGATTCCAGAGTCTGATTACACGTTGAGTGAAAAAATATTTTCTCTTATTTGTCTTAAATAGTTTACCCTGTAGCTTCATTACATGTCCCCTAGTCTTTCTATATTCTGATAGCGTAAACAATTGATCCACGTTTATCCGTTCCACTCCATTCATTAATTTATAGACCTCTATCATATCTCCCCTCAGCCGTCTCTTTTCCAGGTTAAAGAGCCCTAATCTTTTTAGCCTCTCTTCATAGGAGTAGCCTTCCATCCCCTTCACCAATTTGGTGGCTCTTCTCTGTACTTTTTCTAATAACACTATGTCCTTTTTAAGATACGGTGACCAGAATTGCACACAATATTCAAGGTGCGGTCGTACCATGGAGCGATACAGAGGCATTATAATATCCTTTGTTTTATTCTCCATCCCTTTCCTTATGATACCTAGCATTCTATTTGCTTTCTTGGCCGCTGCTGCACACTGGGCGGAGGGTTTTAACATGTTATCCACAATGACTCCTAAATCTTTTTCCTGGATGGTGGTTTCTAATGTGGAGCCTTGCATCGTGTAACTATAGTGTGGGTTGTTCTTTCCTAGGTGCATAACTTTGCACTTGTCCACATTAAAATTCATCTGCCATTTGGATGCCCAGTCTTACAATTTATCCAGATCCTCCTGCAGTTTTCCACAATCCTCTTGGGTATTAACAACTTTAAACAGTTTTGTGTCATCTGCAAATTTGATAACCTCACTAGTTATTCCCTTTTCCAGGTCATTTATGAATATGTCAAAAAGTAGCGGACCCAGTACAGATCCCTGGGGTACTCCACTATTCACCTTTTCCCAATGGGAATATTGGCCATTTAGCCCTACCCTCTGCTTTCTATCTTTTAACCAGTTCCCGATCCACAATAGTACACTGCCTCCTATCCCATGACTTTTTAGCTTCGCCAAAAGTCTCTGATGGGGGACCTTGTCAAAAGCTTTCTGAAAGTCCAGATATACTATATCAACTGACTCACCTTTGTCTACCTGTTTATGCACACCTTCAAAAAAACATATCAGATTAGTAAGACAAGATCTTCCTTGTCTAAAGCCATGTTGGCTGTCTCCCATTAGGCAATGACTATCTACATGTTGTGTAATTTTGTTCTTTATGATGGTTTCTACCATTTTCCCTGGTACTGACGTCAGGCTCACCGGTCTGTAATTTCCCAGGTCACCCCTGGAACCCTTTTTAAAAATTGGTGTTACGTTGGCAACCCTCCAATCTTCAGGTATTACAGATGATTTTAATGAAAGTTCACAGATTACCAATAGCAGGTCTGCAATCTCATATTTCAGTTCTTTCAACACTCTGGGATGTATACCATCCGGTCCAGGTGATTTGCTACTATTCAGTTTATCAAATAGTTGTAATATATCTTCCCGGTGTAGCGATATTTCTCTCAATTCCTCTGCAGCATCACCTTTAAATACCACTTCAGTCTTGGGTAACATCCCTACATCTTCCTCAGTAAAGACCGAAGCAAAGAATTCATTCAGTCTCTCTGCTATAGCCTTGTCTCCTCTTACTGCCCCTTTTACCCCTCTATCATCTAATGGTCCAATTGACTCTCTCACAGGCCTTTGCTACGAATGTACTTGAAAAAGTCTTTATTTCGTGTTTTTGCTTCCGTAGCAAGTTTCTTCTCAAATTCCCGCTTTGCCTGCCTTATCAATGCTTTGCATTTAACTTGCCAGTGCTTGTGTTTTTTCCAGTTTTCATCATTTGGCTCTTTTTTCCATTTCCTGAAGGTTGCTTTTTTGGCAGCAACAGCCCCTCTGACCTCACCTTTAAACCATGCTGGCAGTTTTTTGGACTTTTTTCCACTTTTCTTAATGCGTGAATACAGCTGGACTGGGCTTCGAGGATAGTATTTTTAAATAACACCCAAGTTTGCTGTAAGTCTTTAACCTTTGGAACCGCTCCTTTTAGTTTTTTCCTAACTATATTCCTCATTCTATCATAGTCTCCCTTTTGAAAGTTAAAAGGTAGTACTGTGGATTCCTTTACTATCTGTCCTCCACTAATTAAATCAAACATGATCATACTATGATCACTATTGCCAAGTGGTCCCAACACCCGTATATCTTGCACCAGATCCGGTGTTCCACTAAGGACTAGGTCCAGTATGGCTTCCCCTCTGGTCGGTTCATGAACCAGCTGCTCCAAGAAGCAGTCATTTATTTCATTTAGAAACTTTATCTCTTTAGCTTGTCCTGCCGTGACACTGACCCAGTAGATAACGGGTTATTTGAAATCACCTATTATTACTACTCTGTTGTGACTTTTGTTAGCTTCCTTGTTTTCTTTGAGCATTTCATCATCCATTTGTTCATTCTGGCCAGGCGGTCGATAGTATACTCCCACTGCCATCACCTTCCCCTTCATAAATGGAATTTCAATCCATAGAGATTCTACAGCAAATTTTGTTCCCTGCAAAACTTTAATCCTTTCTGACTCAATGCCCTCTCTAACGTAGAGCGCAACCCCTCCACCAATTTGATCAGCTCTATCATTACGATATAGTTTGTATCCAGGTATCACAGTGTCCCACTGGTTATCCTCCTTCCACCATGTCTCTGAGAGTGCAATCATATCTAACCTCTCATTTAGTGCTATATATTCTAACTCTCCCATCTTATTGTTTAGACTTCTAGCATTGGCATACAAGCATTTTAGAGACTGTATTTTATTAATATTAATCTGGCTATTGGTAGGCATGGGTAATTTGGAATCTTTATGCTCTGTCTGCTCCTTACTCAAGGGCATTTGGGCTACTGCTCCTCTGATCCTATCCCCACCCATCTCCTAAGCCCCATCTCCTCCACTGTTGTTCCTTCCATCTCTCATATTCTAAACCTATCACTCTCCACTGCAACTGTCCCTGCAGCCTTCAAGCATGATGTGGTCACACCTCTCCCAAGAAACCCTCACTTGACCCCACCTGTCCTTCTAATTATTAACCCATCTCCCTCCTTCCCTTCATTTCTAAACTACTTGAACGCATTGTTCACTGCTGCTGCCTTGACTTCCTCTCCTCTCATACCCTCCTGGATCCTTTACAGTCTGGCTTTTGTCCTTTATACTCTACTGAAACTGCTTTTTCCAAAGTCTCCTCTGGCTTATTCCTGGCAAAATCCAAGGGCCTTTACTCTGTCCTCATCCTTCTTGACCTCTCTGCTGCTTTTGACACTCTTGACCACAACCTTCTTCTCGATACCCAGTCCTCACTTGGTTTTAAGGGCTCTGAGCTTCCAAAGCCTCCACACAGCTAAGCTTTCAGCCTTCTATCTTTTACCTGTGTTGTTGCTAATATAGTTCATGTAAGGCCTACTGGTCAGGGACACTTGTGATATAAAGCTACTTGGAATAGAAATGCTTACATTTGCAGGGACCTGGTCTTTACCTGAGTCTCCCATTTACTTTAGAAGTTGCAGGGACCTTTGCACAGTAGGCAGATACATAGAAGTAAAAAGTTCAGTTGGACTGTTTCTGCTTCCATTGTTTGAATTGTCTGTTGCAAGCCTGCTCACAGGGTGGGGCTAATTAAATTATCTTACAGCCTGTCCACAAGTACCTGATCAACTCTTGTCTTCACAGCATCCAGAGCCTCCACACAGCTAAGCTTTCAGCCTTCTATCTTTTGCCTGTGCTGTTGCTAATATAGAATTTAACTATTGGTTATGCATTCATTTTTGGGAATATTGTGACTGCCTACATTCCTTGTGCAGCCCTTAAATCAAATATCTGAGTGTGCCCACAGTTCATGTAAGGCCTACTGGCCAGGGACACCTCAGTTCCTGCCCACCTACCCCTCACCCCACCCACCCCAGGGCTGCTTTGCCTATATAGTGGTCACATACATTAACATCTATCCTTTTAATTTGGTGTTAAGCCCACCTTTTCTTCTTCTCCTTCTAGGACCAGTTAATCAGCATTTTATGTATTCAGTGCAATAATTGTGGTGCTTTCATTCTGAGAAGAATCATTTGGAACCTAAGAGCTAGTCCTATATGCCTCAAGTTAGCTGCCATGCATAAAGAATTGACTCTACTAAGGGAAGAACTAGCTGCAATGAAACACACCTCTTCTAGGATACAAACCAAACAAAGCCCACCACCGCTCACACAAAAAATCAAACATCCCAGGAAAAAATGGATCACAGTGGGCTCGGGTAGATTGTGACCTGTAACTCAGAGACACCCTATACATCAAGAGATACCCCTGCATAATGCCTTCTCTGTTTTGATTAATGAGGATGCCTAATCCATGGAAACTGAAGGGCCCTGAAATGAGACAGTCAATGCCCAATCTCCTGATAAAGCACCAAATAAGAAGAAAAACACACCAAACAGAAAACTACTACTACTTGGAGATTCCATCATCAGAGACACCAACTTGGGAACACAGTTCAAAGGAGAGAAGATAGTCAAATGCATCCCAGGTTCTTCAACCAGCAGGAATACAAAACAAATTGTTGATGTTTAGTGCAGAAAGTGAGCACTCCAAAATTGATGTTGTCATCCACTTGGGTACAAATGACCTGGCTAGAAACAGTGTCTCTGCAGTTCAAAGGGACTTCCAAACTTTGGGAGAGAAACTCAAGCCCATTGTTAACACTATAGCATTCTCAGAAGTTCTACCTGTTCTTGGTAAGGGGGCAGAAAGGCTGCATCACATAAACAGCTTTGATACTTGGCTCCAGATCTGGTGCAAACCAGAACGATTCAGATTTATAGGCTACTGGGGAAAAAGATGGACCAACAAGAGACTACTGTGCTGATGGACTACATCTCTCTGTCACAGGGAAAAGAATCCTAAGTAAAAAATTCAACCAGTATGTGGATATGCATTTAAACTAGAAAAAGGGGGTGATGGATGGAGAAGGACAAGTTCAGGATGTCACTCCCGACAAAAGCAAAATAACATCAGAAACAGCCACATTTTTAAACCACACATCAACAACAAGTGGGAAGAAGTGGGCAGAGCAAAATCAATGCAAAATACATGCAAGTCAGTTAAATGCTGGAAAGCAATGAGCACAAATGCTCGAAGCTTAGCAAACATAGTTCCTGATCTGGAAGCCCTAATGGTGGAAATGGACTTGGACATTGTGGCCATTACAGAAACATGGTTTAATGAATTGCATGAATGGGATATAGCCATAGCTGGATATAATCTATTCAGAAGAGACAGAGAAAGTGGAAAAGGAGGAGGAGTAGCCTTTTATGTCAAAAGCAATATTAAAGCTACTGAAATGCAGGGGGCATGGGGAAAAGAAGAAGAGTTCTGGATTGTGTTGGAAAGAGGAGATGGCATTGTCATCCATACTGGTGTATTCTACAGACCTCTGACTCAAATTGAAGAAATAGATAATGGATTGATTATAGATATTGCCAAGATAGCCGCAAATGGGGAAGTGATCATATTGGGTGACTTTAATCTACCCGATGTGGATTGGAGTACTCCTTCTGCGAATCTGGAAAGAAGCATAAAAATTGTGGATGCTCTCCAAGATGCATTAGTTAGACAAATGGTGATGGAAACAACCAGGAAAAGCTCAATATTGGATTTTGCTCACCAACAATGATAACGTGTCAAATGTCCGGATGGGTGCCCCTGTGAGCAGCAGCGATTATCACATGGTGGGGTTTGAGATAAAAGCCAAGGTGCAGTCCAATCATAGCAAGCTCAAAGTCATGGACTTCAAAAACACTGACTTCAGTAAAATGGCCAAGTACCTGAAGGAGGAGTTGGCAGGGTGGGAGGGGACAAAGGAAGTGGAATTGCAATGGGCTAAACTAAAGGTGGCAATAAAAGGGGCAACTGATAAATATGTAAGGAAAGTAAATAAAAACACGAGGAGAAGGAAAACTGTTTGGTTCTCCAAAGAAGTGGCTGCTCAAATAAAGGCAAAAAATACAGCTTTCACAAAATTCAAAAGCTTGCAAACAGAGGAACACAGAAAGGAATGCAGGATCAAACTAAAAGAAACAAAAAGAGAAATAAGGAAAGGAAAATCAAAGGCAGAGGAAAAGATGGCTAAAGATGTGAAGTGTGGCGACAAAACTTTCCTCAGGTATATTCAGGAGAGGAGGAAAATCAGAGATGGAATTGCAGGACTCAGAAGTGCTGGGAATGGACTCATGGAAAGTAATATTGGAAAAGCAAAATTGCTAAACAAATACTTCTGCTCTGTTTTTACTAAATAAAATCCTGGAGAAGGGCCACCTGTGACTCCAAAATATAAAAATGGGAATGAAGTAGATACAACACCATTCACAGAAGATGATGTGTTAGAACAACTTGCAAAACTGAAAGTGGACAAGGCCATGGAACCAGATGGGATACATCCCAGGATACTGAAAGAGCTCAGAGAGGTTCTTGCATGGCCATTAAAGGATGTTTTCAACAGATCCTTGAAAAGAGAAGTTCCTCAGGACTGGAGAAGGGCTAATGTGGTACCTCTTCACAAAAGTGGTGACAAGGAAGAAGTGACAAACTACAGGCTCGTGAGCCTTACCTCGGTGGCGGGAAAACAAAGACATGGAGAGGGGTGACATGCACAGAGCGGCAGGTGCAACTACACTTGCCATCTTACTGGGCAGACTAGATGGTCTTATCTGCCATCATTTACTATGTTATTATGTTACTATGTTACTTCCCTGGTTCTCCTCCTATCTCTCCCATCGCTCTTTCAGTGTTAGTTCTGGTGGATCTTCCTCTTCTGCTATCCCGCTCTCAGTTGGTGTACTCCAAGGATCTGTCTTGGGTCCGCTCCCTTTCCCTCTATATACACAGTCCCTTGGTGCGCTCATCTCTTCCCATGGCTTTCAGTACCATCTTTATGCTGATGACTCCCAGATCTACCTCTCGATGCCTGAAATCTCTCCTGCATTCCAAACCTGGATCTCTGCCTGCCTTTCTGACATTGCTGTCTGGATGTCTCACTGCCACTTGAAATTGAACATGGCCAAGACTGAACTTCTTATCTTTCCCCCTAAAACCTCTGCTCCTCTTCCTCCTTTCTCATCTCTGTGGATAACTCTCTACTCTTTCCTTTTTCCTCGGCTCTCAATCTTGGAGTTGTCTTTGACTCCTCTCTCTCCTTCTCCACACACATTCATCTGATAGCTAAGATCTGCCATTTATTTCTCTATAACATCAACAAAATCCACCCATTCCTTTCTGAACACACTCTAGGATTCTTATCCACTCCTTAATCACCTCCCGTCTTGACTACTGTAACCTACTCCTTGCTGGTCTCCCTTTGAATCATCTCTCTCCCCTTCAATCTGTTCAACACTCTGCTGCATGGCTAATCTTCTGCCAGCCTCATCATGTCCATATTACCCCTCTTCTCAAGTCACTTCATTGGCTTTCTATTCATTTCCACATCCAGTTCAAACTTCTCCTGCTGACCTATAAATGCATTCACTCTGCGGCTGCTCACTACCTTTCTTCTCTTAGCTCTCCTTACACCCACCTTCAGGAACTCTGCTCTTCTGGCAAACTGCTTCTATCTGTGCCCTTTTCTTCTACTGCTAACTCCAGACTTTGCTCCTTTAACCTTGCTGCACCTTACACCTGGAACAAACTATCTGTGTTTGTATGCCAGGCACCATCTCTGACCCTTTTCAAATCCAGGCTGAAAACTCTCCTCTTCGCTGCTCCTTTTGGATCTTGACTCACCTGATCTCCTTGTTTCTTTACCTTTCCCCCTTGTTTTATCCCTGTCTACACCTTCTGTGTTGTCTATCTTGACTAGATTGTAAGCTGTGATGAGCAGGGACTGTCTCTTACATGTCTGTGCAGCGCTGCATATGACTTGTACACTATACAAATACTCAGTAGTAGTAGTAGTAGCAATAATTAAGTCTGCCCCTTTAAAAACACATAGATCATTTCCCCCAAATGAGCCAACGCTAGATGTGGTAATGAGAAAAGTCTTGCTTGCAGGAGGGAACAGATGAATTGACTCCTGGTCATGTCCTGGATGCCCAGCCAGCAAATTCAGATGCCCAAAACTTCCAGTCCCAGATAAATACCTAAACAGGACTCAGAAACTCTTTTCTGTGCCCCGAAGATGGTGGATTGCCCACACATCCACACACAGCTCTTTGGAAGCAATAACCCTGGAACAGAAGTTGAGAAAGAGAGGAGACAAGCAAAGTTAAACCTCCCCAGCAATGGTGAGATTTTCCTACAGCCCTGGACCTCCACAATTTCCGCCACCCCTGTGTTTACCTAATTCCTGGGTAATCAGGATTCCATGCACTCAGAGTCCAACTCCTATAAAGATGAACTATCTACATGGTCCCTCTGACCTTCCCTCATCTAAAGGGATGCCCGGCGCATTTGACATACAACAGAAGTCCAAAACCGACTACTCAGTCTTGCGACCCAGCCCCACCCCCATAAAGAATCATCCATATAATGCACCAGCATGACCTTCCCTGAAACTCTCTGGACCAACCAATGCAGAAATGTTGTGTAAACCTCAAGACAAGCACTTCCTATAGAGCAGTCCATAGACATACATTTGTTGAAATAGAAACTCAGATCAAATTTAAAACCCAGCTGGGTGGAAAGACCTTGGATTAAAAGCAGCAAGCAAAAAGTCTACTCAATATTGGCCTTCACCATCAAAGCACCTGGGCCCAGTTGATGCAGCATTTCTACCACCTGATCAAAAGATGCATATTTCACTGAGCAGAAGCTTGGGTTGATGAAGGAATTCATGCTGCATCCTTCTACTACTACTAATACTGCTTATCACTTGTATAACACTACAAGGCATACGTAGCGCTGTACATCTACAATAGACAGTTCCTGTTCATCAGAGCTTACAATCAAGACAGACCACACAACAACTGGGGTCTAGGGTAAATCAAGGGGAATGACAAGATACAGATAGGTGATAGGAGATTAAGGGGATCAGGATCCAAATGCAGCCTTGAAGAGTTGTGTTTTTAGCCTGGATTTGAATAAGGCCAGAGAAGGAGCCTGGCAAACTATCTCACCTGGTAAGACAGATTGAGCCCAATTCAGGAAGGAGTATGTCGGGGCCATCCGGAAAGCACAAAGCAGGATAGGCCTGTTTGGACCTGATTCTGTAACATGCGAGCAAAACGTTCCCATGGCATACAGAATCGGGCACAAGGACGGCTGAGCTTGCTGCAGCATAGCCTGCAGGACATCCACCTCATAGATTCAAGAGTGCCTGCAGTGCCCTAGCACTTACCCTGCTGCCCAACTCCTGGTAGGGACTGCGAGAGCTGGATTGGGCAGTGGGGACATATCTCAGGTGGCCTGTTGCTCCGATGGTGGGTTGCCATGCTCCCATGGGGGGCTTCTGGGTGGGATCGGGGGGCCAGCCTGCCCTTATTCCATCTCCAAAGTGGAATAGCCAGGCCGTCCCCCCGCTGACTTCTGGATGTACAGGGCCGTCAATGGAATCAGCCCTGCATGTCCGGATGTTGGGTCAACCAATGCCTTTTCCCCCTGCCATGCCCACAACCCCCCATAATGCAAAAGTCCCCTGCTGCATGCAAAGCAGCTCTGTGTGTTCCACAGGGGAGTCAAGCAGGGGAGTCAAGCAGAATACTGCCAGGGCAGATAGCGTGGCAGCACATCCCCCGCGGGACGTGTTGCTCCACTATCCCCCTTCTAGAATCTGGCCCATTCTGGATTAATCACAATTTGCCTGGCTCCTTAGGCACAAGACCAAAGAGAGAAACAACCAGGTCCATTTTCTGCTGTCATGTTTCTATGTTTCTATGGGACATAGGATGAAGGCGAAAGGAGATAAGACACTGAAATGTTCCTCCAAGTATGCAGCGGAGGCCAAGAAAGCAAATAGAATGCTGGGAATCATATGGAAAAGAATGGAGAACAAAACCAAGGATGGTATAATGCCTCTATCTCTCTCTATGCTGCATCCACATCTTGAATATTGTGTGTAATTCTGGTCAGCACATCTTAAAAAAGATATAGCGGAATTAAAAAAGGTATCGAGAAGAGGCACCAAAATGGTAAAGGGGAGGGAAGGATGTTCCTACGAGGAAAGGCTTAAAAATTTGAGGCTCTTCAAATTGGAAAAGAGATGGCTGATGGGAGATATGATAGAGGTCTATAAATTAATGAATGGAGTAGAACAGGTAAATATAAATAGGCTGTTTACTCCAACAAAAAGTAGAAAGATGTGCAATGAAACTACAATGTAACCCATTTATGAGTAAAAAGAGAATATATTTTTTCACTCAACACATAATCAAACTCTGGAATTTGTTACCGGAAGATATCGTAAAAGCTGTTAGTGTTGCTGGGTTTAAAAAATGTTTGAACAAGTTCCTGGAGGAAAGGTCCATAAACCATTATTAAACAGGACCTGGGAAATTCACTGCTTACCCCAGAACAAGCATTCTGGAACCAGCCAGATACTTGTGACCTGAACTGGCCACTGTTAGAAACAGGATACAGAGCTTGAAGGACCTTGGTCTGGACCAGTATGATATTTTTTTGTTCTTAAGTTTTTATGAAATGTCCTCCTGATGGAGGTGGTGGGAGCAAAAACACTGGTAGAATTCAAAAATATATGGAACAGACACAGAGGATCCTTATATGGCAAGAGGATGCTATCAAAACAAACTTAAATAACTTCATGAATAGAGGGGCAACCTGCACAAAGTGGCAGGTTGCCACTCTACTACTCTAGCGACCTTACTAGGCAGCCTAGATGGACCATGCTGCTCTTTATCTGCTGTCATTTACTATGTAACTATGATTTTGAAGGTGTGAATAAACAGGTAGCTAAACATGAGCTGGCTCATCTGGAATTTCAGAAAACCTTTGACAAAGTATCTCATGAGAGGCTCTTGAGGAAATTGAAGTCATGGGATAGGAGGCTGTGCACTATTACGGATTCAGAAATGGTTGTAAGATAGAAAAAGGGGAGTAGGGATATATGGTCAGTGTTCTCAGTGGTGAAAGGTGAATAGTGAAGTACCTCAGGTATCTGTCCTAGGGTGATAGGGATGGAGATAGAGAAGGGGAACAGCATAGCACCAGACAGCAGGGAAGCCGGCACAGGACACTCTACACAACCCCATAGAGACAGGCAACCTCAGCAAGACCTGAAGTGACACTTGCCCTTTGGAGAACACACAACAACCCAAGTCTGTGGCATACCTCATTCCTTAGACAACAGGCCAGCAAAAAGAAACACTGAGTAGGGGGCAACAGTCAGTCAAGTCAATGCTCACTGATAGAAAGATAGCAAATGACAGTAGGCCTCAGACACATCCTCCTATGGCCAGAGTGAGGGGCCATGGCCTCGAAGAAACAAAGGCCATTACAGCAGCATACATCCCCAGGTGCACATATGCACCACTACATGGTTCCCCATGCAGCGGGGAGCAATGTTTGGACTGTGCAATGGTGTTTCAGTCCTTCCATAAGCCATTATTTGTTGGTGTCTTCAGTCATTTCCAACCTTAGATATATGGCTCAACTGAGCCCAACGTCTAAGTTCTAAGCCCTCACCATCACTGGCTGTCCCCCCAGCTACAGCAATGTCACTTTGAGTAGTTAAAGGGGGGCTAGGTAACACCATCAATCATTGATTTAGCTAATGTTGTAGCAGGGGCATTCCTCCTTTCATCCTGCGATCTTGTGCAAGTTTCTACTGTGATAGCATACAGTACTGCAGAAACATTCCCTTGCCCTGTAGATATATGTTTGCCCACCCTGTCTTCAGGGCTCTTCTCCAGCTGCAGGCCCATGGCTTTATGTGCATGTCAGGATTTACGTATGCTCTCTCAGAGGCCAGCATCATAGGCAACCCCCTAGTTGTCCCCGACATGATCCCCATGGATATATTAGGGGAGGGCATTGTTCTGGGTGGATGGCATGCCATACCTCATGCATTGGCTATTTTATTCCTCCGATATAAAAAAACAACTCCAGGAGCACCTTGTGTAAGGCAGCTAGAAGTAAACCTGAAATTTATCTCTAAATGGTTACTGTAACAGACCCTACTCTGCTTTGCAAAAGTTTGGAAGACAGTTTACAAAATGGATGAAATGACCCCACTGTAATTTTAGCTATTTAAAAGATCGATGGCAGAACTGCTAATAAAGAATTATAGAAATAAGCTATCAAGTCTAACACTATAATGTTAAAACAAACAAATAAAATTGTCTGAGTTCCTGTAAGGATGATTCCCCCATGTTCCAGTGATCAGCTCCCAGAAGCATTTGCTGTCTTTATAAGGTAAATTCACAATCTTAGTCTTTGAGGAAAAGTAATCATCCATCCTATTCATTCAAACAGTAAGTCAGTCCCAGAAATATACTATTTTACTGTGTTTATTAATTGTGTTTGGGGGTGTAGAAGAAGTTGTATTATTTCTCAGATCTATTGTACTGACTGGGAGAGAGTGCTACTTGTTGGCTGCCTGATACAACCAGCCTCTTTCCCCTAGTGAGAGCAGGTGATGAAGTACTTCTGCATTAGGAATGTTATCACTGTTTTTGTTATATTATGCTGTTCTGAAATAGTGACTTTTCTGACATATTTTATTAAATTTTATCATGCAGTATCTACGGATTAATTATGTCCCAATATTGAGGCTGATTCACAAAAGCATGGAGGCCAATAATTTTTAAGAAGTTTGACTATGAATAACAGTTTTAAAAAATGATAAATTCATTTGAATTTAGAATTCGTCCATACAATAACTCGTGGTTTGAAAGGTTTGTTGTTATTAAATCTTACCAGATTCACTGCATACTATGATTATGGTTATGGTTATATTTTATTTTATATACTGCTTCATTGCATAGCAGTCTATGTGGTGTATAATAATTAAAAAAGAAAAGAAGTGAAAGGAACTCCACAGTATAGACAGGACAGTATAGCAGAGATAGGAACAGCATAGAAAAGATAGGCGAACGGAATAAGATATAAAGATAAATACACACAATTCCCTTGATATTTAAAAATATAAATATAATTAAAAGTAAATTATGGGCAAGATTATTAAAAGATACAAATAAAATGAGACTTGCCATGGAAGGCTTGGTTTTATAACAGGCCTCATATACATGCAAGCCCAAAAGATGCCTTATTTAAACTTATTTTTGTAAAGGCAGCATAGACACCTAAGTTCCATAAAAATTAAAAAAAACAACAAAAAAACCCCAGGCACTCAGAACCAGCCCACGTTGCATGAAAATACCAATATATAGGTTTACCAAGACTCTGAAGTTGGTGAAATGTGTGTGCCCTCTCAAGAGTAACTTTATAACAAAGGTACCGAGATTAAGTGGCCTTGAGGGGCCATTTTATCAAGGCAAATAGGTACTTATTGTCTTCATAATATGCTAGTATAAGTCCTGCAGAAACACCACCTAAATTGCAAGCACTGAAATGACTCCTGCTCGAGATCAGGTGTAAATGTCCCCATTTAGATTATTGAGGTGCAGGTGTAAATTAGCATATGAACATGTAATCTATGGACCTGATATTGAACAGAATTTTGCACTTAACAGCACCTGCTAACCTCATAAACCCACTGACAGTGATATTCAGCGACACAATCCAGATAGTGCTACTGAACGTTCCTACAGATCACCTCCGCACTATCCGGAATGTACCAGGCTGGTCAGGGCAGAGCTGGGGCGGAGCAGGAACTTATCCAGATAACATGATTTTCAGGGCCGCTATCCACAGAACATACGTAGGACTGCAACATCTACAGAACAAGAAGTGCCTGCGTGTCATCACATGCACTTTTACACATGGTGCAATTTTACTCTTGTATATTGCCACTTATACTTGAAAATGACTTTATAAACCACCTCCTTTGTGTATGACAACTCGGCTGTGCTCCACGCAAAGTATATGTGTTTACTGCTGCACAATTTTCTAAAAAGCTTTACAGTGTATGAATGAGGCATTACAAATGCCCTCTTTATAACAAGCTAGCATTTGTATTTTTTTAATTTATATAATTATTCTATAATCTTAGAGTTTCTTCATTTCCCTACCTCTCCTGGCTGATCTTGTTGTCTAATATATACAAGCCATTATAATAAGGAGTGTAATTGTGATATTGTTGTGCTTTTTGTATACTTCCCTTTTCCTGGATGGAGTTCTTCTTGTAATTTTGGATGATACAATAAAAATTTAAAAACAATTAAGGGTTTCTACTCTATCTGCCTGATGATTATATGGTTGGTTAGATATATCTTGCAATTGGGTAAAAAGTCGTATTTGGGCTTTGTGGCTTTGAAGTTAATTGCCTGGAATATTCAGGGAACTCACAGCCTGTTCAATGAAAGGGAATTTTGTCCTCTTTATACAAGACAGATACTTTGACTGCTTTCTTACGATAAGCTCGTCTTTTCTTGACAGAGCATGATAGAATGTGATTCTGTGAGACTTGGGTGATTCAGGTATTCTCTACTTCTGGCTCCTCCAATAAAAGAGGGGTTCCTATCTTCATAGCCAGACATTGCCCTTTAGTATTCAAGGAGCAAGTTCAAGGAGGGAAGATTTGTGATTTTGATTGGGGAAGCTGATGGTCAGAGTATTACTTTTGCCAAATGTATATGCCAATAATTCTATCCCCTCTCAGTTGGTGTCTTCTTTTCTCTGCAAATTTATGACTCTATTCTAAAGGTTCAGTTTGTCTCAGTAGGGATTTTATTGTGTCTTCTCACCTACAAACAAATCAGAAGGTTCATGAAGAGATATGTGAGGAATTAGACTTCTAAGATCCTATTTGCTATAATTTGGGCTATGTGAGACCTTGGCTGACAAGCCCCCTGGGGAACTGGAGCTACTCATTCTTCTCCACTATGTGCAAATCATAATCCCACATTGATTTTTTCTTTATCTCTTCGGCTCTTTTATGTCCCCAGTAGTCTGTAATAATGATCCTATTCTGATTTTGTATCATGCTCACCTTAGAGATGGAAGAGCTATCAGAAAATTCCCCTCCCAGGCAGCAGCCAATGAATAGCCATCTGCGAAATGGCCCAATTTACTGAGGTATGTGCAGAATAATAAAGAGTTCAGTTTATTTTTTATTTTCATTACCATTGTATCTGTAAGTCAAACCGGTTTACAGGTTGAACAATAATAATCTCACTATAAAGATTTACATCAAACATCAAACACAAATACAACTAAGTAACACATAACTTTAACCTTTTAACCTTAACATGGGGAGAGGGAACAAGAGGGCAAAAGAATAGAGGGTTATGCTGAGACATTGTAACATCATGTGTTCCTTGAAGGGTGGCATGGTTAACTCTCATTACTGAAGTGCTCCATGAAAAGAAAGATTTTTAATCTTCTTCAAAAGTCAGGTCAGATATGAGGCATTTATTTATTTCTCTTATATACTGCACTATTTGATATCAGTGCAGTTTACATGGAACATCAAGGTATTTTATGGTGGGGGATTACACTGTAATTACAAATAACAGGGATCTCAACTTGGATAACCATATTAGCTACTTACAGGGAACATGGGCAATGGAGGGTTAAGTGGCTTGCCCAAGACCACAAGGAGCACCTGTGGGACTAGAAACCCCAGTCCTTCCGGCCCAGGGTTGCTGTCTTTTAGTGGGATTTGAACCCCCAACCTTCTGGCCTGAAGTACCTTGCCCCAACCACTAGGCCCCTCCTCCACTCTAAGGTTTAGGTTCCCTAGAAGTGTATTCCTTAAGGCTGAAGCATAGAGCAAAAAGCCCTTTTGGTCTTTGGTTGCTTTTCCAATTTATAGCAGCTATGATGAATGTGTTTAGGGAGTTTGCCCTTCTAGATCTTTTGCTAGGCGGTAAACTGATGAGAGGCGGTGTGCTACTTTGAATATTGGGAGGAAGACTTCGTATCTTACTCGCTCTGTGATAGGCAGCCAGTGCAGCTGCTTAAGTATTGGGGTTATGTGGTCAGCTCTGGAAATATTGCAGAAGATACAGGCCGCTGTGTTTTAGGCCAAATGTAAAAGATGGAGCCTATATTTAGGTACTACTACTACAACTACTACTACTGAATATTTGTATAGCACTACAAGATGTAAACAGCGCTGCACAGGCACTTGCAAAAGATGGTCCCTGCTCTCAGAGCTTACAATTTAATCAAGACAAACGACACAGTAGGATACATCCAGGGGGAATGGTAAGGAAACATGAAGGTAAGCCCTGGAAGAAGATACATTTCTTATATCTATGCCCCTCTCTTTTATTGCTAACTCCAGACTTCGCTCCTTTCACCTTGCTGCACCTTATGCCTCTGACAAGCTACCTGAGTCTGTACATCAGGTGCCTTCTCTGACCCTTTTCAAATCCAGGTTAAAAACTCATCTCTTCGCTGCTGCCTTCGAATCTTGACTCACCTGATCTCCTTGTGTTTCCTAGTGTTGTCTGTCTTGACTAGATTGTAATCTCTGATGAGCAGGGACTGTCTCTTACATGTCTGTGCAGCGCTGTGTACATCTTGTAGTGCTATATAAATGCCCAGTAGCGGTAGTGCTCCTGCAATAATTATAGATGTCGGTGGACTAAATCTGGTGACATAATTATAGCCCAATTGTGTCCACTGGCTGACAGAGGTACATACTGGTTTTAAAGTGAAGAATGGAACATATAGCATTACATAAACCATGTAAGTATGATAGAGTACATTATGAGCTTGAATGATTGTGCAGACTGGCTGAAGACAGGTATTAAACAGGAGTGAGGAGAAGGTGGAGATTTGCGGGACTCCCTGCTGTTGAATGTACAGGGCTGACTTCTGTCTTCGTATCTTTACTTGTAGTTGATGTTCAGTTTGGTAAGTTTTGAGCCATTTTACAATCTTAATGAGTAGCATATTGTAGAGAACTGAGTCTTTGATGTTCAGAAATATCAGGAAAAAACCTTGGTGTGGGGGTTTTTGTGCCCCTTACAAGCCTGTCCATGATAGCTGCTAGCAGGGTTTCTAGGCAATGGTTGGGCCTAAAACCATATTGGTGTGGGTCCAGCAGGACATATGTGTTAATGTGGTCCTGTAGTTGGAGCTGTACAATTTTCTCAATTAATTTTGTGAGGAAAGGTAAATAGCGATAAGTTTTTATCAGTTAGGTTGCTTTGAGTCTAATCCTATCCCTTTTTTTATTGGACGGATGGATGCGCTTTTGAATTCAGGAGGAATGTAGCCTTGAGTAAGAGACAATTGAGTGATCTTGAGTATAGCGGGAATCAGTTCTGTTTGGGCCATCTTGATCCAGCTCATAATGAATGAATATATGTCATAGAAGGAACAGAATAACAGTTACAATGAAAGAGTCAACAGATTTGATAACAAAGTAATATTAATGCTTACATAGGGCCACATTACATTTTGGATGTCCCAGCCCATTGTGTGCTCAGTCAGAACTGGATGCACAGAGGTAGGCGGGATTCTGATCCCACAGGGCACGTCTAGCCCCATAGGATCAGAATCCCGTCTAGGCTTGTACATGCAGCCCAGGATTCAATTCTGGTCGGCCTGCAATTAGAGGCCGCTGCCAGTCTAACTCAGTCAAGGCTCTTGAATGGAGCTGCAGCACCATGGCGTACAGTTGCCATGGTACTGCAGCTCCATTCAGGAGCTGCGATCCCTGGCCGCCGACCTGTTCTCTTGTTTCCCGCAGCCTGACCCCCTCCTATCTTTTTCACTGCCAAGGCCTGCCATCCCCCGCTATCTAGGGGAACTTATTCTACCTCAGATATGGAATAAGTTCCCCATTCAATCTGCCAGCTCTGGATGTACAGGGCCAACACTATATTTGCATTTAAATATTACATAAAACTACAGGACCCTTGACAAACTCTTCTTTGAAGAGGGATCTACTCTGATTGTTGGTTGGTTGGTTGGTTGGTTGGTTGGTTTCTTACAAAAACAGAACGTTATATCAGAAAAATAACATGGAACCACACCAGTATGTGCCCCCAATATATCCATAGCTAAAAGACGCATCAATAACAATTGATGGACCACTACTGTAAATCAAATGCTATGCTATATCTAAAAATACAACTACACTCACCCCCCTACCCTAAAGATCCAACAGGGCTAATAGAAGTACCATACTAAGTCCCTTCCAAAATCCAAACTGATACTGGACAACTCCTTCAAATGTTTCCAGAAAGGCTTGCAGCTGTTCCGAGAGTACACCCTCCAATAATTTGAGTCATAAATGGCAGATTTGAAATAAGTTATGGTTATGTTTTATTTACTATTTCACAGTTCTGAAAGTACAATCTTTGTACTTTACAATGTTAAGAATATAGGAAATTAAAATAATTTTAAAAAATAATAAAAGGAAATTATAATATTTGATAGGAAAGTAAATAACACAATAAGGAAATATTGGGTGAGGGGGTACAAGATTAAAAGGAGGGGGAATGGGGTCAATGGTAGGGAAAATGCTCAAGCTGAGGCAGATTGCTGTCAACCACCACCGCCCTGGGCTATGGTTCTCCAGACGCTGTAGATCTAAGATTGAAGACTGTTTCAAAAAGAATGTCTTTAGGGCTTTTTTAAAGGCTCCAAACCTATGTTCCAGACATATAGGGACAAATAGCGGCAGATAAGCTGTTCGAGACCGATGGAGCTGCTGCAAAAAAGGCAGAATTCCAAGTATTACAAACCAGTCTGTAACACGGTAAATGTGCACATAGAGATCCTTTATTTCAGTTGTTCACAATCCTGGGGTACATGAAACCTAACCCGACATGGCTGTATTTTGGCACTGCATTCATCAAGGCTTCATTAGGTACTCTAGTGATGAGAACTAAGATTCACTCTGCTTCATGTTTCCACCCACTGCAGCACTCTGGAGAGACTGCTCCAAAATGTTTATTTTTTTTTTTTATGTGCAGGTATATTCCAATGAAACAGGAGAATCTCTCCAACAGTCTTATAACATAATCTCAGCGAATACATGCTGCAATGGGTGGAAACATGCAGCAGAGCAAACCTTAGCTCTCACCACTAGAGTACTTAATGACCCCTGGCGAAGGCAGTGCCGAAAGATGGCCGTGTCGGGTTAGGTTTCACATATCCCAGGATTGTGAACAACTGAAGTAAAGGATATCTATTTGTACATATACCACATTCCAGAATGATTTGTGAATAGTTCTACATGGTTTGTTGGCTTCAGCATTGGACTAGACTTACAAGTATTGTCATATTTGACAGTGGCCAGAGATGGAAAGTGCAGCTGTTGCCCATGGATTGACCACAAGGCTCTGCTAGAGCGTGCAAGGTTATAAGTGAGGTAAGGTATTCAGGAGCCGACTCATGAAGAAGGGCTTTGTGAGCCAAGCTTAATAGGTTAAACTGAATACAGCAGTTTATGGGTAACCAATGGTGTTGAATTAAAAGTGGTGAGGCTCGATAATATTTTCTTGTTCGAGTAAAGGTACGATTCACCATATTTTGAATAGTTTGAAGCCTCGTTATCTAGAATCGAGGAAGACCTAAATAAGAGATAGTACAATAATCTAAGCTTATCAACACAGTATGCAAAAGAACTGTAATTTGGGCTGTTTTATCCAGAAAGGGTTGGACCACGCAAAAGTGGTGCAAGGCCAAGAAAGATGCTTCGGTGATCTTTGTCAGCTGAAGTGAGAAACATAATTAAGAGTCTAACCATATTCCTAAATAGCGAAGTATAGTACGTAGTTGTAGGGGGAAAAATTCATCTTCACAGACATATCCAAGCTAGATTTTTTATTTATTTAATAGGTTTTATATACCGCTTTATCATTTAAATCAAAGCGGTTTACACTGTAACTTAAACTTGATAATGTACATTAAACAAGGACATTGATAACTTGGATTTTTCTGAGGCAACGGAGAGTTAAGAGACTTGTCCAAGGCCACAAGGAGTGCTAGTGGGAATTGAAGCCTGGTCTCTGGGTTCCCAAACCAATGCTCTTAAGATTTCTACAACATAGGTTGAACATCACCTTGTTTCAAAGCTGGAGGGAGGTAAAACTGTGTTAAAGAATAAGGAGCAATCAGTCGATCTCCAACAGGTCTTCTCGTTATTTATACCAACCATCTGGAACAGCCTCCCTGACAATATCCATACAATATCAGACCTTACGGAGTTCCATAAGGACAAGAAACCCCATCTCTTCAAGGAATACTTTGACAGTGAAACATAAACAGACTTTCTCGTCTCACTGCCTGCCAAGTTTCTCCCTTCCCCCTGCCCCCATACTAGTCACATAGAGGACAATTCAGAACAGGGCACATCTGGCCCCTCCAGATGTCCAAAATCTGGATAGGCCAGATTTGCACCTGATTCTGCACTCGCAGGAGCTAGATATTGCCGTGGGAGCAGAATTGAGACAAAGAGACGTGATGGGCCTGATGTTCTCTGATTCAGTGGGACAGGACATGCAGCCGTCTCCCCATCCAGCCCCCTCTGCTCCTGCATGGAGCCTCTGTGCATTGACGTCCCTTCGCCATGGCACCATTATACCATGCAGGAGTCCTGCTGCCTTGCTATATATTAAAAGAGCTTTTTCCTGCTGCCCAGCCACTAGAGGGGCTTGCTGAGGCTGGGATTGGGCAGCAGGTAAACCTATGATGATGCTCAGCTGTTCTGGGGGTGTCCTCCATGGCCAGCTGGCAACATCAGGGCAACTTATTCCACCTCCAAAGTGGAATAGGTTCCCTGTGCATCCTTGCCCTCCTAGACATACAGGGCTGTGACCGGAATCGACCCTGTACGTCCAAGGTCAGAATCATGCCTACTTTCCTCCTGCAGCTTGCCCCTGTCCAGAGCTCCCTGCACTGCTCCTTTGTCAATGGTGGGGATTGAACATCCAAACCAGACATTCATCATAGAGCAGAATCTACCCCATAATGCACACATTCCCCATCCTCATTGCAAGTGTTTTGAAATTCAATGTATAATATGCCTGTTTCTCCTCCAAGTTTAGGACCTTGTTCCATGTAACAGTTTATTGACCTGTTAAGTGTAAATTGCATTGGCTCTAAGATAAGGCGGTATATAAAAGAACCTAAATAAATAAATACATCAAAGCAGTAAGCACAGGCTAAAGGGCAATCTAATAAGCCTTTAAAAAACTAGGAGAAATAGGATCTAATCTGGACACCTTGTCCAACAACCGCACCAACAGCCTTTCTAAAACATCACAGGTAGCTGGAGCAAACAGTGACCATCCAGAATTGTCCACCGACTAATAGTTAACAACTCAGAAAACTCCATAACAGCTAGATGAGAAGTTAATGAGGTCATATAAACAGCCTTAACATGAAGACTCTTCGACTTTCAAAATGCCTGCTCAGATCTCCAAAGGACACCTTTGCTTGATGAACCTCAACAGAATAACAGGGAGCATTATGCTTTCTCACACAAACTCTAGCTTGTAAGTGAGCCACTCTATCCAGCGTGACCCTTGATATATGTCTTAACATGTCCTGCTTGGGGAGAACTGACTGAGTCTCACTCCATGCAGCCATAAATTGTTTGGGATCAAAATCCTTACAATAACTTCTCAACTACCCTATAACAGCTGAATTCAAGGAAAAACATGGAAGTGAGCAAGAAAAAGACAATAAGAAATAATGTAGCCATATAAAAGGAGAGATATTCACTATTTAAAGGAGATGCTGAACCAAGCTATAAGAAAGAAAAACTAAACCCAAACAATGTCTATTTTGATGCGTTGTGGAAGGAAATGTCTGAGAATGGCCCAAAGGCTGCATCAAATACAAAAAAAGCCAAGTTAAACAGGTATAATAACAGACTAATCCATAGGAATATTAAAATCATCATGTATTACATAATTTCTGAGATTAATTTCTAGGGAACATAAATGTTTCATAATTAATAAGGAACAGTTAGTAAATTGGTTGCTTAGTACAATAGGCACAAACCCCAATCTTGGAAAGAAAGCCACAATGACTTGTATCCATGAGGAACTTCAGTGGGCACTCAATTATATTTAAATCCCATCCTCAAAATTATTAATACCCCACCACCCTTCCCCCAACTATGCGAGCATGACTCAGTAGTACACCATGAAGAGCAAAGCTGGTTTAAAATCATAGTAGCTACAGAAGAGAGCTAAGCGCCAATAATAAAAACAACATCTGCCCTTAATTCCAAAACGTAATCATAACCTCAACCTTATTAAGAACATAAGATATGCCATACTGGGTCAGACCAAGGTCCATCAAGCCCAGTATCCTGTTTCCAACAGTGGCCAATCTAGGTCATACGTACCTAGCAATTTCCCCAAAAGACACAGGTTCCACAGTGCTTGTACTGGGTCAAGCATTGATATCCTGGGTCCCTTCTTAATAATTGTTTATGGACTTTTCCTCCAGGAACTTGTCCAAACCTTTTTTAAACCCAGCTACACTAACAGCCTTTACTACATCCTCCGGTAACAAATTCCAAAGTTTGATTACACGTTGAGTGAAAAAATATTTTCTTTTATTAGTCTTAAATAGTTTACCCTGTAGCTTCATTGCATGTCCCCTAGTCTTTCTATATTCTGATAATGTAAACAATTGATCTACGTTTACCCGTTCCACTCCGTTCATTAATTTATAGATTTCTATCATATCTCCCCTCAGCTGTCTCTTTTCCAGGTTAAAAAGCCCTAACCTTTTTAGCCTTTATTGTTTATTGAGCAAGCATTAAATAATGAAATGGTTAACTACCCCAGAGGAAGTACAGATGAATTACTTATCAGTGCTTCTGGGGTTAAATTAGACACATTTTGCCATTGTTTAGGGACAGACAAAGGGCGACTGGGACCATAGCAGCCTACAGTAGTCACTACTGAAAAATTCATAGCCAGAGCTGGAGCATCCGGGGATCACTTCTGCCTTTCACTACCCAACAGGTAGACCACAGTAAGTGTCGAGAGGGGTATGGGGGTGGGAAGCTTACTTTTTAAAGAGTTTTGTGGGTGGGAGGTCTTTGGACAGAGGGTCAGGGAGTGTTTCTATAAAACCAAAACATGGGGTGATTTTATTAAGAGTATGCGTAAACAGTCAGGGAAATCTTAATAATCAGATTTCTCATGTCATTATATCAGCATTTATTTTTCTTCAACTTTGGCGGTTATATTTTATTTGGGCAAAAATATATTTTGATAATAATTCACTGCCTGGTGTTAATTCAAATCAATTACTATAATTAACTTATGCCAGGGATTGCCTAAAATAAAATTAAGCCAGCTACAATTATTACAAAGTACTGCATGGCAAGAATATAATAAAATGGTAGCAAAGGAATGAACACATTACTCATCTGTTAGGGAATTTACACTAGTATCCAATAGCACAGAGATTGCACTATAGTATAAACTTATAACTCAGATCAATAAGGCGATAATTTATAAAGAGCAGTTTAAGATTACATGCCGTTGGTGTGCATAAAGGACAGTATTATAATGATTTATGTGCATAAATGGGCATTTATATGCATATTTTAGCCGGCCACTATTTTATAAGTATACAAGTCAGCAGAGTGGTGCATACTTTCATTTTGGGTGTTTGCATGGGGCGGAGCATATAAATTACAAAATCTTATAATTTACATGCATTCATTACAAATCTAGGCATTGGCATTTACCTCAGCTAGAGGGCTAGTGTAAGTGATCATGTCTTAAATTAATGCACATTGTTAAGCACTTATGCTAGTGTTTTATAAAGAAAAGTAGGCACTTTATAAAATAGCACCTAAGTAGAGACTTACTTTCAAGTGTCTCTACATGCCTTCATTAGGCTGCCTTTGATTAATTTAGTGAGAAATTATATCATTATATCCCTTTCCATATATGCAGATCAGGATCCAGGACAAAGGTGCCAGAGTGAACAACCTAAATAACTTAAGGGCAGTTCCAGGAACCTTAGGAGTATGGGAAACCAGAGTCTGGACCAAGGAGATGCTTATGTCCCTAGAATGAAAAGGGACAGAGACATATTTGGTTTAAAAGAAGGCTTACCATGGATATTGCTGGTGGCAGCCACTTCTACCATTTCCATGAGATGTGGCTACTGTACTGTGAATCTCCATTTTCTACAGGTCCGCTTCTGCCTAGCTGCTGACTCCAAAATGTTTCTCGATACGATAACAGAGGCCCATAGAGCACACATGAGATGAGTGTGGTTAAATCATAACATACATTGCATATTGAAGGAATTTTTATAAAGTCATTAATTCGTGGATCAGGCCGTTTAAGTATCTTAATGGCCTCATAAAATAGCAATCAGTGTAAAAGTATGCACATTGACATAAACATGTCTACTTTGGCATAACCCAGGGCAGTCTGGGTAGAGCATGAGAGAATGTACATTGATTATAAAATATCTTCATTTATACCTGTTATAGAGCAGATGTAAATGTCTGCACCTATATTTAAAGTGCAGTCTCTGCAAATTATGCTTAGTATTTTATAAAGACAAGTAGGCACCTTCTTGTCTATAAATTAGGTTTAAAACAGGCATGTTTTGGTTGCCTTAACCTAGGCGTCCTGTTGTAAACTTACACTCATTGTGCTATAATTGGTCAGAACAAAATGATACCCATAAGTAATAATAAGAATAGTACCTATCATTGGATAACACTACTGTGTGTACACAGTGATGTTCATTTTGCCGCTGCCCTAAATACCTTATAGTCAAAGTGGGCACCTGAGGCAAAGGAAGATAAAGTGACTTTGCCATGGTCACAAGCAGTGGCATACCAAGGGCAGGATGGTGGGTGCAGCCTGCCCTGACTGGTGGCTGGGAGGGGGGTGCACCCCAACAGGTCCCAAGTAGGCACCACAACAAACTTACTGTTAAGTTGCCGACGCCACAGTGCCTCATGTTCCAGGAGCAGGCCGGTCTTCTCTTTGAGCTGAAATCTCGTGTACTGCGAGACTTCAGCTGGGAGAGACCAGCCATCTCCTGGAGCATGAGGCACCGCAGCAGCAGCAATTTAATGGTAAGTTAGCTGTGGTGCCTACCTAGGGCCAGCCAGGCAGCCAGGTGGTGGGTACATCATGGCACACAGCACCCTGACGTACAGGAGGTAGCCAGCAGCAAGGGGGGGCGTGGTCCAGTGACGGGGGGGGGGGGGTTGGGAATGCCACTATTCTCAAGGAATAGCAGTGGCAGAAGTGAGAAATGAGCCCTGGATTTCAGTCCATTATACTAAGCATTACTGTAAGTCACTTCCACTCTACAGACACAAAGGTGTTTAATTATACAATAGTACTTTAATCGGGGGGCGGAGCCTGATGTCCAGCGGGATGGTCGCATAACGCTGAGGCTCCCGAGAGGCCTACTCAGAATCCTGAATTAACACCTCACATTTTTGGAACTCTACTCTGATCTTGCCGGGGCACATTGGTGAGATGGCGGGGACCAAACCAACGCGCCTGGAATTTGGGTCTCCAGCGGCTTCTCACGGCAAACGTTCCAAAACCGAACCTCCGTCCCCGCAGAAGGGGCCGGCCTTGTGCGAGGGCCCCGAAATGCAGCAGGAAATCCTCGTAGAGATTAGAGGGGTCAAAAACCTTGTGCAGGCAAACGGTGAAGCACTCCGAGCGCTGCGGGACGATTTTGGTGTGCTGCAAAGCAAGCTAGAAGGGCTTTCTTCGCGTCAGGACAAAATGGAGGGCATATTGGACTCCCATGCGGCCCGGTTGTCCAAACTCGACAAAGTTGAACGACAGGTGCGGGCCTTGCAGAAAGAGGTGGAAGATGGCAATAATAGAGCGCGCCGCAACAACATACGACTCGTGGGCATACCGGAGGGAGCGGAATCGGGAGACATGAAAGAGTTTTTATGCAAAATCCTCCCTTCCTTGCTCCAAATCACCTTTACCAAAGATTTGGAGATTGATCGCGCTCATCGTGTACCCACAAGCATAACGCTCAACAGGAAGACCCCGCGGCCCATCATTTTTCGACTATTGAGATATCAACACGTGGAGCAAATTCTAAGTGCCTCTCGGGCAAAGGGCCATATGGAGTTTGAGAGCCAAAAGATCTCCTTCTATCCCGACTTGTCTAAACCCACAGTCGACCGCCGAAAGCGCTTTCTGGAATTCCGGCCGAGGCTTCAACAGCTACAAGCACGCTATGGCCTGATGTACCTGGCCAAGCTCCGAGTCACACTTCACAATCAGACAAGAACATTCGAGGACCCTGATCTACTAGCGGAGTTTTTGGATTCCAAAGAAGCCGACTTGATGCGCTGACTTCCAGAATATTCCTGCAAGTCTCCTTCTACCCGCTGTACCTGCCATATTGGATCTGCCGCAGCCTAGCAAAGAGTCTGGCGTTGGCAGTCTGTTGCCTTACTCTTGATGGTATCGGTGACCCGACTCCATCTACCCACAGTAGCCTCGATGAGTATCAGAGACAGTGTTATTATGGACTCTGGTGTTTCTTTTCTTTTCTACATATCTTCTATTTCCTCTCTAGGGCCTCCTCCCGCAGACATATGGTCGCCATATTCTTTGGGGGTTTTGCTTCTTCTCTAAGATACGTTGGTACATACTTTTCAATATGGGGTGTACTAGCCAGAATATCCGGTGATTATGACATTGTTGTACAGATTCTGCTTATGTCCTATGTTATCAAGCGCCCTTACCTAAAATGTCTACTACCGATTTATGGCACCATGTAAGATTTTTTCATTGAACGTAAAAGGCATCAATAATCCGATAAAACGGAAGAAAATCCTAAGCTACCTTAGTCAGGAAGCAGCGGATCTGATTTTTCTCCAAGAAACGCATTTAAATTCGAAGGAAACTCTTAAACTCAATATTAAACCTTACATGGTGGCCGCTTATTCCCCAGCCGTTTCTAAGAAATGTGGGGTTGCCATACTGGTTAGGAAATCTTTGCATGCTATTGTTATTGCAACTAGCTCAGATACAGAAGGTAGATGGGCTAGAGTTCACCTCAAGATAGGTAGCCTAGAAGTTACATGTATATGCCTTTATGCTCCTAATGTTGATGACCCTGCCTTTTTTGCTACCATTGCTCAGGTTGCGCAGGCCTCTGCTAATACTTCATTGATCATTGGGGGGGATTTCAATCTAGTCCTTGATCCCCTGATTGACAAACAGCTGCCTAGGACGAGTGGTCCCCCCAAGAGTCACGCTACGCTTACCTCCCTGATCAAGGATCTTGCTTTAGTTGATCTATGGAGATTACTACACCCCAATGAGCTTGACTTCACCTTCTTCTCCTCCCCTCATAAATCTCAGTCTCGCATAGACTTCTTTCTAATCTCAAAACTGTTAGTCCCTCAGGTGGACACTGCAAAGATTCACTCCCAACATATTTCAGATCATGCTGCCATTTCCTTTCAATTACACACTACTGCACCCCAGGGAAATTCGGGAGCCTGGTTCTTTGATAGAGCCCTGTTAACTCAGCCAGAGTTCCAGTCAGAAATTCGAGTAGCCATACAGGATTACTTCCATTTTAATCTACCCCAAGATACTGCGAATTGGGCTTGGTGGGAGGGCTTCAAAGCGGCCATTCGGGCAACGATCACTAGCTATCAAATCCGCCTGCGGAAACAACGTAAACAGCAGCTGCTCATACTAGACCAACAAATAAAAGCAGGCGAACGAGTTCTAACTTCACGCACTGACCCATGTGTATTAATTCGATTACAGCGTCTCCATTTTCAATATAATTCAATCCTCTCAACTGCAGCTTCTAAGAGTATTGAGCTTCAGCGAGGGACATATTATCGTGAAAATAACCGAGCCGGTCGACTCTTAGCCAATGCCTTGAAAGGTCAAAAAGAAGCCAAACGCGTTGCGGCCCTTCGAGCTCCACAGGGAGGGGGCATAATGACCACAGACTCCGATATTGTAGAGCTCTTTCGGGATTTCTATACCCGCCTATATCAATCTGAATGTGAGTTCTCGTCAGAGACATTCGAGCGATTGCTCTCTGGCATTCAGCGGCCGACCCTCTCTGAAGATGATAGAGATGCGATGGATGAACCCTTCTCTACTTCAGAGATCCAATCTGCCCTAAAACGAACAGCCTCGGGCCGTGCCGCAGGGCCTGATGGTCTCCCGACCGAATTCTACAGAACGTTCAGTGCAGATTTAGTTCCCTATTTAAAACTCTATTTTACTGCCCTTGCGGTAGATACATCCTCTTTGGGATCCTTTTCTGCAGCTAATGTGGTTGTATTTGAGAAAGAAGGCAGAGACCCGCTACTGACCGCCAACTACCGTCCAATCTCCCTACTTAATGCCGACTATAAGATCTTCGCAACGATCTTGGCCACCCGGCTATCTGACCTGATGGCTACCCTAATTCACCCTGACCAATGCGGTTTTATACCCGGCAGATCAACTGCTGACAATGCTCGGACCTTGTGCCATGTGTTATCTAGTGCTGCCAATCTCGACTATCCATGGGTGGGTCTTTCCCTGGATGCCGAAAAAGCCTTTGATCGTCTAGAATGGCCCTTCTTATTTGCAGTTCTCCGATGGTATGGCTTTGGAGAGGGCTTCCTCCGATATCTCCAAGTCATGTACACTCAACCCGTCGCCAGTATTTGTGTAAATGCCATCAAATCTCAGCCATTTAACCTCCAAAGAGGCACGCGTCAAGGTTGCCCCCTATCACCAATGCTTTTTGATCTCGCTCTTGAACCCCTAGCCCTCCTTATTAGACAGTCTGCCCGTATTCGAGGTGTCCCCTTTAGTCATAGGGAGATTAAACTCTCTGCATATGCAGATGACCTTATGCTCTTCATTTCCCTCGATTCGGTTCCAGCTGTCTTGGATCTGATTGACGGATACTCACAATTATCGGGCTATAAAATTAACTGGACCAAATCTGTAGCATTCCCACTGAACTGCTGGGTACATGAGGCCGACATGCAGGCCTTTCCCTTCCTCTGGCAATCCCGTATGGTGAAGTATCTCGGGGTCCATTACTGTTCTCCTTTAGAAGACACTATCAGTTTTAACGCCAAAGAGGTAGTCTCCAAAGTCCGTGAACTCACAAATCGTTGGTCTCCCTTATCTCTCACATGGTGGGGCCGCTTAGACACTGTGAAAATGATGATAGTCCCCAAAGTGAACTACATTTTAGAAATGCTGCCATGCTTACTTCCGCTACATACTTATATAGATATTGAGGGCCTTCTCGTCCGTTATCTCTGGCAGGGCAAGCCACCAAGGATAGCTAAACACAAACTGCAGTCTGCAAAGGAACGAGGGGGCACCAGATTTCCTGATTTCCTTAGATATCATCAAGCCTTTCTACTTAAGCAAGGTGCCCGATGGCTAGATACCTCAACAGACCGCCGACCAGTTTGGCTTGACATAGAAGAGGAGCTTAGTAGCCCAATTCCGTTGACCCATCTCCCTGGTATGTCCTATCAAGTAGACACCCGCCATCCACCAATGATTGTCGATACTCTTGCGGCCTTCAACACTCTCATTCTATCACTGGGCCCGAATGTATGTCCTCAGGATGGACTCCCGTTATGGAATAACCCCAGAATTCAAGTCCTAAATAGAACAATAGCCTGGAAACCCTGGTACTCCAGAGGGATCTGGACACCCCAACAGCTTTTCTCTGCAGCTCGTTGGAAAACCTTTTCGGATTTACAAAAGGAATTCGCGTTACCAGCGAAACACTACTTTCAATTGATGCAGCTTCAACACTGCCTCAAAAGTGCTCGAATCATGCCGCCCTCTGCCCCTACTGAGGATGGGCTATTAGAGATAGTTCACTCCATTAGTAGTACATATGGGGTAGCCTCTAATTTCTATAAACTACTTTGTCAGGGTACAGATACGGACACTTTTAGAACCCAACAAGCCTGGGAGCGCGAACTGCAAACCACTATAACCCCTGTGCAATGGAGCGTTTTTTGGAGTAAGGTAGTGCGGGTTTCCCGGTCTGCCTCTGTTACCCAAACTCTCTTCTTCTTTGCACACAGATGCTTTTATACCCCAGAAAAAATGGCCAAATGGAACCCAAATGCTAGGGACCTGTGTTGGTCTTGCCATACTGCTGTTGGATCCTTTGCTCATGTTATTTATGAATGTCCTCAACTGCAGGTCTATTGGGGGCGGGTCTGGGGTCGTATTCAATCTATCTTACACTTTCAGGAACCTCTTTCTTGGAAGGTCGTGGGACTCCGCTCTGCGGCGGAGGTCCCCTCTCTTCCTAAGAAGGGTCGCTTTCTCCTTGATTTCATGCTAGGTATAGCCATATGCTTAATCACGAGGAATTGGAAGGATAGCTCTCGACTTACTGTCAATGAATGGTGGAACCTTGTCTGCTTATATAGTAAATATGAGCAGATACCTCGGAGAGCTATTCCCCATGTCCAAACTCACTCTTGCTTGTCTAAATGGCAGATGCTTAATGATTATGTACAATCTGCTCATTGCTCCAACATGCCTGTATAATGTGCACTCATCATGTTTTAGATCACCGTTAGGTTTTGTAATACAATAATGTAAGTACACGCCCGCTTCGGGAATGCTTAGTTTCTAGAGAAGAAGCAGGGGAGGGGGGTGGTAGGGGTTTACTTTGGTGTATGTATTACACGTTATGTATTTGTCTTTTAGCTGTATGTCTTCCTTTCCTTTGTTGTTATAAAACGAAAATAAAGAATTAAAAAAAAAAAACAATAGTACTTTAATCTGAAAATGACACAAAGATGATTAGGCACTAACATTTACCAGCATATACTCCTGCTTGTTACCCCATCAATCTTCTGATCTAATTTACATAAAACAGTACCTGTGTATTTGCAAAGAGTTGCATGTAAATGAAAAACCTTCTTTAAACCCTTCTCTGAGAGTCTTCCACTCAGTCCAGGTAACGTTACAAATGTACAGGTTGCATGTCTCTAACTTTACCTTCATATTGGGCAGGAAGTTCTATAAAAGTCCATTTCTGTGCATAAAGCAGTAACAGTTTTAGGGAAAATATCAAATAATGTAGAGTGGTTGTTAAGTTCAGTCACTTAGATACATAGAAAAAAGGTCACCAAACAAGTTGTAGGTGAGAAGAGCAGCAGAACATCTTTATGGTTAGAGGGGGTCAAACACACCAATCTATGGCCCTGCCGCCACTCCCACATTCTCTAATTGCTGATGTACTGTTGTTATTAGCAGACTCAAGGCTCCAGTGACCCACCGCATTTCTCTGCCTATGGTGGGTGATACCTTTTACTAGACTAATGATGCATTTTGGAACCAGTGTAGTAAAGCTAGTCATAAATGCATTTAGTCCAATAACACGTTACTATCTACAGTATGGCTATTGACTTTTACTTCCATGAAAAGTCAGTGCTGCATGTAAAATACCTACTGACCTGATTTCAGTGTACAGGAATTTGGTTTTTTTAAGCATTTTGTAATAAAACTCACAGCTCATTCTTAAATAATTGGTAGGTAAACAATGATTACATTAGGCAAAAGATTTTGACAAATGATATATTAGCATTCATAGTCCATCATCTGCTATGTACAATAATTACAAATGTTATTTCCATTACTCTGTCGATAAATCTCTCTTTAAATGACAAATCGAAGGCCACGGTCCCACGTGCCCGACGGCCGCCTGTAACCGGGGGGGCGGAGTGGCGCGTGTCCCCGTAGGCAGGGTGAGGCGCGTGCACGAGGGGGTTGATTTTTAAAATCATTGGCTCCCGCTGGCCCGGGCGGCTACGGGAGCCAATGAGGTTGCTGGGCGCGAGGGGGATAGGAGGGAGCGAGCAGGCAGATGCCAGTCCTTCGGAGCGTTCGAGGCCTGCGGCGGTCAGTGGAGCCCGGCATCGGAACAGTGAGCTGTCCCGCGAGCATCCTCCTGTGCCAGTCTGCGGCGGCCGGCTGATCAGGTGCTGGGAGGGGGGGGGCTCCGTTTGCTTTTTTCGTAGGCTGCAGGGCTTTGCGCCGTCAGTGTTCAGTGCAGCAGGATGACGGGGACAGGGGGCAGTGGAAGAGGGGGCAGGGGAATGAGGGGCGGTAGGTGGCCCCTGGGATGGGCTGCGGGAGGCTCAGGAGGACCGGCTAAGGGTAAGAAAGGTGCCCCACGGCAGGCTGGACCCAGAGACCCAGGCAGGGGTGGTGCTTCCGTGCCCCCTGGCACTTCTGGGCGGCCCCATAGGGGTAGGGCAGGCCGTGGCCAGGGGGTGGCACAGGGGGCATGTGCAAGGTCAGGGTAGCGTGGCGGGGTCAACAGGGGGGCGGCAGGCAGGGCTGCTCCGCCCCAACCGGTTGTGGACCCCTCTGGGGTGGTGGGGGAGACACAGTTCCCGGCAGGGTGGCAGTGTTCAGCGGGGGGGCAGGAAGGGTGGGTTGGGGGGGGCCCTGGGGTTGGCCTATGGTGCCGGGGGGTGGGGGGCTTTTGGGTTGGGACTATTGGCGGGGAGGGGGACAGGGACCCTCCAGGGTGGATTGGACAGGGCCTTGGCAGCTGCCTTGGGGTTTGTCGGGTTCCCCTGCCTTTTTGCCGGTGTCTCCACAGGTGCCGACCGGTGACGGGAGGGGAGCGCCTCCGATCGGTGAGGTGGCGGTGCAGAGCGCAGGACCGGCGCCTGCTGAAGTACCAGTTGCGGAGGCTGAGGATCTGCGGGAGGTGCTTACGGCGTCTTCATCTAACGTCTCAGCTATCGTGCCACCCCGGAGTTTGGCTGCTGGTGAGTTACAGGAGCATCTGGTGGAACAGTGCGGGGCGGTTAGCCAGGCAAGGGGAGTGTGGGCAAAGTGAGAAAGAAGAGCCGTCACTCGCGTAAGCGGCATTGGAGGGGGGGCTCCTCGTCGTCTTCATCGTCGTCGTCCTCGTCTGGTGGTGGGGGGGCGATCAACCCGGAGGGGTTGGCGGGTGGTAGGGGGTGGGGGGTGGGGGCGGGGGTGCTACGCTGGCTTCATTTTCGGAGCTTTGGGAGGGAGTTCCGCGTAAGCTTCGGCGTAGGATATGGAAGCGGAAATATATCGATATATTTCAACTGCTGGAGGGTAAGAAGCGTTCGGGGGAAAGCAGGCGTAAACGGAAGGTGGACGAGAAAGCGGGCAGGGTCAAGAAGACTTCTCGGAACGTCATCAACTGGACGAGGGCTTTCCTGCGGTTAGCTAGCGTTTGGGGGCAGCGTTACCCGGGGCAATATGGGATGCTACTTGCCTATGCCGACTCGATTCTTGAGGCGGCTCAGACTCATGATGGTTGGGCTTGGCTCAACTATGATGAGAAGTTTCGGGATAAGATGGAGGAGAATCGCGCCTTGTCATGGGGGACACAGGACATCAGCCTTTGGTTGATGCAGATGTCTGCAAAAGGGGGGGTTGGTGCTGGGGGGCAAAAAGGGGTCCCCGGCGCGTTGGCGAGTGCAGGGCGGCCCTTTCGGAGCGGCCCGGCTCCCGGGTTGCAAAAAGGCGCTTGCGAGGGGGTCGGGGATGTCTGTTGGCGCTTCAATAAGTCGACTTGCCCCTTTCCGGACTGTAAGTTCCGGCATAGTTGCTCCATCTGCGGGGGAGGGCACTCCGCGCTCCGTTGCGGCAAAAAAGTGCCTAACTCCCCTGCCACGAAGCAATGACAGTGGGATGGAATTGGCCCCTACCCCTATTCGTTTTGCAGCACTCTGGCCTTGGTTACGGCAGTATCGGAGGGTTAGGGCTCGGCGGGTATTGGAGGGGGGTTTCCAGTTCGGGTTCCCCATACCAGTGGTGGGGGCTGGGGGCCCGGAGATGGCACGCAACGCACCATCGGTCAAGCGGCTGGCGCAGGTGGTTCGGGGTAAGCTGGCCGCGGAGCTGGCCTTGGGAAGGATGGCCGGGCCTTTTGTGGATCGGCCGTTCCGGAATTTCGTGGTTTCGCCTTTGGGCATTGTCCCGAAGAAGGAGCCCGGGAAATTCAGGCTCATTCACAATTTGTCTTTCCCTGAGGGAGCATCGGTGAATGATCTTATCCCGAGGGAATTGTGCGCAGTGCGGTACGCGTCGTTTGACGAGGCAGTGCGGTTGGTGCGCGAGTGTGGGCGCCGGTGTTTGCTAGCGAAGGTGGATATTGAGTCCGCTTTTCGCCTGCTGCCGGTGCACCCGGATTCCTTCCACTTATTGGGTTTTGGCTTCGAGGACCACTTTTACTTTGACAAGTGCCTGCCGATGGGCTGCTCGGTCTCTTGTTGTTACTTTGAGATGTTCAGTTCCTTCATGCACTGGGCTCTGGAGGTGTCTTTCGGCTCTCGGAACGTGGTCCACTATTTGGACGACTTTCTATTCGTTGGTTCGGCGCAGTCTGGGCTCTGTCGGGAGCTGCTGGATGGTTTTACGCGGCTTGCGCGGGAATGGGGGGTCCCTCTGGCGGCGGGCAAGATGGAGGGCCCTTCCACGCGCCTCACTTTTCTGGGGGTAGAATTGGATTCCGTTGACATGGTAGCGCGCCTGCCTCCTGCCAAGGTGGTGCGTTTGCGGGTGTTAGTGGCGAACATTTTGGGGTCGGCGAAAGTCACGTTGCGGGAGATGCAGGCCTTGCTAGGCTCCCTTAACTTCGCCTGCAGGGTTATCCCGATGGGCCAGGTGTTCCTACGGTGACTGGCGGCGGATACCTCGGGAGTGCGGCATCCGCATCATCGCATTAGGGTTTCCAGGAGCATGAGGGCGGACTTGGGGGTTTGGGACCAGTTCTTGAGCGACTTTAATGGGGTTACGGTCCTCCTCACAAAGGAAGTGTCTACGTTTGATTTGCAGATTTTCACGGACACGGCAGGTGGGTTCGGACTTGGCGTCTATTTCGGGGGTGCATGGTGTGCTGAGTCGTGGCCGGTGGCCTGGCGGGAGGCGGGCTTAACCGACAGCATAACATTCCTGGAGCTGTTCCCCATTTTGGTGGTTCTGGAGCTCTGGCCCGATAGGCTTCGTAATAGACAGCTGTTGTGCTGGTGCGACAATGAGGCGGTGGTACATGTTATCAATCGCTACGCTCCACGTTGCAGGCGAGTGGCGGCTTTGATGAGGGAGGTGATTTTTGCCTGTTTGCAGTTGAATGTGGTGGTGCGGGCCCGGCATGTGCCAGGATATGCTAACCAGGTCGCTGATGCTCTTTCTCGTTTCAAGTGGGACCTGTTTCGGCGCTTGGCACCAGAGGCAGACTCGGTGGGGCGGTCGGTCCCCGAGCATTTATGGCGGCTTGGCCTCCAGGTATCCTGAGCTTGCTATGGTACTCTGTGTCGTCGGCGACCTGGCGCTCTTACTGTAAGGGCTGCGACAGTGTGGTGGACTTCTTGGTGACGCGCGGATGGAATCAGGGCCCGGTGCCTGATCATCTCATTGGTGCCTACATCGTGGCAGAAAAGGCCGCGGGGTTTGCTAAATCAACTGTGTGGTCTCACCTTGCCGGTTTTGCATTTTTCTCAAGGGCGGTTGGGTGGGCTGTGCACCATTGGGGATTTCTTTCTCGCCGACTCTTGTTGGGGTGGGAGCGCGTTACCCCTCCCCAGGTGGATGCCCGCAGGCCAATTACCCCCGATCTGTTGGTGCTGATGAACACTGCTTTGCCAGCGGTAGTGGAGTCCGGATACGAGACCATGCTGTTCCGGGCTGTCTTTTGTCTGGCTTTCTTTGGAGCCTTCCGGTCGGGGGAATTGGTGGCGTCCAGTCGGTCGGATGGCGGTGCGGCTCTGCAACTTCAGCATGTGCGTTTGGCGCAAGGTCAGCTGAGCATATGGCTGGCTAGGTCTAAGACCGATCAGAGAGGGCGGGGGGTGTGGGTGCACTTAAGGCCGCTGGCGGCTTCTGCTATTTGTCCCATAGCGGCAATGGCGGCTTACTTGCGGGTACGTCCGCCAGGGGGCGGACTGCTCTTTGTGCATGCGGATGCGCGGTGGTTGATGCGTTTTCAGTTCGCGGCCGTGCTGCGGTTGGTAGTGCGGCGGATTGGCTTATCACCTGGCGACTTTGCCCCGCATTCCTTCCGGATTGGGGCCGCTACTAGTGTGGCGGTGGCGGGTTTGCCGGCGGCAGAGATTCAGCGGATTGGCCGCTGGCGTTCCACTGCCTTTAGGGGATATGTACGTTTGTGAGCCTGGCTGTCTGGGTATTGGGTACTGGGTGCTAACTGTGTTTTTTCTTCTAGATGGGATTCCAACGCCGTTTGCCTGCTGGATAATCGGCCATTCGTTTGTGTATTGGGCCGGCCAGCAGGCAGCTTTACGGCCGCTGGGGGCGAACCTTGGACTGAAGGCTGAAGAGGTGGCATTATCATGGCTGGGCGAGCGTGGCCTTCGCTGGTTGCAGCTCCTGCCTTTGCTCCAGCACCATCAGCGCGTCAGAGGATCCCCGGAGTGCCTGTTGCTGCATCTCGGCGGCAATGATTTGGGGGCTTGGACAGTCAAGCAGCTGATTAGAGCGGCTCAGCGGGATTTGGGGGAGGTGTTGTTAATGTTCCCCGGTATTGTATTGCTTTGGTCCAACCTAATTCCCAGGCCTGCTTGCTGGGGTCACCGGCGGTGGTCCCGTGGGTTGGTTAAAGTTAATCGGCAAATTGGCCGTTGGGTGGGGGCACATGGGGGTTACCAGATTTTGCATCCCTGGGTGGAGGTCGATTGTGCTGGCCTGTATCGTTTGGATGGAGTACATCTTTCCCGGTTGGGATAGATTTACTCCTGAATGATTGGCAGGAGGCCTTGGAGTTGCTTGTGTCGGGCGGGGGGGCTGGTTGCAGCTTTGAATATTGTGGGGGGGGCTCAGGGATAGGTGTCACTGAGCCCGTGGCGGGATCCCGGAGGTGTCCGGGGTCCGGAGGCATGGCAATATGCAGGGCGGGGGTGGGGGTACCCCCGACCCGGTGAAGCCCTCGGCTTTTGCTAGTAATATGGCGAAGCCGGAAGAGGGGGATGGAATTGCCAGGGAATGGTTCTCGGCGGAGGCGGGAAGGAACTCACTTTGCTACCCATATGGTTGGTGAGGGATTGTCCCGCTGCCGGAACCGTAAGTTATGCAGTTATGGTTGTAAGGTTATGTTGTGCTTGTTCAATAAAGCTGCGACCAGTTGTTTTGCCATTAACTGATTCCGTGATGGTTATTTGAAGGGAAAAAGGGGCGGGGGGAATGTTTGGGGTGGTGGGGGAGAGGGCCACGTCCGCCATACCTGGTTAATCGGAGGCTGCGGGCCCACGTGCCCGACGGCCGCCTGTAACCGGGGGGGCGGAGTGGCGCGTGTCCCCGTAGGCAGGGTGAGGCGCGCACACGAGGGGGTTGATTTTTAAAATCATTGGCTCCCGCTGGCCCGGGCGGCTACGGGAGCCAATGAGGTTGCTGGGCGCGAGGGGGATAGGAGGGAGCGAGCAGGCAGACGCCAGTCCTTCGGAGCCGGGAATAAGGACGGGCGTACCCTCCCTCCCTCCCTGTGGTGGGGTTCGGGGCTTGGAAGGCGGGGGGTTGCAGCTGGAGGGGGGGCGGGATCCCGGAGGTGTCCGGGGTCCGGGATCCCGGAGGTGTCCGGGGTCCGGGATCCCGGAGGTGTCCGGGGTCCGGGATCCCGGAGGTGTCCGGGGTCCGGAGGCATGGCAATATGCAGGGCGGGGGTGGGGGTACCCCCGACCCGGTGAAGCCCTCGGCTTTTGCTAGTAATATGGCGAAGCCGGAAGAGGGGGATGGAATTGCCGGGGAACGGTTCTTGGCGGAGGCGGGAAGGAACTCACTTTGCTACCCATATGGCTGGTGAGGGATTGTCCCGCTGCCGGAACCGTAAGTTATGCAGTTATGGTTGTAAGGTTATGTTGTGCTTGTTCAATAAAGCTGCGACCAGTTGTTTTGCCATTAACTGATTCCGTGATGGTTATTTGAAGGGAAAAAGGGGCGGAGGGGGGGGAATGTTTGGGGTGGTGGGGGAGAGGGCCACGTCCGCCATACCTGGTTACAGATTAAGAACACCTCTAGTCTTTCCCTTCCTCTTTACCATCATTGACATGGTAAAGTCATGGTGAGTAAAACAACTTATATGAAAAGTAAAATAAACACTGTCATTTGCAGAGTCTGAGTTTTAAGCATTCCTGGTCTCTGGCAGCATCTTGGATTGCTTATATAAATTGTTTTAACTAATTTCAGGCTCCCACAGCTCTGTGCATAACTAATATTTTGGTCCAATAAAAGAAATGTTTGACAAAGGATCCAGTTTTCTCCAGCACCAAGTTAAATGCTAGAACTTTGCCCCATTTTTATTTGTATTTGAGCACTGATCACACTCGCTTGGTTCCACTTTTACTTGGACTCTCGAAAACAGCAAGTTAGAATCATCAAAAGGATCTCAACCCCATTCACCCAACAAACAAAGAGTTCCTCAGGGATCAAGCCTTTAATATCTTCATACAACCAATTTTCCAAATATTGCAAATGAACACAAATCTTCCAAACTGAACACATAATTCAATATCAATCTTCTTTATCCCGACCTCACTAATGTCCGAAATTGTTTCAAGGATGCAAAAGAATGGCTCATCTGACACAATCTACAAATTAACAATGAAAAGACGGAAGGTCTACACATAACTACTGACCTGACCTTCTCCTCAACACCAAAAAATGAGATTCGACAATGCAGAAATTAAAGTAAAAAATGAAATAAAATACTTGGGAATAACACTCGAACAGCACCTAGTCTTCCAATCACATATAAAAAGAATAAAATCCCATGTTTACCAAAAGCTCAGGACTCTGAGGAATCCCCGCTAACTTCTCCATGCAGACCTATTCCGTACCATCTGCAAGCTATAGTTGCACCTGTTCTGGATTATTGTAACATCATTTACCAAAGTCTCCCCAAACACACCCAAATGTGCAAATGGCCCAGAACACAAGTACACAAATAATCACATCACCCCAGTACTGATACAGCTCCATTGGCTTCCCATTACTGCCAGTTAAATACAAAGTCCTCAACATAACATTTAAAATCCTACACAAGGAATCTGCAACCTGCCTTCAACTTCTCATCTCCGAGGCCACAGCCAAGCGGTCCCGAAGTACCTCCACTCTTAAACTTCTAATGATCCCAACCCAGAAAATTAAGAGCAAGCAATCCATTTGCAATTGAGTCTTCTCCCTATTTGCCCCACGTTATGGAACTCCTTACCGCCAACATTAAGAGGATGTTCAGACTTGCTTGAATTCAGAAAAAAACTTAAAACATACCACTTTTAGAATGAATACAACATAAGCCCGGACTCAAGAACTCAACCATCTTTGAATTTTAAACTATTATTTTCCTTTCGTTACCTTTCCAGTTCTCTGTAAAACAGTGTGCTGATCAAACCCCATGTTACACTTTTGATGCTTGTAAACCACCACGGAAGTTAATATCTGGTGTTTGGGGGTTGGCAGGCAGGACTAAGCGGCTATGGCGCTTAGCCCTGCCCAGTTGAATATCGGGCCCCACAAGCCTAAAGTAAGTGCATTATACTGAAGATTTTGATGAATGAAAATACTAATACTGGCATTGTCTGCTATATAAGAACAGAAATATTGTCACCAGCAGAAACAACATTTCCTATGTAAAAACAAATGCTATTCTATTAGAGGGTTAATATTTATCTTCCTTTAAATTCCAACAGATTAAGAACGTTGAGTCAATGGGAAAAGAGAACAAGACCTCAGTTGCAGAATTCATTCTCCTGGGATTCTCTGACTACCCTCACCTGCAGCTCCTCATTTCTGTCACAGTTTTCCTGATCTTCCTGATCTCTGTGTTGGGAAACTTTATGTTTTTAATGTTAGTGTGTGCTGACCCTCACCTGCAAAAACCCATGTACTTCTTCCTCAGTAACCTGTCCTTCTTGGACATCTGTAACACCTCCGTCACTCTCTCCACCCTGCTGCACAGTCTATTGGAAGGGGAGACAGTGATTTCCTTTTCTGTCTGTATGGCACAGCTCTACTTTTTCTTGTCTCTCACAGCTACAGAAATCTTCCTTCTCACTGTTATGGCCTATGATCGCTATGTTGCAATCTGCAACCCTTTACGTTATGTGCTCATTATGAACAGGAGAGTCTGTGTCCTTCTGGCATCTGCTTCTTGGATATTTGGCTTTCTGGATATGGTACCCCATATAGTTTTAACATCTCAGTTCTTTTTCTGTGAGAGTAATGTGATTAACCATTTCTTCTGTGATCTCACAGTATTGATGAAACTTTCCTGTAGTGATATACTTAACATCGAAATTGTAATATTTACTGAAGGGGTGTTTGTGTCATTTGTTCCTTTTGGATTAACTCTGTTATCCTACATCTATATCATCTCCAGTATCCTCAAAATCCGTTCTGCAAAGGGAAGGAAGAAAGCATTCTCCACCTGTTCCTCCCATCTCACCATTGTTATCCTATTCTATGGGACTCTCCTATGTGTGTATTTGAGACCATCTTCAATGTATTCACCAGACCAAGATAAACTGTTCTCTCTGCTGTACACAGCTGTGATTCCAATGTTAAACCCCATTATCTATAGCTTAAGAAACAAAGACGTGAAAAAATCCCTGATTAAACTCACATGCATGAATCATGGTACAAATATCAGTTAACACTGCATCTTATATTCTAAATAATCTATCTCTTGATATACAATAAAAACAGAGCTGTATGAACCTTTTATACATTCTCTATAAAAATTATTATGGCTGTTAATTAAAACATATTTTGAAGTTTGCCCTAAAGTCATATTTGTTTTGTTCTGTATCATTCCCATGAAAAATGTATCTTTTCATTTTATTGGCTTGGAGGAGTAGCCTAGTGGTTAGAAGACTGGCTTGGTAACCAAGCAACCAGGGTTTAATTCCCACTAACACTCCTTGTGGCCTTGGGAAAGTCACTTGACCCTCCATTATCTCAGAAGAAAAGCCTAGCAATCTACTTCTAGTTACATTGCCAAGAAAACCCAGGAGCTTCTGGGTCACCAGGTGTCAGCATTGACTCAGAGGCACACATTACATTGCATTAGTAAACATAAGAATCTAGTATCATTTTTGGAGCTTTGCTTTTGTATGAAAAACAATAGGAACATCAGTATTATTTTCATGTTCATGTTCTTTCATTTTCACTATAAAACAAACATTTCTTTGGTTTTTTTTCTTTTGTTCTGTTCTTTTTATAGTCCTCCTGCCCCGACCAAACACAAGAGCAAAAATGTTTAGAGAATGCCTATCAGGGTTCATTTGGGGTCCCTTAGGGATATTCATGTGGCAAAATGTTTTGGTTCATCTTCAATTTGTTTGGGCTTTTCATCAGTTTTTGGACTTTATTTGGTTTGTCTCACATATTTGTTTTATTAAACTATTTTCAGCACTTATTAGAACTTTGTAATATACTCTATTCCACCTTAACAGTCATAGGTCCAAGCATGCTAAAGCAATTTAGCATTTCCTAAATTGTTTAATACATCCTAAAGAACCAAGGGGCATGTTTTCTAAACCATGTCAGCGGTTAGCACAGATTAAACACACGCTAAGCCCACCATGGTACCAGTACCATGTGCTAAAACAGTAGCAGTGGCAAAAATCCTATGATAACTGCTTAGCACAGGTTGGAGCAGAAATGGACGGGTTAAGAGAGGCATCTTTAGTGAGTGCTCACAGTCAATGTTGAATTTAGAATGGGTTCATTTACCACCACCTCAGTGAGTGCCTTGGGCAAGTCACTTGACCCTCCATTGCCTCGGATGAAAGGCCTGGCAATCTACTTCTGGTCACACTGCCAAGAAAACCCAGGAGCTTCTGGCTTGCCAGGAGTCAGCATTGACTCAAAGGCACATGTTGCATTGCAGTGAATGGTGCTGCTGTAATCACAGCTAAAGGTTTAGCATAGAGGAGACTTTGGGCCCACACTAACTGCGCAGGGGCATGTTGCGCATGTCCCCAATCCTTAGTATGGGTTTAGCACACCCTACATGCTAAGGCCCTCATTCTCAAACACAGTTTATCCTATTCTCCCACTGGCTCTCCCCATACATCCTGTGCCTCAGGACAGGGATAGCCAACGGGGGGCAGGAGGGTATGGAGTGGAGACGGGCTACCCGGTAGCACATACAGGGTGATTCAGGTCATGGCCCTATATGTGCTGCGGGCCCACTGGAATGTACTGCTTATACCACTTCAGTGGTAGTATAAGCAACAGAATTTGCTGGATTGGGGCGGGGCCGGGTGTGGGGGGTCCCTTCCGCCTGATCCAGGCCACAGGAGGCCAGCCATGGGTCAGGCTGTGGGGATTTGGGGGGCCAGAGCTGCGGATGCCTGGGCGCCAGCAAGGAGGATGTCCCCACAGGCAGAAAGGGAACATTGGGCCATCAGCGGGGACATCCGGATGACCTGGATGTCCCCCTCCCAGAATGGGGCTCCACACTATTGGGCTGAACAAACAATAGTCTAGTCATCAATTGTCTTGATTATTGTAACGTCATCTATACTTCTTTTCCTAAATAGGAAATTTAAAGATTGCAAATAGTTTAGAATTCGGCTGTTTTGATGCTTTCCCATTCTTCCAAATTTGATCCTATCCCTCCCTTTCTTTCTCACTGACTGCCTATCCAGTACTGTTCAAAGTATTAATTTTGGTCCACGAGGCACTTAAGCTTGGGCTTCCCTCCTATCTTACTTCACATACTCTTCTTCACAGTCCTTACTGGGTTCTTCGATCACTCCACAATAATTGTTTGCATCTTCCTTCCGCTTCTTAGCTTAGGCTCGATTCCACCAGACTTTCTGCTTTCTTCTTCCTTGAACCAAAACTCTGTAATGATCTTCCCTCTGATCTCTGTGTGGAACTCTCTTACCCTAGGTTTATATCATCCCTCAAGACATCTAGACACCGTATCCACCTGTTCTCTTTTCTTTCATCCATATCATATATCTAGACATTGCAATGCCTGATACTCTCTCCTCTACCTATCCTCTCTTACTCTTTGTGAGATTGGCTTTACTATTACAATGGATTTTTTAAAATTTGTTTCTTTTACTGTTTATTGTTTTATTGTAGACTGCAGTGCTGTATTGATATAGTGGTATATCAAATATTAATAACCTAAACTAAACTAAACATGCCCCCAAATATGCACTAACAATGAACTCCCCAGCCCTGGACTCCTGCCACATTCTAAATCTTACCCCTTTCATGGTCCAAATGAGGCAAGAGTGGAGAGATGCTGAAAAAGGGTGTGAGTAAATATGATGCTGACTTGGGGGGTAGGGGGAAGGGAGGGGAGATGCTGAATTAGGGGTGAGGGAGAAAAGGTGAACATGAGAGGGGATAGAAACCCAGAGAAAACATAGACATCCAGAGAGGAGATGCTGAATATAGGAGGGGGGATAGGGACAAAAAGGGGAAATAATGTGCATGGGGGGGATAAGGAAATAGGGGAAATGCTGAAGGGATGAGAGTGGGGTGATGTCAGACATGGAAGAGGGAATAGAGACACAAAGAGGAGATTCTGGACATTGGGATGATAGGATAGCAAGGAAAATGTTGGGCGAGGGGGCATGGTGACAGAGGGGAGCTTCTAGATGTGGGAAGGGAGTAAGAAGACAGGGATGGGGTGATGATGGACATAGGGAGGATAGGGAAATAGGGCAGATGCTGAACATGGATGGGAAGTGTAGGAAGATGGGTGAAATGCTGGCTTGGCACAGGAGGGGGCATGAAGACATGGGGAGTAGGAGGACAAAGGGGAAATGCTAGATAGGGAGAAAGGGAGATGTTGGATTAAAGGAGGAAGACAGACAAGATGCTGGCTAAAGGGTGAGAGAAAGAGAAGATACTGAATTTAAGATGAGATAGGAGAGAGTTAGCGAAAAACTTGGAAATAAGAGGATAGAGAATGGGAGGGCTGGAGTGAGGGAAAGAGATAGAAAGATGTAGGTAGATGCAGTAAGAAGAGAAAGATTGAGGACTGGATAGTACAAAGGCATGAAATCTGATTGGACTCTGAGGCAGAAAAATAAATGGAAGAAAGCTGAAAGAAAAAGTGAAGAAAACAGGCAGAGAGAAAAATAATTAAGAGACAACAGAGAAAAACAGAAAACAGCCTCTGGAACCAATATGATTAGGAAAAAAATAGTCAAACAAGAAAGGTAGAAAACAACTATTATTGTTAATTTAGTGGTTGGAGCATGTCATTTTTTGGATTTTATATCTGCTGTCTTTATATTTTGCAGGGTACGGGGAAATGCTTCACGGATTGATATTTCTCTGGTGTTATGCTACATGTGAGTGTGGCTTCTTCAAAATGGCACTTCGATCACCTCATGCTACTCTCACGGTACTGCCGATAGGGGTTATGATGCTAGAACGAAGTGATCCAGGTGCCATTTTGAAGACTGCAAGAACAGGGGCAGGAGTGGAGCAGGAACACTCCTGTCCCATCACCCCTAGACAACGAGGGAGTGTCCAGGAAGTACCTCGCCTGGGTGTGTGGGCATGGAGACTATTGGAAGATTGCAAGGGGGGTTCTTGCACAACTCAGGGGCAGGATCATGAGGAGGTGCATTATCTGCGACAGCACTGCTGGATTGCCGGGCTGCATTGTCGTGTGCACTAGCTGTCACCAACCGCCATGCCCACTCTCGATTTCCCAGTCCTAGCCTGTTTCTTCAAATGCAGAATGTATATCTCAATAAATAGGGGTGACCTGCACGGAGTGGTGGGTACACCCCTAAACAAATGCATGAAGAGTGGTGACCTGCACGGAGTGACAGGTGCACCTACTCTTGATGCCTTGCTGGGCAGACTAGATGAACCACATTGGTCTTTATCTGCCATCATATACTATATCAACTACCGATAATTCGATACTCACCCATCCCAAATAGGCATACACTAACCCCAAACAAACACAATTTAATGTTGTTAATTACCTCCTAATGCCCAAACGCTACCCTTATGATAAATGTAACCCTCCAATTGTACTGTCTAGATGTTGTTAAGTTCCCTTATGTTAAATGTTGTTAAGTTCCCTTTGTTAAATGTAACCCTCCATTTGTGATGTGACCACTTTGAGTGAAGGATAAGGTGGTATACAAATCTGTTTAAATAAATAAATAAATGTTACTATGTCATTAATTTTACCCAATGCTATCTGGACTTGATATGCCATAGTGCTTACCACAGGGGTTCCCCATAATGTCCCAAACAGCAGCCTTTCAGTACTAAAGATTATGCAAGTAACAATTTAAATATAATACTTAAGAAAATGCAAACATTTAGGGGCCGATATTCAAAGTAATTAACGCAGTTGGCAAACCTGCTAACTACGTTAATCATGGCAGCTGGGATATTCAGCAGCATTAATGCAGTTAGTGCCTCTGAATATCCCCAGGTGCCACCACTGAATGCCCCAATGCTAGCATCAGAGTGTTCCAGGGTGGAGTGTAGGCGGCACCCAAGGATAACTGGCGCTATCTGGCCAACCCAGATAGTCATTGCCGAAGGTTGGACATGGCCCCAACATTTAATATCCAGGTTTAAACTTCAAAAATCTATATTTTGATCTAATAATGGAGCTCAGACTTCTTCACGGTGATATAATAGTGTAGTGTCAACTTACAAATTCATCATCTCTCCATTTTAATTTATAGCGTGTGCTTGCAAATATCAAAGAATATATATGTGCTGGAAAGTACTTATCTTCAACTTTATCAAATTGTTGACTCCTCAAAAGAGTTCTGAGTGAAACTCCTCAACAAAACCCCGACATTCTTGAGCTGGCCAATAGGTTTCACTCCATATGGCCAAAGGGCTTCTTCAGGAAACCTTGTGAGCTTTATGGTCTCTCCACAAAAGCTTCACTTAGTTAGATATGCTCAACATTATGCATCTGCAAGCATCAAGTCAACTTGTATGCTGAATTGTGCTATTGCTCTGTATTTCCAAGCGTATTGTGCAGCACATGAAGACTGAACCCTTTTCTTTTTCTGTTTATGGGTGATTTAACTGGTTATCAGACCTGAAATAGAGCAGCCGCAAGAGGAGTTTATTGATTACCAGTTAATGCTGAGATACTTTAGTATGTGCGGGATAAGGAGACACCACAGAGTGACACAGACAACAATACTGTACAGCATAGGATGGATACCATAGGGGCATTTGTTTGCACTGAAAAAAGCTCTACTGGTCTTCTCGAGTTCCCATTAAAGTCCAGGTTGGCCAGGCTTGTCTTAGTTTTACCACACTCAAATGCAGAAAAGGAAAGGATGCTCAGTCTTGTTCAAAAGAATAAGACGCCATTCACATCAAACCTTGAGCTTGATGGAACATTCTCCTCTATTATCCAAGCAAACTTGGCAAATCCAGAGCCATGTTTCAAATCTTAGCCATCCAAAAAAATTATAAATGCAACTGAAGAGTTGCATCGCAATATAACAGAGCACAAGATTAGAACAGGCCATTGTCTTGTTCAACATCAGAGGCCTTCTCGTTTTCTAGCCTTGAATGGAATTTTACATAGGCCAGCTATTTTATTGCAGATTGTTGTTTCACAGTTTTTACATTTGTCTTTAAATGTTCTTGTAATAACTTATTAAAAAACATTTAGCACACAACATATGATATTGCATTACATAAGAACATAAGAAATATCATACTCGGTCAGACTTAGGTCCATCAAACTCAGTTTCCTGTTTCCAACAGTGTCCAATCCAGGTCACAGGTACCTGCCAATTTTCCAAAAAGACATACAGGTTCTACAATGTTTGTATTGGGGCAAGCAGTGGATTTCCCGGATTCTTTTTAATAATGGTTTATAGACCTTTCCTCCAGGAACTTGTCCAAACTTTTTTTAAACCCAGCTACATTTAAACCCAACTACATCTAAACCCAATTTGACATTCTCTACATTTTCTACCAACTAAATATTTTTTTTGTGCTGCTATATGGGATTGAAAACGTTTATTTAAGATAATGTATGATATTCCACTGCAGATGTCAAATTGACAATCTATTTATGTAATTATTATTTATTTATGTGATTTTTATACCGCCATATCAAGAATCATAGCAGTTTATATAAAACAACTGAATTACATTACATTACATCCACTGTATATACAGCTTCTGTCAACTGAAAAGCTTCTTCTTCTGGATTGAAAAATTACAAGTTAAATAAAAACAGGCAGCTAAATATCATTTCATGTTGCTCCTTTTCATTTGCCAAGCAATGCAACATGCAGATCTTTGCAAATTTATATTCTAAATGCCCTCCAAGGAAAAACTTCACTCATTGGCCTTCAGTCCCACTCTTTGGAGCTGTACATCTCACAGTTTGAGATGGGCATCTCTGTTATAAAGGAGTGAAGTCCAGAGTTTCTCCAGGATGAGAATCTCTGCATAAACCCTGCAGATCCAGTTCTGTGAACACACTCAGCATTCACAGAAACTCCCCTACTGGGGTTACAGAACAACAGAAACTAAAATGCAAGGAAAATCCTTCACAATGCTCACACACAGTGGTGGTGTCCGGCCGGTTCAGCCGAATCGGTTCCTGCCATGGGCCACATTTGGCAAACTGGGCTGGACATGCTGCCCCAATGCCTGCACTGCATTGGCAGGACTCCCCCCACCCGCCAGTGGTTTAATGATATTGGGTGACCATGGCATTGCAGGAAGCCCCTGCTGCTGTCAAACCAACTGCGGGTGGGGGATTGGGACACTGGGCCACCAGGGAGCTGCTGCCCTGCGGTGACCACCAGCAGCCCAAGCACGTGGTGCTGGCAACACAAATACATGCCGTGCTGCCACCAGTTCAGTCCTGTCAGTGGCAGGATCAATCCAAACTGATTCCTGTTCAGATCAAATCTCACCACTGGTCACACATGCAAAACACAGACAGATTCTCACAGAATAAGGAATCACTATGAACAGAAACATGCAAACACTGAACTGCAAACTCTGAAGCCAGACTGCAGGAAATGCAATGCTGGAGAAATAGAAACAGAAATGCATTTCCTTTTGCACTGTACAAAATGTAGAGATAGAAGAGATGGTCCACATTGAAATTTCCAAAGCTGACACCAACATTTCCAAAGCTAAAACCAAAAATATAAAGATGTTTTCTGTTTGTTATTTGGATATCTTAAATCCTGACAAAACTCTCCATTCCCACAACCTACAAAAACTTCAGAGTTTTCCAGGGCTATTTACAGCTACCAGTGCATTTTACTATTTATCATACCATGTGCGAGATTTTACTGTAAAAATAGAAAATCAAAATCAAATATGCAGGGGCGGCTCTATAATGAGGCGAAGTGAGGCGGCTGCCTCAGGCGGCAAAGTTTTGAGGGCAGCAAAAAATGCCCCCAAAACAGCTGCCTCACTTTGCCTTCAAAAGTAAAAAAACAACAAACAAACAAAATAAAAGCACACAAGTTGCTGCCGCTGCCAAGTCCACTTCTCGGCGGCGGCAAACTCACTGCCTTCTTCTCCTGCAGCCTCAGCTCCCTGCCTATTAGAGAACCACGGCTGTGCTGGTAACTGCAATAGAAAGAAAAAAGAAGCCGATGCAGAGCCTTCCCGACTCTCGAAGGACTCCATGCAGCTTTGTCCCACACCCAAAGGAAGTTGTAACAAATATAAATATATGGGTTTGCCCCTCAAATATTGTATATTGTCTATCATACTATATTTTTTTGCACTACTCAACTCTTACTGTGGACATATTGATATGCTAAAGCCTTTTCATGACCACCCATAACTATACATCTTGCTTTCTTCTTCCTCTCCCCAGTACCCCTCCCCATCAGAATTGTAATCCCTTCCTCTCCCACTGGCTCTCTATCTACCTGTTTCACCTTCTCCTTCTCTGCTGTACTTTGTCTCCCCCAAACTAATTTTAGAACTTTGTATTTATTGTATTTAGCTATTTTTCTATACCATTCAGTCTACAAGTTTAGGCTCTTTACATGAAAACAATGTGGCCAACAGGGTGTTACATAGAATGGAGTAACATTTAACATTGACAAAAACATCAACCTCCAATCACACATAAACAAAACAGCAACAAAGGCATACCGCAAACTAAACCTTATCAGAAGACTATAGCCACTTCTCCACCAGGACCACTTCAGGACCATATGTCAAGCCATCATCACACTGATACTGGATTATGGCAACTCACTCCATAATCCAGTGCCAAAGCAGGTCACACACCCTCCCAAGTGCTCCCAAAAGCAGGTCACACACCCTACCAAGTGCTCCCAAAGCAGGTCACACACCCTATCCTGATGGTGCAAAACATGACAGCACAAATCAACAGTGAAACCAATAAGATGGACCACATTACACCAGTATTATGCCAATTACATTGGCTCCCAATTCAAGCACAATATTAAACATCTTCAAAATCATCCCTAATTCCACAGCAGACATCCTGGAAACTGCAATAACAAGAGAAATCAGTACCCACCCCAGAAGGACAAAAAATAGATGTACAATCAAGATGCCTACGGACCATCAAAACAGCAACAAATCAACCTCCAAGAGAGCATTCTCACTAGCCACACTACACCTATGGAACACCTTTCTCAAAGAAATCTGTTCCACCGAAGATGGTAAGGACTTTTGATAAAAACCCAAGATCTTTCTGTTTATAGAACATTATGGACATATCACTTAACCTGACTGCCACGCTACCCCTAACATGTATCTACTTTGAAACAATAGAACACCCTCAATAACCATACCTAGATGTAAATGAACAGAGCCTTGTAAATATGACCCTCACTTGGTTTGCAGTTTGTCGTGCTGTGAGGGCTTGTGTGCATCAGTGATGCTCAGAGCTAAACTATCGGTAGTTTAACTACTGGCAGGGTCTCCCAAGATGGACAGGTCTCAGCTGAGGTGCCAGACCAAGACAAACCACCCATCTGGGCAGCAGCAGAATGGGATAGTGTTGACAGCAGAGGATCACATTTCTGTGACAACGGCAACAACACCAAACTTAAACTGCACGGAAGAAAGGCTGGGCAATCTACTTCTGTATCTTGCCATGAAAACCGAATGGATAGTTACAACAAAACAAATTGTGCTATAGTGCTGGAAGATGAGACCCCCAGGTCGGAAGGCACTCAACTAGCTACTGGGGAAGGGCTGAAGACTTTTCAGAGTAAATCCAGCATTTATGATGTGGTTGGATCAAAGCCCTTGGGACGTCTGACTGCTGATGTAGCTGTGCATGAAATGAGAGTCAGAAGCTGTAAAGATGTCTTACGCATTGGAACATGGAACATACGAAGCATGAACCAAGGGAAGTTGTAGGTGGTCAAGAATGAAATGGAACATGTACAACTTGATCTGTTGGGTGTCAGCGAACTGAAATGGACTGGCATCAGGCACTTTGCATCAGATGATCACAAGGTCTACTATGCTGGAAATGAAAGTCAAAGAAGAAATGGTTTTGCATTTATAATAAAGAAGAAACTGGCAAGAACTGTAATGAAATACAAAGCAGTCAGCGAACGCTTAATCTCTATTCGTCTATGAGGAATGCCTATCAACACAACTATAATTCAAGTATATGCCCCAACAACAGCTGCAGAAGAGAATGAAATTGAAGAGTTCTATGAACAAGTACAAGCTGAAATTGACAGAACATGCAAACAGGATATTCTGATACTCATGGGTGACTGGAACGCAAAAGTTGGCAACAAAGAAGAAGGCAAAGTAGTTGGAAAATATGGACTTGACAACAGAAATGAAGCTGGAGAAAGACTGATAGAATTCTGCAAGACCAACGGTCTATTCATCTCAAACACATTCTTCCATCAACACAAGCGGTGATTGTACACATGGACTTCACCCAATGGATTGTATAAAAATCAAATTGACTTCATCTGTGGAAGTCAACGATGGAAATGTTCTATAACATTAACAAAGACAAAACCTGGAGCTGAATGTGGTACAGATCATCAACTACTAGAATGCAAACTTAAGCTAAAGTTGAAAAAGAGCAAACCATTCATGAATGCAGCAAAATATGACCTTGAGAATATACCACTGGAATTTAAAGACTTCCTGCAAAATCGATTTGCTGCTTTAGATACAAATGACAGAGCTCCAGAAGAGTTGGAGGTTGTGTTGGAAGAAAGCGAGAAGTCTCTACAAAAGGTGAAAAAGCAAAAACGGCCAAAATGGATGACGGAAGAAACTCTGAAAATTGCCCAGAAATGCAGAAAAGCTAAAGCCAGAGGAGAAAGAAAGACAATAACAGAACTCAACAGAGATTTCCAACATGTAGCAAGACAGGACAAGGAAAAGTACTACAATGACGCATGCAAGGAAATAGAAGCAGAAACTATTAGAGGAAGAACAAGATCGGCTTTCCTAAAGCTACGAGAGTTAAAGAAAAAGTTCAAGCCTCGAATTGGAATGTTACAAGATGCTCAAGGTTCTATGTTGAATGATGCTGAGAAGATCAAGAAAAGGTGGAAGGAATATACAGAGTTTTTATATGATAAAGATCAAGTGGACCAACAGCCATTTCAACCTGTACCTTATGATCGGGAACCATTGGTGATGAAAGAAGAAGTTAAAGCAGCATTGAAAGCCTTATCAAAGAACAAAGCACCAGGCATTGATAGCATTCCCATAGAAGTATTATAGCAATCTGATGCAGCTGTTACCGTAAATACAAAGCTCTGCCAAGAAATATGGAAGACATCATCATCATGGCCAACTGACTGGAAAAGATCTGTGTTTATACCAATACTAAAGAAAGGTGATCCAACTGACTGTGGAAATTATCGCACAGTCGCTCTGATCCCACATGCCAGCAAGATTCTACTGAAGATTATTCAAAAAAGACTACAACCATACCTGGAACAAGAACTACCTGAAGTGCAAGCAGGGTTCAGGAAAGGGCGAGGAACGAGAGACATCATTGCGGATGTGAGATGGATCCTTGAAAAGACTAAAGAATACCAAAAGGATATCTATTTGCGCTTTATTGACTATAGCAAGGCTTTTGACTGTGTAAACCATGAGAAACTCTGGGCCACTTTAAGAAGCATGGGTATACCAGAACATCTGATCGTACTCTTGCACAATCTGTACATTGATCAAGAAGCAACATTTTTAACAGAACAAGGAGAAACAGAATGGTTTAAAATAAGCAAAGATGTAAGATAAGGCTGCATACTTTCCCCCTACCTGTTTAATTTATATGCAGAACAAATCATCAGAGAAGCAGGATTATATGAAGACAACAGAGGTGTGAAGATTGGTGGAAGACTCATCAACAACCTTCGCTATGCTGATGATACCACATTACTGGCTGAAAGTGAAGATGATCTGAAACATTTGCTTCTCACAATCAAAGAACATAGTCTCAAAATGGGCCTGCACCTTAATGTAAAGAAGACAACGATCATGACAACTGGCATAATCAACAGGTTCATCGTTGAAGGAGAAGAAATTGAAAATCGTGAACAACTTTAACCTACTTGGATCAACTATCAATAAAGAAGTAACAAGCAGTCAAGAAATCAGATGACGCATTGCTCTTGGCAGAATGGCTATGAAAGACCTAGATAAGATTCTCAAGAGCAGAGATGTCTCTCTCCATACAAAGATTCGACTTGTTCAAGCCATGGTATTTTCAATAACCTCATATGGATGTGAAAGCTGGACAGTGAAAAAGATAGACAGGAAGAAAATTGATGCCTTTGAATTATGGTGCTGGCGGCGAATACTGTGTATACCATGGACTGCCCGAAGAACAAACCAGTCGGTACTAGAGGAGATCAAACCTAAGCTTTCTTTAGAAGCTCAGATGACAAGACTTCGACTTTCATACTTTGGACACATCATGCGAAGAGAGAGATCATTAGAGAAAGACATCATGCTTGGCAAGATAGAAGGTCAACACAAAAGAGGAAGGCCAGCAATGAGATGGATTGATACAATAACAGCAGCTATGAGTACCAGTCTGTCAACAATGAGCCGCCTGACTCAAGACCGAACACAATTTAGGATAGCTATCCAGAGGGTCGCCATGAGTAGACTCCGACTCGATGGCACTTAACAACAACAACAACATACATCTACTTTGAAACAATAGAACACCCTCAATAACCATACCTAGATGTAAATGAACAGAGTCTTGTAAATATGTTAAATAACTTGTAAATAGTCATCACCCTGTTAAATACCCCAAGCTAAGATAATTGCCATTTAAGAGGAGCGGTCTTTGCAAGATAATGTTTGCCAGGGGAGGAGCTTACCTTCATGCAGCATTGGTAGCAGGCTGGTCTTCTTGGCGTTTTACTTGTCTGCAATTGGACAATCGGTGGATGACCTGCTGACAGGGAGTCGCTGGGTCGATTGGCCATTGGTGTGCACACTGCTGTGATTCTGTGGGTATGCCTAAATTGGACATTTGTTCTTGATGAGGGATATCAAGCGCAGTTAAATAAATAAATAATCAACAAAAAATATTGTGATATGCACACATGACCTATTCCAGGACTAGTCATAGAAATTAAAATCCAAACTATTTTCAAACAGCTATCCAAAACGGCCAATAGCTGCATGATAAATACTAGGCTTTTCGAAAAAACACCATAACGGCAATTGATAATATGCTTATTATAAAGCCATTCTACAACTACATATAACTTTGTGTATAGAATCAATAAAACACATAATAAGCCCCGAGTCCAGGGGTATCCAAAGGTTTTAATATCTGAATCTGGTAATCTAAATAGAGGCTGTCTGTGACTGTCAGTAGCTGCCGGGTTAAAAAATAAATAAATACAAAAATAGCAAACATCACAGCTGTTAAAAATCTCATAGCCAGACTTTATCCTATATTACAGTGTCCCCACTAGTAATGCCAAATCACCATTTTATATTCTCTTATATGATCAATGTTTTAAAACTTTTTTCAAACAGCTTTGTTTAACACCTCATCCTTCAATTAAAGTGGTCACAACACAATTGGGAGATACATTTAACATGAGGGGATATGAGACTCAGACACTAATACTTGCAGGGAACATGTGCAATGGAGGCTTGCCCAAAACCACAAGGGGCAACTGTGGGACTAGAAACACCAGTCCTTCTGGCCCAAGGTTGCTGTTCTCTAGTGGGATTTGAACCCCTGACCTTCCAGCCTGTGGTAATTTGTTCCAACCACTAGGCCACGCCTCCCTTCTTTCAAAAGAGGCAGTTAGCATCTCCTGCACTTGAAAAGAGGCAGCTAGTGTCTCCTGCACGTGAAAAAATAAGGATAAGAAAATATATTTACTTATAAACAATAAAACCTCCAAGACAACATCTCTGCAGAGCTGAAGATCCTGCCAAACAAATGATTGATGCTTGCCATGGTGACAACACCACTAACAGAAAAACAAAGAACAATGAAAGAAAAGAACAGAAAAAAAGAAAGAAAAGGAAGAAAAATAAAAGTATCTTCTCCCTTTTTGTTCTGATATTTTTCTCCTTTAGCAATATGTCAGCTTTCTTCTCATCTAGTGTCTTATCCATTAGAATGAGAATGACCCAAGTTCTTCTTAATTCTCTTAGAGTAATGATCCCAGTGCTTTTCCAGTACAGCGATGTTATACTATTTACAGTTTCCAATGGATGAGACACGCCACCTTGTTGTGCCTTTCTATATGGAAATTTTCTACCATCTGAATTTCACAACCAGCTATGAGTAAACATTTCCAGCTCTTTCACACAAGATCTACATATGTCTGTTTTACTAATTTTCTCTTTGCTAGCTGTGATCCATCTTGTCCATAATTCATTATGCTGGAGCTGCAACTACCCATTTCTCATCCTTACATTTCAGTTAATAAACACCAGGAGAGCAGATCATCAGCAATATATGTGTTTTGTTTTATTTTTAAAATTTTTCACTTCAGGACAATTTTGCTAATTAAAGAGGTATCTGTAGCTGTTGCCTAAAAAAAAAAAAAATCATCCACAGTCATGGTGAAGTCCTCAAAAATGATTACTTAAATATTTTTGTCGGACAGCGCTGAGGAAAGACAGTAGATGAACTATCCACACCAGTCAAGCGGTGTCCATTTTATTCTCATAAATTACATTGAAATCTGAAAATCGTCATTTAAAAGCACACTCTAATCCAAAACTCATCAGAGCCAAATTCACTTATCTTAATTTGATGAAAATTGCATGACGTTCACGTTTTGGGGTAATCCAACCCCTCTATCAAGTGCTCGACAAATCTTTCCACAGCTCATTCGCTACTTCCAACTGCTACAAAATGCTGCCAACCAAAGCGGTCAATCATATAAAGGACTTGTTTTCAAATGATTGGCTATTGGCAACTGCCATTCAACCAAGAATCCACCAATATGAATGGGAGCTCCCACAAAAACAGGGAAACCCACCAGTGATTGGTGTCACGTCAGAACAAGCTAGTCCAATCGATTGCCAGATTCATGGACCCCGGATGTATCGATTGTAATAGGTAGATCCTTCTCTGTTCAGTCCATTGTAAACGAGCCATGCGATCACCCTCACTGGGATCCTGCGGAATATGATCTATAACAGTCCAACACAAATGATCAAAAGAATGATGATGTGTGATACAATGAGGTTATCAAATTTGCAGATGACACAAAACTATTTAAAGTTGTTAAAACCCAAGAGGATTGTGGAAAATTGCAAGAGGATCTTGATAAATTGGAAGACTGAGCATCAAAATGGCAGATGAAATTTAATGTGGACAAGTGCAAAGTTATGCACCTAGGGAAGAACAACCCAAACTATGGTTACACAATGCAAGGTTCCACTTTAGGAACCAACACCCAGGAAAAAGATTTAGGCGTCATTGTGGATAACATGTTAAAACCCTCGGCCCAGTGTGCAGCGGCGGCCAAGAGAGCAAATAGAATGCTAGGTATCATAAAGAAAGGAATGGAAAATAAAACAAAAGATATTATAATGCCTCTATATCGTTCCATGGTGAGACCGCACCTTGAATATTGTGTGCAATTCTGGTCGCCGTATCTTAAAAAGGAAACAGCGTTATTAGAAAAGGTTCAGAGAAGAGCCACCAAAATGGTAAAGGGGATGGAAGGATACTCCTATGAAGAAAGGCTAAAATGGTTAGGGCTCTTTAACATGGAAAAGAGACGGCTGAGGGGAGATATGATAGAAGTCTATAAATTAATGAACGGAGTGGAACGGGAAAACGTAGATTGATTGTTTACGTTAGCAGAATATAGAAAGACTAGGGGACATGCAATGAAGCTACAGGGTAAACTATTTAAGACTAATAAAAGAAAATATTTTTTCACTCAACATGTAATCAAACTCTGGAATTTGTTACCGGAGGATGTAGTAAAGGCTGTTAGTGTAGCTGGGTTTAAAAAAAGTTTGGACAAGTTCCTGGAGGAAAGGTCCATAAATCATTATTAAGAAGGGACCAGGATATCAATGCTTGACCCAGTGCAAGCATTGTGGAACCTGTGTCTTTTGGGGAAACCGCTAGGTACGTATGACCTAGATTGGCCACTGTTGGAAACAGGATACTGGGCTTGATGGACCTTGGTCTGACCCAGTATGGCATATCTTATGTTCTTATGTTCTTATGTTCATAGGTGCTGCAAGCGTCTGTAGACGTAACCTGGATGCATATTCACCCAAACGAACTTTTATGGGGCCCGTGGTGCGACCCACATAAAGCATGGGACAGGTACACTGTATGATGTAAACTACAAAAGCTGAAGTACAAGAAGTGGACCAATGCCGGTAATATGTCTGTCCCATCTTAGGATCAGTCCAAGTAGTGCCAGATAAAGTATTAGCACAATAAACACATTCATTACAAGGGAAATGGCCCTGAGAACTCAAATCAGGGTACACCGGTCTATCTAAAGGGGTGGTAGATTTAATCAAAAGATCCCTTAGATTAGACCCTCTTGTAAAAGCTAACCTTAATGGTTTGTCAAAGCAGGAATGCAAAGATAGCACAGACCAATATTTCCGCAAAAAATGTTTGTCACTTCTGAACTGTGACACATATAAGGAAACACACCCACCAACACATTTTCAGTCAAGTTGTCAAGGTCTATAGTTGGAGCCTCAAGTAGCCACTCACAATGGGTATAACACGCACGCCAATACGCACGAGACACTATTTTTAACGGGTAACCCCTAGATATTAGTTGTAATTTTAAATCATGTGCATGAAGTTTAAACTCCGCTATAGATGAACAAAGGTGGCATAATCTCAGAAACTGACCATACGGTAAACTCCTACGCAAGGGTTCCAAATGGAAACTCTGATAATTTAGAAGACTATTGTGCTGGACGAGCTTCCGATATAAAGTAATAAGTAGGCGACTTCCAGAATGATAAATAAGCATGTCCAGAAACTCCAGTTGTTGTGGATCGATGTGAGCTATAAATTTAATGTTAGGCTTTAATGAATTTAGCTATTCAAGAAATTGATGAAGAGAAACCAAATCTGATGTCCATATAAAAAAGATGCCGTCCAAATATCTTTTCCAGAGGAGTAAATGAGTGAAAAATGACAACGTGTATATGTACTCTTCCTCCAGTGCCGCCATATATAACATTGTGATTGAGGGAGCAACTGTAGCTCCCATTGCTATGCCAAAGATCTGTTGAAATTTATTTTTTTAAACAGAAAATAATTTCGCGTGAGAATCAATGTAACTAGATCCATCAAAAATTATCTAGGTAAATGAGAGGGAGCCATAGAAAACAAAGATGGTAGCAATTCTAAAGCGCCTTGTTGGTCAATGTTCATGTATAAAGCGGCAACATCCAAGGTCACCAAAACCAATTCAGAAGATGGTAAAGCCAATGCATCCAAGTATGTCAAAAATGTGTAGAATCCCTAATAATCCCTTGAAGCTTCCTCCTTCAAAAAAATGTCGCAAAATGTGGATAAAGGTTCTAATATAGAACCATGACATGAAATTATAGGTCTACCGGGAGGAGCCTGTAGAGATTTATGTATTTTGGGCACCTTGTAGATCACCGGAATCTTGGGGTTAGTCACTATCAAAAATCGGTATTCTTTCTTGGTAATCCATCCATTTCCAAATGTTATGGTTACCAAATTTCGAATATCTACTTGCAACATTGGAGTAGGATCATGCTCTAATTTCACATAAACCTGAGGGTCCAACACATGAGCTCGAAGTTCCTGAACGTAGTCCTCCGTAGTTTGTACTGCAATGGCACCTCCCTTATCAGCACATCGTATGGTAATGGAAGAATCCCTTGAAATATGCTGTAAATATTCACGATCTAATTTAGTGATATTCGACTTCCATCATGAAAAAGATTGTTCCGATTTTTCTAACTCATTCAAAACTAGTGTTTGAAATGTCGCAATGGCCGGATCTGGTATTCCAGGTGGAGTCCAACGAGAAATTGGTCTAACCACCGAACCATCCAAAGAAGATGACTGCCCATCAAAAAAGTGAAAAGCATCATACTTAACCGTAGGCACAAAAGATGGCTCTAAATTAAGCAGGCAATCCCAAGAAGGAATGGTGGGTTCTTGGTTGAATGGCAGTTGCCAATAGCCAATCATTTGAAAACAAGTCCTTTATATGATTGACCGCTTTGGTTGGCAGCGTTTTTTAGCAGTTGGAAGTAGCGAATGAGCTGTGGAAAGATTTGTCAAGCACTTGATACAGGGGTTGGAGTACCCCGAAACGTGCACACCTTGCAATTTTCATCAAATTAAGATAAGTGAATTTGACTCTGATGAGTTCTGGATTAGAGTATGCTTTTAAATGATGATTTTCTGATTTCAATGAAATTTATGAGAATAAAATGGGCACCACTTGACTGGTGTGGATAGTTCATCTACTGTCTTCACTCAGTGCTGTCCGACAAAAATATTTAAGTAATCATTTTTGAGGACTTCACCATGACTGTGGATGATATATAGATTATTGGTCACTGGTTTTTGTGGGGATTTTTTGGTTTGTAAAAAAATATATAGCTGAAAAGTTACTAGAGGTTTCAGGAAAATAAAAAACCTAACTGGCTTTTTTTCAGACAATCAGAGGATGATCTTGGACCAGGTACCTATGGATTAGAAGACATGTAACTTGCAGAAGAGTTATTATGTCTAAATGTGTGTGTGTATGTATATGTGTGTGTGTGTGTGCAGTACTGTACCTAGCCCTGTATGAGCGGTGCAGTCGCACAGGATGCAAAGGCTTAGGGGATACATTTCAGCTGCCTGCTGTTGCCATGATGCTGCCCCTTTTTGTTCTCTCACTGGCAGCAGGGCAGCAGAAGGCAGCCAAAATGTGCCCCCTAAGCCTTTCTACAGGTCCGGTCCCTCTTCTCTGATGTGATGCCAGAGCAGGGAGGGAATAGATCTGCTTAAAATTCAGCAGCAGTAGAGCAGAACAGATCTGCAACTTGAATATCAGGCATGCACCCCCCTCTTCCCCATACCTCCATCAAGCCACTGCCTGCTCTTGCCCTGCTGCCGGTGCCACCATGGAGAAAATAGAGGGCAGCTGCAGCAGGGTGACAGCAGGCAGTAGCTGGACGGAGGTATGGGGAGGGGGGAGGAGAGGGGGCATGCGCCCAATGTGCAAGTTGCACAGGGCGTGATTCTGGTTCTGTACGGCCCTGTGTGTGTGTGTGTGTGTGTGTGTGTGTGTGTGTGTGTCGGAGGGGGAGCAAGGGCTGAGTCTAACTAGCCTGCTGTATTGCTGGTAGTCTTCATTCCTTTTTCATGATAGACCCAAAGTATGTCTGGGCTGGAGCTCTATGTAAAATGATAACTGGAGTTTTTGATTTGTGAATCTATTGACCCTGCTGTAGAGATTTACTTCAAATTTTTTTTTTTGCTATGTTTGTGTGCCAGAAATTCTGTGGCAACATGTTAAAATATATTATCAGAGATGCTTATAAAAGCTAATCCAGATCCTGGTTGATGATCATTGCACAGATAGTATAACTTTGGAGGGACTGTTGTAACACCAGACTGCATATTAGTTAAGTATGAGCTAATAAGATCCTCATATCTAGTAGACCACCCCAATCTGAGATCCTCAGCAACTCTTGCAAAGGTAACAGAAAATTCCTAAACAATCTTAAGGCAGTGAAATCTCATTGAAGGAAACCAAGTTGTTTGATTTGATATACTTAAGAGCTTAAATGTATAAAGAGCTCCCTAGCACATCCCATCATGCAGCTGGAGCTCAAAGTTCAAAAGACAACTTTCAGCGATGCTACATTAACATCAACGCCTTCAGAAACATCTGAAAGCATACAAGTTGGAACAACTAGATCTCTGCAAATTCTAATATAATTTCAATCCAGAGAAAACCCCTGAACTTGGAATTAAGATTAAGGCCTCTCTCCATATCAAATTAGGAAGCCAATGAACAGATGGCCCCATATTCCAAGGCATTTACACGGTTAGTGCTGCTGAATATCCCCAAGTAACATCATTATATGCTTAGCATCGGGGCATGTTAGAGCATTGCAGGGTGGAGCGGAAGCAGAGTCAATCGCAAACCAGTCAACAGCGATATTGAGGCGCTGCCTGGTTTGTGATCTGTGGTGAAAGCCAGGCACAGGAAACCCTGGTCTAACTTTCACCGAGTATCGCTAACTGAGCAGCAGCTCAATATCGCCCCTGCCCACTTAGTAATCAGACTTTGCAGCAACCCTGAATATTCAATGCAGGGACTAGATATGACTCCTGCATTTAATATCTGTGCTTGATGTTCAGCACTGGCGACTAGCCACTGTAATCCCGCTAGCCACCAGCACTGAATATCAGGCCCAAAGTGCTTTCCAAGTACCCCGAAAGGTATAAGGCTTACCTCTTGACCTTCCAGCCAACTTGAGGTGAAACCATTTGTTAGCCTCTCTCATGGAAGATTAAGGTACAAAAAAGAGGCCCTGAAGAGAACCTCTTGCTCCATATACTTGATCTCTATAACTATGAAAAGCATGCATTGGCTCCAAAAGGGGCTTGCTGACCTGGCATCTGCTGCCTATTACCCTCTGGTGTTTGCCAATTGTCCGCCAAGTAAATAACTCTTGAAAAGTGCCATGAAAGGACACTGCAGAGGACAGATGTGTTGCAGTGCTGTTAACGAGCCTTGATAGGAAAACAGGACAGACATTACTCCATTCAGACTGTAGGAACAACCAACTGACATGCTGTAGAAAGATAACAAGGTGCTCAAGATCAAGCTGGAGACCAAAGACACAATTATCAAGCAAGAATGGAATCAGAAAAACCTACATGTTTTTTTTAAATTGAAGGTCCGCTCCACTGTCGCTGCCTCCACCACTGCCAAGAGAACAGGAAAAGCGGTGGTGGTGCAAGCAGGCCTGGCAGGCAGCATGGGGGGAAGCCAACTGAAGAGATGTGGGGCAAAATGAGGAGATGCTGAGTGTGGTGGGATGGGGCAAATGACAAGCACCTGATGTCTGCGGAGGGCGGGGGGGGGGGGGTGTTGTGCCAGGTTTGAAAGTCATACAAAGCACGATTTATGGCTTGGTGTGGCCCTGGGTAAGCCTGCCTGCAGCTACCAACCAGTCCAACTTGATTGTGAGGGAGCAAGTGGTAACTGCATGCCTATAACGTGCATAGAAATATAGAGCCCGATATTCAAAGGCATTTGCATGGTTTGCACACCTGAAAACCATGTAAGTGCTGTTCTGCAGAATATTCAGCGGAATTAACACAGTTACTGCTGCAGAATATCCGTGAGTGCCACTGTTGCATGCCCCAATTCTAAATGGTTAGCACTGGGGTGTGCCAGGGGCATTCTAGGGTGGCCCTCATCTCTAACCGGGCAGTGACAATATTGAGCGGCTTCCCTTATAGTGACACACAGCAAAAGTAAGGCGCAGAAAATGCTGTGCTCACCTTGATGGCAGAAGCTAACTGGGCAACAGCTATATTCAGCCCCTGCCCGGTTAGGTTCTGCGGTGAAAATAAGGACTGCATGTATCTTTATAAAACAGGCTATAACTAGACACCTTCTCCACCTCCAAACATAGGCAACTTATTATAATTACCTTCTATATAGATTTATTATGTATTTATTTATTAGGATGTAACTGCCTTTATGCAGAGGTTCGCCCAAGGAGGAGTGCATCCCAACTCGATACTGCTTAACTATCATGTTTTAAAAAAAAATTCAGTTTGAAACATAGTTAAATCTTAACTTCCTAGGAATTACCTCCTGGGTTATCCGTGTTTCGACAATTGGTGTTGAATGACATTGCAGTTTTAGAAAGGAAATATCCTTTCAGAAATTACAATGTCCTGTCAAGATCAGAATGGCTGGCTCTACAAGAACTTTGAGCACAGCCTGAATTGGTGATCAAACAAGCCGATAAGGGGGGGTGCAGTTGTGCTTTTGAATAGATCTGATTATGTGGAAGAAGCACAACGCCAATTATCTGATCGCACTGTTTATGTGCGTTTATGGGTAGACCCCACTGTGGAGTTGAACGATATGATTACGGAATTAGCGACCCAGGTGTTCCATGAACGATGTATTTCCAAAAAAGAAATGAGGTTTTTAATTGTGCCATCGCTGTGTATACCCCATTTCTATCTTTTGCCTAAGATACATAAGAGTTTGGTGCAACCCTCAGGGAGGCCCATAGTATTTTATTTATTTATTTATTTCACATTTCTTATATACTGCCTTTCATGATATCAAGGCAGTTTACATTGAACAAACTGAAATTACATTGAACAGGGCATTATAACTTGGAGATAACTATTTTACAGGGAGCATGGGCTATGGAGGGTTAAGTGGCTTGCTCAAGACCACAAGGAGCACCTGTGGGACTAGAAACCCCAGTCCTTCCAGCCCAAGGTTGCAGTCCTCTAGTGGGATTTGAACCCCTGACCTTCTGGCCTGAAGTACCTTCCCCAACCACTAGGCCACTCTTCCACTCCATGGGGCTCGGTATTAGAGCCTCTGTCGATGCTATTGGATTCCTTTTTACGTCCATTATTAGTTACCATTCCTTCTTATGTGCGTGACACCATGCATTTTTTGAATATTTTGATGGAGGCTTCTGCATGGGCAGATAATGCCTCTGTTGTGTTGGTGACCTTGGACGTGCAAGCTTTAGATACAAGCATCCCACAATTGGCGGCCCTGGAAGCGATTAGATCAGGTTTGGTTCAACGTGGTGATGTGGGTGATTCACTAATGGATTTTTTGATGCAGTTTGCTAAATTAGCGTTGGGCAGAAATTATTTTTGTTTTGGGGATGATTTGTTTCAACAGATTAGTGAGATTGCTATGGGGGCTTCTTTTGCCCCCTCTGTGGCTAATTTATTTATGGCCCAGTATGAACAACGGTGGCTGTTAGACTCTCCTTATTCTTCTCAGATTAAAATCTGGCGGAGGTATATCAATGATGTTTTTATGTTGTGGGAGGGTCTACAGCCTCTTTAGAGCTGTTTCATAATTGGCTGAACACACTTGATCCCTATATACAGTTCACCATGAGTTATGGTTTAGATGAGATTGTTTTTTTGGATGTTTCGGTGTTTCGCCAGCCAGGTGGTTGGGGTACATCCGTGTACAAGAAGAAAACAGATAGAAATACTTTTTTGCATTTTTCCAGTGCTCATCCATTGAACCTCCTTAAGGGGTTGCCCTTTTCCCAATACATTAGGTATAGGCGTAATTGTTCATCCTTGAGTGATTTTAAGTTGCAGGCTAAGTCCCTTCGTCAGGATTTTTTTAATAGAGGTTACCCTGAACCTGTGGTATATAAAGCATACAAGAGGGCACTTCACAATGATAGGAGTTGGTTGTTATCCCCAAGATTGAAGGAACGGCAGGATGATGACTGTGTAAACTTAATTTCTCGGTTTTCTAAGTTTAGTATGCATATACAGAGTATCGTGCGACATCACACTTCTGTGTTACACACGGTATCGGGTCGTGAGTTTAAACATCTCTGTTGTGTTTGGCGGCACAATTCAAATCTCAAGGAGATTTTGAGTCCTTCTGGGTTGCGCACTGCTCGTTTGTGTGTTGTGAGTCAACCAGGGCATGTCAAATGCGGGCATTGTTCTGTATGTGCGGTTGCATGGGAAATGGATCACTTCTCTTATAAGGATAGGGAATATCTTTTAAGATCAGAGACTTCTTGTGATTCAAATTATGTTGTATATGGGATTTTTTGCCCCTGTCGACTGTTATACATCGGTAAAATGATCCGCTCGTTTCGAGTTCGGATCGGGGAACATAAAAGCTGGTTGCATTGTAAATGGCGTGAGGCCCCTTTGGTTGATCACTGTCTGATGAAGGGTCATGGGTTTTTGGAACTCCAATGTTTTTGTCTAGGGCAGGTTTGTGCTGGTCCTAGGGGGAGAGCACATGGTCAACATTTGCTTTATAGGGAACAGCGTTGGATTTTTCAACTTGGTACTGTGGCACTGGAAGGATTGAATTCTGGGGTTGATTGGGGCGCTTGTGTTTAGATTCAGTTTGTTGATTGGATGAGTGAAGATGTGAGAGAAGTCTGAGCGGTGCTTTTAAACAGGTACATGATATGGGAAGTTTTGATTGGTATGCTCAAGCGTCAGTAGTGGTTGTGAGCTTGCCGGTGGAGGATGGCTTTGTTTGGTGGGGTTTATTGTTGAAGATGCTTCGGTAGGTGGGTTCTTGTTCTAGATGGTTTGCTGGTTTGTAGGTGGTATTCTCGTAGGTTAGTAGTAAATTAAAATATGTTTGTGGTATGTTTTATTTTTAGAATCATTTTCCCCTGAAGCAGCAGCAGCAAAACGCAAGAGGAACTTTTCGGCAGGCGTCGGGTTTCGATCTGGGCTGTTTAAAACCAGGAGTTTTACTCACCAAGACTTTAATTCTTGAGCACTATAGATGTTTGGTTACATTGTGACATTAGGATACATGTTTATGTTGAACACTGTATATGTTTGATTACATTGTGACATTTTGATGTGTGCTTATATTGTGTCAATTTTGTGAAGCTTAGGCTTTGATGCTATGTGTTGAGTATTTTGAAAATATCAGTTGTTCTTGGGGCTGGGTAGTACTCCTGTGAATTTGATATGTATGGTGGACTAGTGAACCATTGATGCATTTAACCTCATTTGTACACCTGAGCTCACTTTGTGTGAACTGTGGGGGGGGGGGGGGGGTGATGAAGGGTTCTGAGGTTTGCTTCTCCATTCTTTTAGACTATAACATACTTTACTGTAAGAAATTGTATTACTACTGAGAGTTAGTAGGTGGAGCTGGGTTTTTGTTTTGCGTACATTTGATTGCAGTTCTGTTAATGATCATAGTGTATATTGTTTGAGTCCAGGGCCAACGACATGTGCGGTTAAGTTATTCCACCTCCGAGGTGGAATAACTTCCCTGGATGTTACTTTATTGTACTGCTGGGGCACGGATGGGGAAGGGGGTGCCTGAGGACATTCCCCACAGCCCGACCCTGGACTTAGGAGGCCAGATTAGGGGTCAGGCTGCGGGGAATTCACTTTATTTTGTGGCAACTGGCATTATGGCTCTTCAATTGAGCTGAGGCGCCATGGCAACATGACGCCATGGCGCTGAAGCTCCATAGAAGAGACTTGACTGAGTTAGCTGGGGACAGTCCTGCACGTGCAGGCCAGACTGAATCACAGTCACAGCCTGCACGTTCAGGACTGTTCGTGATTCTGATCCCACGGGGCTAGACGTGACCCATGGGATCAGAATCAGAATCCCCTCTGTACGTCTGGTTCAGACCGGATATACAGAGGGGATCAATGTCCGGGATGGAAACGGGCCCATAACTATCATAACAAGTTGTCTAGGTAGGACATCAAGGTAAGTACCTCTGTCTAGTGGTGTTTTATAAAACAGACTTACAGAACCTGCAAACGCCATAGCTAAATGCATCAGATACGTTTATACCTGCTCAGGAACAAGTATAATTGTATCTGAAGAATGCACATCGGAAACCTGTTACATTGTTGGTTAGCTGTAAATCACTTTGAATGGTAAAAATAAGTCTAAATAAATAATAAAATATGTTATAAACTGGAACCAGGGGAGGTAATCAAGATGGTGGCAGGACGCTCTGACCGGTTGTGCTACGTTGGCTGAAGCTCTGTCTGTGTGTGTCTTTGGCTGTCCCCGTTAAACTTTTTGATGGGGCGGAAGAAGCGAAAGCAAGCATCCCTTCCTCCTGGGGCTGTCTTGCCGGCGCCATTGACCCAGCGAACTCTGCCTAATTGTGGCTTTGCGGTCGGAGGACAGGCGGCATCTTCGGCAGCGGCGAGAGAGGAAGAACCGTCGCTGGGTGCATCGGGTATTTTGTTCTCTTCGGAGGAACGTACCCCTCCACCGCGTCCCGGAAGTATTTTCTCACCGGAGGCTGCCTTTCCCGCTGGTTTGCCAGGGAGTACACCGGTGGATGGGGCGGCAGGAGAAGCTCTGGTGGTTGGGAATGGCCCGGTTGTGGCTGGGAGGCTGGCAGGAACAGCAGTGCCGCCGAGTTCCAGGCATGGAGTTCTACCTGGGACGCCCAGTACAGCAGTGGCTCTTTCGGGGATTCCTGTGTTGGAGAGACCTGCGGTGATATCTTTGGAGGCACTCTGGGATGGTATCGCAGCGCTTAATGTTTCCCTAAAGGATATTTTTCGCTCTGTGAGTACTGAGATGTTGGAGATTCGAGCTTCAAGTGGAACTCTTTCTGGAGTACAAGGTCAGCAAGCTGAGAGACTCTCTACAGTGGAGCATGAACTTGGTCAGCTGCGTGAGTTAGTAACTGCCCAAGTTAAAGACAGAGCTGTAACAGCTAGGAAATTAGAGTATATGGAGAATCAGGTTCGGCGTTGTAATTTGCGCCTCTTGAATTTCCCACGTTCTCCTATAATGTCATCGATGGAGATGGTTAAAAAATACTTTTTAGAGATCTTGAAGGTCCCTATGGATCAGATACCACCTATGGTGCGTGTGCAGTATTTGTCTAAGGGTCAGGGGGCCGTTAGGCCCAATGACTCTGAGGGTGCCCCTGTTAGAGCTGACCTTACGGGGTTTTTAGAATCCTCCCTGGAGGTCATCTCAGAGAGGTCTACTCTTCTTGTAACGTTTGCTCTAGAATCTGATAAATTTTTTATCCTTAGATTGTATTTTAGGAACCTCAATGAGGAGTTTCTGGGATCCAAGATACGTATATTTCCTGACATAGCTCGGATTACGCAGTTGAGGAGGCAGGAGTTTCTAGCGCTGCGCCTTAGGGTGGTGGCGCTGGGAGCCTCCTTCCAGCTTAAATTTCCCTCAAAGTGTTTTGTGATGTATAAACAAAAATGTTTTTTGTTCTTTGATCCTGGACAGTTGTTGGGGTTCCTGGAAGCTAGGGAAGTTATTAATGTGGCTTTGACGGTACCCCCGGTACTGGCTGATGCTTAAGTCCTTACCTGCCGTGTATGGTAAAAAGTTTTCCTTTGTATTAGGTAGTTTCCTAGGACCTCCCCTTATTTCCTTTTCTTTTTGTGGTCTACAATATGAGCGTTAGTTATATTTATGATGTTGTGTATACCCCTTGGGGAGATGATTATTGCCTTGGATATTCTATGATGACTATGCTCATGTTCATATCATTCAAAGTTTTTTTTTGGATGTAATAATTGTAAAATTTGAATAAATATTAAATTAAAAAAAAAAAAAATATGTTATAAACTATAGGCCGGATATTTACAAGCATTTATCTGGCTAGCAAGACCTGATAAGCAGATAAATCAAATTAAACCTGATATTCAAAGGTATCATTACAGACCACTGCTTCACGAATTATCTGGATAGTGGCTGTTTCTATGGTTCTATAAGACATTTTTCAAATATGTTAGTGAGATGAGGAAGGGCAGAAGTGGTATTGTCAGACTCAAGGGTGAAGGGGAGAAATATGCAGAAACTTATGAGGATAAAACGGAATTGCTTAACAAATATTTCTGTTCTATGTTCAGGATCAAGACCTCAGAAAACACCCACAAATAGGAGCAGAAGAGAAGAGGATCTCAAACAGTTTTCAGAAGCTGTGTTTGTGAGGAACTAACTAAACTAAAAGTAGACATGGGGACGTTCTAGCGGCTCCACTGTTTGACCTTTTCAATGCCTCTTTGGAGTCAGGAGTGATGTCAGAGGATTGGAGAAAAGCACATGTGGTCCTTTTACACAAAAGCGGATGTAAGTATGACATTGAGAACTACTGGCTGGTTAGTCTAACCTCTGAGTTTAGTAAATTATAGGAAAGGATACCAAAAGAGAGAACAGTGAGGTTTCTAGAGTCCAATGGATTATAGGATCTGAGATAGCATGGGTTTACCATAGGCAGGTCTTGTTAGACAAATCTGATTGATTTCTTTGACTGGGTGACTAGAGAGTTGGACTGAGGGAGAGCCCTAGATGTGGTGTATTTAGATTTTACTAAAGCCTTTGACACTGTTCCGCACAGGTGAATTATAAACAAACTGAGCACCCTAGTGATGAATCCTAAAGTTACTGATTGGGTTAGAAATTGGTTGAGTGGGAGGCGACAAAAGGTACAGGTAAATGTAGCTTACTCTGAGGAAAAGAAGGTTACTAGTGGTGTGCTGGAGGGATCTGTTCTTGTTCTGATTCTTTTTAACATCTTTGTTAGTGATTTTGTGGAAGGACTGTCAGGTAAGGATTGCTTATTTGCAGATGATACCAAAATCTGCAATAGAGTAGTCACCCAGGAAGGAGTAGATAACATGCGGAGGGATCTAGCTAAGCTTAAAGAATGGTCTAGAAAATGGCAGATGAAATTTAATGCTAAAAAATGCAGGTTCATGCATTTGGGCTACAAAAATCCAAAGGAGTGGTTCAGTGTAGGGGGTGAGGTACTTCTATCCACGAAAGAAGAGTGGGACCTGGGCGCAATTGTGTCTGACAATCTTAAAGTAGCTAAACAGGTAGAAATGATGACTGTGATAGCCAGAAGGATGCTTGGGTGTACAGGTATAAGGAGAGGAATAGCCAGAAGAAAAAAGGAAGTGACAATTTATTTATATTCTCTAATATACCATGCTATTCTGCATCAGTGTGGTTTACATTGAACAAACTGAAATTACATTAAATAGGGTATTATAACTTGGAGATAGCTATTTTACAGGGAACATGGGCTAGGGAGGGTTAAGTAGCTTGCCCAAGACCACAAGGAGCACCTGTGGGACTAGAAACACCAGTCCTTCTGGCCCAAGGTTGCTGTCCTCTAGTGGGATTTGAACCCCTGACCTTCTGGCCTGAAGCACCTTGCCACAACCACTAGGCCACTCCTCCACTCATGCCTCTGTTTAAGCCTCTGGGTGTGTCCTCATTTGGAGTATTGTGTGCAATTCTGGAGACCACACCTTCAAAAGGACATAAGCAGGTTGGAGTCAGTGCAAAGGGTGGCTAGTAAAATGGATAGTGGTCTTCGATATGAAGCATATGAGAACAGATTAAAAGATCATAATATGTATACGTTAGAGGAAAGGCAGAATAAGGGAGATATGATAGAGGCATTTAAATACCTCTGTGGCATAAATGCACAGGAGGAGAGCCACTTTTGATTGAAAGCAAATTCTGCTATGAGGGGACATAGGATGACAGTGAAAGGGGGTAGGCTCAGGAGTAATATGTGGAAATATTTCTTTATGGAAAGACTGGTAGATGCATGGAATAGTCTCCCAATGGAGGTGGTAGAGATGAGGACAGTATCTGAATTAAAAAAAGCAGGGGACAAACACAGAGGATCTCTAAAGTTAAAAAGAGGACTATTGTAGTTGATAAGGAAGGGTAGACTAGGTGGGTCATGCAGTCTTTTTCTGCTGACATGTTTCGATGTTTCTAATCCAGGTGTTCCGCAGCACTCACTCTCTGGATACCCCTGCTGAATATCTGGATTATTTTTAAAAAAATGCTGTCACAGGCTGAATATGAGTTGCTCCATATGACTTTGCCCAAACTATGTCCGTAAGTGTGCATACACATAAAGCATGTAGAAGTTTTGATCTCACTGTCACTCTGGGACATGTTTACTAAATCAGGCTACCATGTAGCATGGATTCATCACGTGTCACATGCACAGTGCTAACAATGTGGCTGTGGTAAAATCCCATGTTACCTGAGTAGCATGGGCTGGGGTAAAAGCTGGGTGTTTCAAGTGCAATGTACGCATATCATGGGTAATGTGGGCATTTTTGGTGCGCACTCACTGGCTGATCGTACCAAACAGAAGGAGCGTGAGGGTGGCAAAAGCCCACACTAGCTACATGTCCATTTTATAGCCATAGTTGAGTCAAGTGCCACCCTGCTCTCATTATCGAGGCTAAATGGTGCAAATCTTAGTAAACATACTTCTCTGTGTACTTTTATGCATGTGCTCCATTTCCAGCTCTTTCTGCTGGTAAAATAAGGTTTACCTGTAGAGAAATTGTATAAAAGATATATCTGGTGATGATCAGATCTGTCATTTGTGAATGAATTTCTAATCAACAATCCTATAGGTGGGATCAGAACATAAGAGATAATATTTATTTGTCATACCTTTATTTTCATTTCTAAATGTATTTCTATATGGGTCATATTTTGATATGATTTATTTATTTCATTTATTTTGCAGATTCTATGTATGTCATCTTTTATATCCTAGATGCAGGTATTGCATGAAACATGGCCATGTTGAGTATTTAATTTATGACTGTATCTTCAGGGGGGGCATTTGAATATTGGCCTTTATGAAAATTAGGTCCTTTGAATTTATTATATTCATAAACTGATATTTTTTATTTTACATTTTTAATACTTTTATTATATTTATTCAGGCTGTCCTTCTTGCTTCTTTTATGTTCATTTTTTTTGTGAGCGCACTGCCTCTCTTTTGTTGCTGTTGAGGTATATCATGATTTTCTCAATGCGAAATAAGGTGTGAGCTATGGGGATGAAATATTAAAAGATTTGTTCCCTATGGGGTGGTTTCCTCAAGACAATTATGCACTGGATGAGAAAATAGACCACTGGGAGGAGACAGTGTGACTGAATAAATGGTTGGCAAAACAAGAACTACATTCTGTGAGTGAAAAGGATTCCCAGAGGTCATTGGATACTACAGGAAGCTAAAATGTTTAGTGATGAAGAAAGTAAGATCAGAATGCAATATTAAACCAATGCTCTGAATATGATGGCAGAGACAAAACAAGAAGAGACAGATAAAGATATGATTTTTGGAAAGAAAATGATCTTGTTTTGACATACTGATTGAAGATTACAATAAAAATCTTGATAGGTTCAAAAAGAAGACTAAGAAAATCAAATTCTAAAAATGTAAAAAAAGATAAGTATGATTATATTTAGGAGAAGATGGGTTTGAAGGGTTAGATAGTGAAGGAGTTATTTTTATTAACAATCAGCACTAGCACCACCTGCCTCACATACAACGCCAAAAAGATCACCCAACTGACATGATGACATGATGTCAATAACCTGGCAATGGCTTTATTTAACTTCTTTTTAAAATGTTTAATTTAGTTTTCCAAACACATAACAATACAACAATAACTTTATTTAACTTTAAACAACTCCAGTCACTTAACACAAACAGCTTACCCAGGTCATCCCACCCATTACCCATACAGCACCCCTCTCTACAAGCCCAACTCTGCCACCTAGCTACAATCCTCATTTCCACATAGTGATCGGTATTGCCAAGCTATGGCCAGTGACTCACAGTGGTGTCACATGCCAGTCATTATATCCTTCACTTTCCTTAAGCTTAGCCTGTCCCCATAAATTTGGATGAACCTGGGATATTACCAAAACTGACTACCCACTGCCAAGAAGGGTGACAGCCTCTTTCTAGTAATTTCCTCATCCCCCCAACACACACATAAACACACACACACACACACACACACACACACACACATATTCTATATTCTGGAAAATATCTAAGCAAATATCCAATAGGTGAACCCCAGCAGCTTGGTATAAATCCAGGCAATCTATAGTCAGGAGCTCATGTGATAGCACCAAGCCTCCCAGTAAGACCAGGAACATGGAAATGTCAGTATTTATCTGACCTCACAGTCTATCCACTGCATTTGGCTGTTTGGCATCCTCCATACCAAACAGGGAATAATCTGGAACTATCCTAGGCCTGCATTAGGAAAGAACCCTTGACATACAGCAAATCCCTTTCCATATATGTATTAAGTTACCCCTTTAACAAACATAGATAATTTCCCCCAAATGAACCAATGCCAGATGTGGGAATGAGAAAGGTCTTGCTTGTAGGAGGGAAAGGATGAGTTGACTCCTGGTCATGTCCTGAATGCCCAGCCAACAAATTTGGATACCCAAGACTTCCAGTCCCAGATAAATCCCCAAATAGGACTCAGCAACTCGTTTCTGTGCCCAGAAGATGAAGGAATGCCCACACATCCACATACAAATCTTCGGAGGAAACAACCCTGGGACAGAATTTGAGAAAGAGAGTAGACAAACAAAGTTAAACCTCCCCGGCAATGGTGAGATTTTCCTATGGCCCTGGACCTCTACAATTGCTGCCACCGGTGTGTTCACCTACTTCCTGGAAAATCTGGACTCCATGCACTCAGAGTCCAGCGCCCATAAAGATGAACTGTCTACATGGTCCCTCATTGACATACAACAGAAAGCCAAAACCAACTGTTCAGTCTTGCTACCCACCCCCAAAAAGAATCATCCATATAATGCACCAGCATGACCTTCCCTGAAACCTCTGGACCAACCAATGCACAAAAGTCGTGTAAATCTCAAAACAAGCAAATGCTATAGAGCAGTCGATAGGTATGCATTTATTGAAATAGAAACTCACATCAAATTTAAAACCCAGCAAAGTGGAAAGACCTAGGATGAAAGGCAGCAAGCAAAAAGTCTACTCAATATTATCCTTCTCCATCAAAGCATCTGGACCTAGTTGATGCAGCGTATCTACCACCTGATCAAAAGACGCATACTTCACTGAGCAGAAGCTTGGGTTGATGAAGGAATTCCTGATGCATCCTTCTACTACTACTAATACTTATCATATGTAGAACACTGCAAGGCATACATAGTGCTGTACATCTAGAAAAGACAGTTCCTGCTCAACAGAGCTTACAATCAAGACAGACCACACAACAACTGGGGTCTAGGGTAAATCAAGGGGAATGGCAAGATACAGATAGGTGAGAAGCCAAAGATTAAGGGGATCAGGATCCTTGAAGAGTTGTGTTTTTAACCTGGATTTGAATAGGGCCGGAGAAGGAGCCTGGCGACTATCTCACCAGGTAAGACAGATTGAGCCTGATTCAGGAAGGGTCACGTCGGGACCATCCGGACAGCCCCGAGCAGGATGGGCTTGTTTGACCTGATTCTGTAATGTTCGAGCAAAATGTTCCTGTGGCATATAGAATCTGGCCCAAGGACGGCTCAGCATGTCCAAGATGGCCCTCAGTATATCAATCCCACAGACTCGAGGGTACCCACAGTGCCCTATCACTTTCTCTGTTGAATGACTCCCGGATTGGGCAGCAGGGACATATCTCTGGTGGCCTGCTGCAACAATGGTGGGTCGCCATACTCCCATGGGGGGGCTGTCAGGTGGGATTGGCTCATCTGGATTTTCAGAAATCCTTTGACAAAGTCTCTCATGAGAGGCTCTTGAGGAAATTAAAGTCATGAGATAGGAGACAGTGTACTATTGTGGATTGGGAACTTGTTAAAAGATAGAAAAAAGAGAGTAGGGATAAATGGTCAGTGTTCTCAGTGGTGAAAGGTGAACAGTGAAGTACCTCAGGTATCGGTCTTAGGGGAATGGGGATGGAGAAGGGGAACAGCATAGCAACAGACTGCAGGGAAGCTGGCCCAGGACACTCTACACAACCCCATAGAGACAGGAAACCTCAGCAAGAGCATGCCTGCTCCTCAGACCTGAAGTGACACTTGCCCTTTGGAGCCCACACAAGCACCCCAAGTCTGTGGCATGCCTTATTCCTTAGGCAATGGGTCAGGGAAAAGAATCACTGACAGGGAGCAGCAGCCAAGCCAGCCCATGCTCACTACTAGAATGGTAGGCACCCACCTGTAGGCCTCAGACACATCCTCCGATGGTAAGAGTGAGGGGCCATGGCCCTGAAGGAACAGAGGCCATCACAGCAGCAGCAATCCCCAGGTGCACATAAGGACCACAACATGGTAATGCTATGCATTGGTGTCTCAGTCCTTCCATAAGCTATTACATATCGGTGTCTTCAGTCATCTCCAACCCTGGTTATGTGGCTGAACTGAGACCAATGCCTAACTTCCAAGCCCTCACCAGCACTGGCTGTCCCCCCAGCTAGAGCAATGTCACTTTGAGAAGTTGGAGGGGGATTAGATAACATCATCAGTAATTGCTTTAGCTGATGTTGTAGCAGGGGTATTCCTCCTTCCATCCTGTGAACTTGTGCAGGTGCCTACAGTAGTATAGAAACTACTTGCCCTGTAGGTATATTTTTGCCCAACTGCCTGTAGGGCTCTTCTCCAGCTGCAGACCCACTGGCTTTATGTGCATGTCAGGATTTATAGTATGCACCCTCAGAAGCCAGAGCTATAGGTAACCCCCTAGTTGTCCCTGATATGATCCCCTACCCTTGGATATATTCAATCAATGTGTGCCTTTGAGTCAGTCCTGACTCCTGGTGACCCAGAAGCTCCTGTATTTTCTTGGCAGTGTCACCAGAAGTAGATTGCCAGGCCTTTCTTCTGAGGCAATGGAGAGTTAATTGACTTGCCCAAGGCCTCAAGGAGTGCTAGTGGGACTTGAACCCTGGTTGCTTGGTTACCAAGCCAGTGCTCTAACCACTAGGCTACTCCTCCACTCATTGGATGTATTAGAGGAGGACATTGTTCTGGGTGGGTGGCATGCCATACCTCATGCATTGGCTATTTTATTCCTCCAACATAAAAAAAACAACTCCAGGAGCACCTTGTGTAAGGCAGCTAGAAGTAAGCCTGAAATATATCTCTAAATGGTTACTGTAACAGACCCTTTAACAGATTCAATGGGCAGCCTGAATAAGTTTTCATCTCGGGAAGATAGTTGAAAAATGAGTGAAATGATCCCCACTGTAACTTTAGCTGTTAAAAGGATCATTGACAGAACTGCTAATAAAGAATTATTGAAATAAGCTATCAAGTCTAATACTATAATGTTAAAACAAACAAATAAAATTGTCTGTTCTCTGAGTTCCTGTAAGGATGATTCGCCCATGTTCCAGTGATCAGCTCCCAGAGGCATTTGCTGTCTTTATAATAAGGTCGATTCACAATCTTAGTCTTTGAGGAAAAGCAATCGTCCAGCCTATACATAGCAGTAAGTAAGTCAGTCCCAGAAATAAACAGTAAGTCAGTCCCAGAAATAAACTGTTTTACAGTGTATTTTAATTGTGTTTGGAAGTGTAGAAGAAATTGTATTATTTCTCAGATCTATCGTACTGACTGGGAGAGAATGCTATTTGTTGGCTGCCTGATACAACCAGCTTCTGTCCCCTAGTGAGAGCAGATGATGAAGTACTTCTGTATCACTGTATTTGTTACTTTATGTTGTTCTGAAATAGTGGCTTTTATTGTATTAAATTTTATCATGCAAACTGCTGCAATATCTAGGGATGAATTTTTTGAGAGCAAACAAAATGTTATGTCCCAATATTCAGGCTGATTCACAAAAGCATAGTAATCCCTGTTACTGTTAACATGGGTCATGAGCAGTAATTGTTGTGGGCCCCTTATTTTCAGTGAGGCTGATTCACTATAAACATGCCGTGACCCACCTGAATGGGAACTCAGGTTGCTGCTTTTTAGTGAATCGACCTCATAACGCCCTTCTATGAGTAATGACACTGGCCAGCAATTTTTAAAGTTTGATTATGAGTAAAAATTTTAAAAAATAATAAATTCATTTGAATTTAGAATTTATATAATTATTCAATAATCTTACAGTTTCTTCATTTTCTTATCTCTCCTGAGTTATCTTTCTGTCTAATATATACAAGCCACTATAATAAGGAGTGTTATTGTGACATTGTTGTGCTTTTTGTATACTTCCTTTATCCTGGATGGAATTCTTCTTTGTATTTTTGGATGTTTCAATATTATTTTTTTAAATTAAGGGTTTCTTCTCTTCTTTCCTAATTATTATATGGTTGTTTAGGTAAATCTTGCAATCGGGTAGTAAGTCTGATCCTATTTGGGCTTCATGGCTTTGAAGTTAATTGCCGGGAATATTCAGGGAACTCACAGCCTGATCAATGAAAGGGAATTTTGTCCTCTTTATAAAAGGCAGATACTTTGACTGCTTTCTTACGATAAGCTCATCTTTCCTTGACATAGCATGATAGAATGTGATTATGTGAGACTTGGGTGACTCAAGTCAGGTCAGATATGGGGCATATGTTCCCTGAAAGTGAATTCCATAAGGCTGGAGCATAGAGCAAAAAGCCCCTTTGGATTTTGTTTGGTTACTGTTCAGATTTCTAGCAGATATCATGAATGTGTTTATCATAGATCAGTTGCTAGGAGGTAAACTGATGAGAGGCGGTGTGCTACTTTGAATATTGGGAGGAAGACTTTGTATCTTACTTGCTTTATGATAAGCAGCCAGTGCAGCTGCTTAAGTATTGGGGTTATGTGGTCAGCTCTAGAAATTTTGCAGAGAAAATAGACCATTATGTTTTAGACCAGCTGTAAAGAATGGAGTGCATATTTAGGTACTACTACTACAACTACTACTACTGAACATTTGTGTAGCACTACAAGGCATACACAGTGCTGCACAACACTTGTAAAAATCAGATTGAAGTGCTGATGTAAAATCTATTGGTTCGAGGAGGGGACTGAGTCATTGTAGGGTCTTTGTTTTGAAATAGATTGTTCTGGCTGTCATTGCTGTTTGGGTTTTGAAGGAGAGTTTCTGCTCAATAATGATTCCGAGGTATTGTTGATAATGTTTTCTAGATGTTCAGACAAAACAGATATGAAGGCTTGCCAGGCAAATTCTGTGATGCTGTTATCCTTATCCATTGATTTATTTATTCAACCTGATTTTTTTATATTTAACAATTTTTATTGATTTCTCAACATTCAAGTAAAACAAGAATGGCAGAAACAAAATGATACATCCAATAGGCAACAAAAAAAAAAAAAAAATTGAACACAAGAAAATTTGTCATCATTTTTAGACCACAATATTAGGGAATCGCTAGGGGCTTCAGGAAAATTTACATCATTAAGGAAAGAAAAAATATAAAGCAAGGATGAGACTTATGCGTCAGCCTTGTTGAGTGCGGCATTCACCACAATTCCTTCCCTAGCTACCAGAAAATCTAATAACTGACTAGGCTCGAAAAAGAGAAAAACTTTATCTTTATGGGCAATTATACAACGAGAAGGAAACCATAAAACAACCCCCCCACCCCCCCTCTAGGGAAAGGACCCTTCGTCTAAGACCAAGGAATTCCTTCCTGCTCAACTGGGTTACACGTGAGAGATTATTCAACCTGATTTTTATACCACCTTATCCTGTAATCAAGGCAGTTTACATTGTAACTGAAACAGGATAAGAACATAAGGTATGCCATACTGGGTCAGACCAAGGTCCATCAAGCCCAATATACAGTGGCCTATCTAAGTCATAAGTATCTAGGAGTTTCCTCAAAAGACATAGGTTCCACAATGCTTGTATTGGGTCAAGCAGTGATATCCTGGATCCCTTTTAATAATGTTTTATGGACCTTTCCTCCAGAAACTTGTCCAAACTTTTTTTAAAAACAGCTATACTAACAGCTTTTACTACATCCTCCGGTAATAAATTCTAGAGTTTGATTACACGTGGAATGAAAAAATATTTTCTCTTATTAGCCTTAAATAGGTTACCCTGTAGATTAATTGCATGTCCCCTAGTCTTTGTATATTCTGATGACATAAATAATCAATCTACGTTTACCCGTTCCACTCCATTCATTAATTTATAGACCTCTATATATTATCTTCCCTCAGCCTTCTCTTTTCCAGGTGGAAGAGCCCTAACCTTTTTAGCCTCTCACCATTATCCCCCCCGCCCCCATCACTCATATCCTCAACCTCTCACTCTCCACGGCAATCTACATTTACCCGTTCCACTCCATTCATTAATTTATAGCCCTCTATTATATCTTCCCTCAGCCGTCTCTTTTCCAGGTGGAAGAGCCCTAACCTTTTTAGCCCTCACCATTGTTCCCCCCATCACTCATATCCTCAACCTCTCACTCTCCACGGCAACTGTCCCTATCGACTTCAAACATGCTGTTGTCACACCCCTCCTCAAGAAACCCTTACTTGATCCCACATGCCCATCTAAATATCGTCCCATCTCCCTCCTTCCCTTCATATCCAAACTATTGGAACAAGCAGTCCACCATCACTGCCTAGAATTCCTCACCTCCCAGGCCCTCCTGGACCCACTACAATCTGGCTTCCGTCCCCTACACTCTACTGAAACGGCACTCACAAAAGTCACCAATGACCTGTTCCTGGCTAAATCTAAGGGCCTCTATTCCATCCTCATCCTTCTTGACCTTTCTGCTGCTTTTGATACCATTGATCTCAACCTTCTCCTCACCACCCTCTCCTTGCTTAGCTTCAAGGACTCCGTACTATCCTGATTTTCCTCCTACCTCTCCCATTGCTCATTCAGAGTGTGCTCTGATGGCTCATTCTCCTCCCTACCCCGCTATATGTAGGTGTGCCCCAGGGATATGTTTTGGGCACCTCCTCTTCTCTCTCTATACCCAAGGCCTTGGCGTGCTTATCTCCTCCCATGGCTTTCAGTATCATCTCTATGCCAATGACTCACAGATCTACCTCTCTACACCTGATATTTCTCCGGCAACCCAGTCCAAGATCTCTGCCTGTCTTTCGGACATAGCTGCCTGGAAGTCTCATCGCTGATTGAAACTGAATATGGCCAAGACTGAACGCCTTGTCTTTCCACCCAACTCCTCCCCCCCAATTCCCTCTCTCTCAGTCCAAGTGGATGGATCTACTATCCTTCCTGTTCCCTCTGCCCACAATCCAGGGGTTATCTTTGACACCTCTCTCTCCTCTGCTCATATCCAGCTTGTAGCTAAGACCTGCTGCTTCTTTCTCTACAACATCAGCAAAAAACGCCCCTTCCTCTCTGAACACACTACCAAAATGCTTGTCCACACCTTGATCTCCTCTCACCTTGATTACTGCAACATCCTCCTCGCCAGTCTCCCCGTAAGCCACCTCCTCCCTCTCCAATCCATACAAAATCACGCTGCTCAACTGATTCTCTGCCAGTCTCGCCATGCCCAAGTTACTCCTCTTCTCAAGTCATTTCATTGGCTCCCTGTCCAAGTCTGCATCCAATTCAAGCTTCTCGATGGCCCCTCAATACCTTTTATCTCTTATCTCCCCCTACGTCCCAGCTCGTGATCTGCGCTCCGCTAACAAATTACTCCTATCAATGCCTTTTACCTGCACCGCAAACTCTTGACTGTGCTCCTTTCACCTTGCTGCACCATACGCCTGGAACAGCCTACCTCTACCTGTTCGCCAGGCATCCTCCCTGGCCCTCTTCAAATCCAGGTTGAAGGTTCACTTCTTCACCATTGCATTTAGATCTAACTTATGACTGTACTGTGTTCTTTTTAACTAGATTGTAAGCTCTGATGAGCATGACTCTGACGGGCAGGGACTGTCTCTTAATTGTTGGCTACCTCCTGTAAGTTAGCGGTACAGCGCTACATGCGTGGCGCTATATAAATGCTGAATAGTAGTAGTAGTAGTAGTATTAGGGGTATCCTTCCATCCCCTTTACCATTTTGGTGGCTCTTCTCTGTACCTTTTCTTATACCATTATATTCTTTTTAAGATACGGTGACCAGAATTGCACACAATATTCAAGGTGCAGACGCACAATGGAACGATACGGAGGCATTATAATATCCTTTGTTTTATTTTCCATTCCTTTCCTTATGATACCTAGCATTGTATTTGCTCTCTTGGCCACCACTGCACACTGGGCCGAGGGTTTTAACATGTTATCCATGATGACGCCCAAATCTTTTTCCTAGGTGGTGGTTCCTAATGTGGAACCCTGCATCGTGTAACCATAGTTTGGGTTGTTCTTTCCTAGGTGCATAACTTTGCACTTGTCCACATTAAATTTCATCTGCCATTTGGATGCCCAGTCTTCCAATTTATCAAGATCCTCTTGCAATTTTCCACAATCCTCATGGGTTTTAACAACTTTAAATAGCTGTGTGTCATCTGAAAATTTGATAACCTTACTCATTATTCCCTTTTCCAGGTCATTTATGAATATGTCAAAAAGCAGCGGATCCAGCACAGATCCTTGGGGTACTCCACTATTGACCTTTCGCCATTAGGAAAATTGGCCATTTAGCCCTTTCCTCTGCTTTCTATCTTTTAACCAGTTCCTGATTCACAATAGTACACTGCCTCCTATCCCATGACTTTTTAGTTTTGCCAAAAGTCTCTGATGAAGGACCTTGTCAAAGGATTCAGTGAACTAAGCTCAGGGTTGGCATTATTAATTTATTGTATTATTTATTTTATTTACATTTTTATACCACGATTTCCTACAGATCAATTACGGTTTACAATGCACAACAATGAATTGTACAGAAAGTATGATTTCAGTTTACATGGAACAGTATCAACTATGTACAATAACAATTAAAATGAGATATATTAACTATTTACATAGAGATCTTGTTGAAATGTTCTGCTAGGGGATCGTTGATTGGGTGTGTGGAACATCTAAGTTATGTTCAGAAGTTATGTTATAGAGACAAAACGCTGTGAGAATAGGTATGTTTTACTGTTTTTTTGGAAGGAGGAAAGGTCTTTTGTGGCTCTTAAGCTGTCCAGGAGTTTGTTACAAAGGGTGGTAGTGCAGTGGGAAAATGCTCTGTTGTTTGTGATTTTTTTTTAGCCTTTTTGTAGTCTGCTGCTGTTATAAGTTTATTTTTATTGCAGTCCCGTTAGGTATAGGAGTTCTTTTCACCAGAGATGAGAGAGGATAGGTAGGATGGTGAAATGGCATTGGTTAGTTTGAAGATGGTTACGATTATTTTGTACTTGGTGTGGCCAGTGTAAATTAGATAGGATTGGTCAGCTGGGTTGGTGTTTGTTGTTATTCTGGCAGCAATGTGTTGTGCAATTTGTAGTGGTCATATTGTTTGTTTACGCAGTCCTTGGAGTAAAGAGTTGGCATAGTCGAAGTGAGGGGTGACAACTGCATTAAGTACAGATTTGAAATCACTGGGGTGGAGGAGTGGTTGGAGTTGTTTTAGCAGTCTCAGCTTATAGTACATTTTTCTTGTTCTGTTTTTTTATGAATGTGGCCATGTTCAGTGTGCAATCTAGGATTTAAACAAGGTATTTTATCTCTTCTTTGACAGTTATAGTTGTGTCATGAATTTTAATGAATGGAGGAAGTGAGAAGTTTTGGTTTCATGTTATATAGAGGGCTCTTTAACTTGGAAAAGAGACGGCTGAGGGGAGATATGATAGAAGTCTATAAATTAATGAACGGAGTGGAACGGGTAAACGTAGATCGATTGTTTACGTTATCAGAATATAGAAAGACTAGGGGACATGCAATGAAGCTACAGGGTAAACTATTTAAGACTAATAAAAGAAAATATTTTTTCACTTAACGTGTAATCAAACTCTGGAGTTTGTTACTGAAGGATGTAGTAAAGGCTGAGTGTAGCTGGGTTTAAAAAAGGTTTGGACAAGTTCCTGGAGGAAAGGTCCATAAACCATTATTAAGAAGGGACCCAGGATATCAATGTTTGACCCAGTACAAGCATTGTGGAACCTGTGTCTTTTGGGGAAACTGATAGGTACGTATGATCTAGATTGCCCACTGTTGGAAACAGGATACTGGGCTTGATGGACCTTGGTCTGACCCAGTATGGCATATCTTATGTTCTTATGATCTCAAGGTGGCAAAACAGTGCGGTGGCAAAAGCCAGGAGGATGTTGGGCTTCATACAAATAGGAATTATCAGCAGAAAGGAAGAGGTTCTAATGCCACTGTATAAGTCACTGGTGAGGCCTCACTTGGAATACTGTGTTCAGTTTTGGAGACCGTATCTTGCAAAGGATGTAAAAAGAATGGAAACTGTTTAGAGGAAGGTGACCAAAATGATTTGGACCTGCGTCAGAAGCCTTATGAGAAGACACTTGAAGACCTAAATATGTACACTTTGGAGGAGAGGAGGGATAGGGGAGATATGATTCAGACCTTTAAATACTTAAAGAGAAATAATGAACAAACAAACCTCTTCCAAAGACGGGAAAGCTGTAAAACGAGAGGGCATAACATGAAGCTGCAAGGTGGAAAATTGAAAGGCAATGTTAGGAAATACTTTTTCACTGAGAGAGTGGTGGATGCTTGGAATGCCCTCCTGATGAAGGTGGTGGGGGCAAATACAGTGACAGAATTCAAAATGGCATGGGACAGACACAATGGATCCATTTATAGCAACAGAATAAAATCAAAATAAACTGAACCATCTAACTTCTCAACAAATAGGGGTGTCCTGCATGGAGCAGTGGATTCACCCCCAAAACAAACACATAGGGAGGGTTGGCCTGCACAGAGTGGTACCTACTCCTGCCATCTTCCTCCGGCCATCTTACTGGGCAGACTAGATGGACCATACTGGTCTTTATCTGCCATCATTTACTATGTTACTATGTTACTATGTAAATGTCCACTAGAACATATCTGCCCATTACCACAAGACACACAATCCAGAAAATGCATACACAGCAAAAAATGTGCATGTTTACGGACACGAAATATCTGCTTTGGATAATGTGCATGTGCAATCTCTCCCACTTCTACTGTCATCACCAGTGCCAAAGAACTCCTATGCCATCTATGTCCGTGATACACCTCCCAGATGGGGATGTACTGACACCAGGATGAACATACATGTGATAAAGTAGTTTAACACATCACTGAAAAGAAGCTACAGAGAGAAACATGAGCTGACGTGCAACTAGGGCCGGAACCGGTGTGGCAAGAATGCAGTTTTGTTACAATGCAATACCTATGTTGATATCTGTGAAACCATCTGTGGGCAAGAATGCAGCAGCACAGTGTTTGAGATACCACACTATGCTGCATTCCCTGACAATATGGAGCACCACTACATCAGCTGTGAGTGTGTCTGACATGGACAAGATGAATATCGTGACACTGCAATGGACATAGCGTTTAGGGGTTGCAATGTATGCCTCTGGTGTCAGATTGGCCCCATTTGCACTGTTATGATGAAGAGTAGCTGTACAGAGGTCTAGTGACAAACATTTCCCAAGTTCCCATGTATGTGTCCTACACAATGTAAGGGCAGTATGAATGTCAAACTAATACAGTGATGGTGTCAACCAAACATGTATAAAAGCCCAACATTGCCCTGATATGATATCTGCTATATGATGCAACACTCAAATGTACATGTAAACCTATATTTCCCGTATAGTTGTTGGCCATGTGCACAAGGGGTGTCGTTGACAGTCCCATATGTGTCACAGGAGAATGGATCATGTGCATGAAATAGATGAACACGTACATCACAACATAATGTACACATGCCATGTATACCACAGATACCGTGTTACCAAGCTATGAACAGTTACACTGCTGTGGTAATATCTCACCTCACACATCTTGTGTGTGAAAATAATCCCACACTGGGCAATGATCACATTGTCGATCTGGGGGTATCGGTGTGGTGATTGAGCTGGACGGCATGCAATGACATCTCCTGCATCATCACTGCAATGGCAATACTGCACATGGCCCATGGCTGATGTTCCAACATACCTGCCTGGAATGTCTGCACATGTATAGCTGTTATTGTCAGAAATGTGTGTTCGAGGGATTATAAGCTGGATCTGACAAAGTGATGTGTCGCTGCACTCTATGTCCACCAACTGTACAATGTCCATGTGAGTGCTGTGATCCAAAGTGGGTCAGCCATTAAATATGTGTCTGGCCACACCACTGACAAGAAGCATGATATAGGCAGGTAGACCAAGATGACCCCCACAATCACAAAGTGATAAGGTATGAAAGGAAAACCCAGAGATTTAATGCCAAGTTGCCATGCACAGATGGGGAGGTGCAATGTATAGCAAAACACAGAAACATGACAATGATGGTATGTCCCAATGCCCCAACACACAATGCCCTCAACACACCTTTTCACAATCATTGAGCATGTGTGTGCATCAGTGTGTCAAACAGCAGTGTAGATGGCCTGCACATCAGTATGTGATTTGTTGAAAACAATCAGAATTCATGTACACAGCCAATTACACACTTTTATTGTACAAATGGCCTCACAAATCAGTGACACAATGCACAATGAGGACATGGAAACAGGTAAGAGAGGCACACATTGCCAAATAAGACACAAAACCTGCTTTTGCAGACGTGCAGAGGTAGCACAATGCATGAGCCCTGCTGTAATGGTAGGTGTGTGTACATGAGCATCACACTTATGTGAATGTACATGAATTGCACAAAATGAGCCAGAAGGTGGACACACAGATTGCCACACCACAAAGGTCCCCATGCAATGTGTGTGTCCCAATGTCATGTCAAACATAGGACCAAGTATACATGCAACTGAGTAATGTATGCACCAGTACACAGTGTCCACAGCTCAAATGGTGTGTGCAACCATACATGTCCGCAAAGTCTGTTATTGAACCCATGTGTATGCACATTCAGGTGTGACGTCTCATTGTGCCACAGTATGTCAATGGGAAAATGTGTTTCTTGCAATGAGTCAGGCTACCCAGGCAGTGGATGGTAGCATCAGGTTATTGGGCATCCTCTGTATGCACCAATCACCTATTTGAATAACAATGTCAATCATAGGCATGTGCTCCACTCTCATAGTTCCATCACTATATGGCATCTTCAGGGATCATGGCATGGTGTTGCTATGTCCTCCAACATGTGGGTGATGGTGACTGCAGATGCAGTGTAGTAGCTGTATTATGTTTGTTGTCTGTGCTCTGTGGTAAAAGGAATAGAAAGACCATTATGGTATACCTCACACATCATGAGGTCGCACTGCAGGGAGTGCAACATCAATATGTAAAGTATGACACGTCAGACAGGAACACATTACATTTTCATAACACAAATCACATTGAATGTTTGCTTCTCCACATGGACATGTCCACGGGCATGTGTTACAGGCATCTCATAGGTCCACATCATGTTTAGTAGTGCTGGTGGACATCGACCTCACAATGAAGCCTGACTAACTAAACAGCTAAACCCAAACATGTAAAATGTTGATGTTAATCACACATCATCCAAGGTGCAAGCTATCGTCTGTGTGTAGCATGTGTCTGATGGGGACAGTCTGAAGACGTGTAATCTAAAGTGAACATTCCTCCAGTAGCATATGCACTGTCATGAATCTGAGATGAGTGAAAACAATGCTATCAGCCTATGCAAGGATACACTGATGTTGGCTGACGCCACATTGTCAGGGAAAGGTATAAGTACTGTTGAACATTACAACTCCTATCATCTGTATACACACATAGCTAAGTTGGTAGGGTTTCAAATACAAAGGTGAAAAATCATCAACTGTCGAGTTAAAAATGGCCATATGCATGCTAAGATGTACATATGGGGTATTTATTTATTTATTTAGTTAGACAGATTTATATGCCACCTTATCATTCAATCAAGGTGGTCACGTCACATCACAATTGGAGGGTTACATTTAATATTAGGGTGCTGGTGAACATTTAGACAGAACAATTACTTAACACCATTTACACAGTACAATTGAAGGGTAACATTTAACAAGGGGGTGTTTAATAATGTAGTGTAATGTATGGGTCCGCATGCCATATAGGTGTACAACAATATAGATGCTGAGGCCAGATAACATCACACATGTGCAAAGCTGTACTGTGCTGACAGTGTATGCATGACAAGGGACACAACAGACTCAGCACAGACAACATTTATATTTGTGGAAACAATGCCTGTATGTTATGTCCAAGTCATACCTCTGTTGCAACTGTGTATGATGCCCAAGTCACACATAACTGCCATGTAGTTATCTGTATGTGTTAGTACCACAATTTGCTGCATGTTGATCTATGTTCACAAAGTAGTTACTGCACCACAGCAGCAGGCAGGCCATCAAGCATATTCTGTAGAGTCACAAACACAAGAGACACACATATGTTAGGATGTAGTGTTGAGACACACATGGCTGCATGTACATGTATACCCATATGCATTCCCTCACGTATACATGACTCACATGAGAAGAGCTCATCAATCAGATGTTGCCTAATCGCTGTGTTCGCACATGTGTTCCCATGGCCACGTACAGGAGGGCATGTAGGATCATCTTTCAGATCCGGATTAATGTTGACTGGGATATTGTGCCTGAAAGCAATGTTGTGCAGGATGCAACAGGCCAGAATGATCTGTGCCACAGTTATGGGTCGGTATTGTAAGACCGCGCCGGTCTTATCCAGACACCTGACGTGACTGTTTAATACGACAAAGGTATGCCCGATGACTGAGCGGCTGAAGGCATGAGCCTCATTGTACCTCATCTCTGCAGGTGTCCATGGAAAATGCACAGGGGTCAGCAACCAGGCTCAACACCCATATCCAGCATCACCTGCAGAAAGAAATATGGAAATGTCAACCAGGAACAGATGCACGCACACAATGTCTGTATGTATGTACATGCTGTTACCTCTCCATTGCATGCTGCTGTCACCCAATGCACATAATCATTTAGGTGCAAAAAAACAACATATCCAAGAATGACACAAACAGATGATGGTACATGATGCCACACATCACCTATGCACTCCCATCTGGAAGTTTGAGACCCAGAACACTGGTGAAAGGTAATGATGGCAACACACATGATCTGTGTCCATTTCAAAAAGATGATCAACCACCCATACATTAAAAGCATTATCGGCATTTATGAAGGCATCAAGCAGACCTAGGCCAACACATGTTGGATAAGGTGATAGATTCAGATGTGTGAAAACATGTGAAGGTCAAAGATACCGTTGACACACAGCAGGTGTCACTGTAACATATACATGCTGATTTCAGTTAAGATGTCTGAAATGACAAAATCACTGTTGAGTAAAAGGAAAGATACATGTGTTTCAGAATGTGCAAACACAAATATAATAACATAGCATGGTCAAAATGCGGAGAGGTGAATGGTCCACATGCCCACAATAATGCCACAAACACCGATGAAACGAATGTCTGCCCCCCCCCCCCCCCCCAAGTAACCATACACACAGAGATTGGCCACAGACACAATTAGGGATACACCACCAAGGCTGACAGATGTACATGTGGGTATCCGGGTAATGAGAGGCAGAGAACCATATGTGCCAAGAACAACATGTTGCACATCACTATATGATGAATGCATCATATGTGCCTATATGTTCTCTGTCAAAAAGATTTGTGCGACAGAGCACCAGTTCCAAATGCTAATGGAAACCTCATGCATGCATGGTTATACAAAAGACCTATGATGCACAACTGGAAGGCATATGTCACCTTTAAAAATGCCAAATGGATATGAACACGTCTCTGGAGACAGTGACATGGTGTGATAGTAGGCACAGCTCCCAAAGATGTCAGTTTCCTACCACCAAAACATAAAGAAGGGGATGTAGAGGTATCATGTGCAAATGCAATCCAGACAATGATGCAATGGCTGTACAGTGATATAAAATACACACAATATGCGCTTAATCTGAAGAATAACTCCAAAATACCTTTAAGACAATATTACAAAAAAACTTAACAAAATTTACAAGGCAAAAATGACCTCAGGATGGCTAAAACCCTACATTTAGTGAATTACTCGCTATAGGGAATAGCTGACGCTCACATCATAGGTCAAATAGCCACCAGTCTCTCCAAAACTCAATGCCTACTCTTAACTCCAAAACCACAACATTACTATTGGGAACACTACACAACAGGGGTCTCAAACTCAAATTGCTTTGAGGGCCAAATGAGGACTTGTAAAGTAACCCACGGGCCGCATAAGATGCGGGCCTCATTTGCATAAATATTTGCATAATGTTACCATACAAAGCGCAGACTTTAATGATGCACATTTCCCAGAGCTGACATATTCCAGTTAATAAATTCAAAATAGATATTTTTCTACCTTTTGTGCATTCTTTTTCAGTTGCAATCGTTGCAGCCACTTTCTTCTGGTTTCTTCGTGTCTTCTGCTAACTCTCCATCGTCTGCTGTCCATTTGTCCTTTCTTCTCTCTTCTAGTTTTTTTCCATTCTCTCTCTACATCTGCTTTAACATACTAATCTTTCTCCTTTTTGCTCCTTCCTCATTCCTATTTCATCCACTCAAATTTTACCCCTCCATCCTCAATCACCACTTACTCTCCTAATACCCGACCAATTGTAGATTTTTCTTCCCTCCCACACAAAATATTTTTCACCTCTCCATTTCACTCTCCCAGTCCCATCCCATTCTAATCCTCCCCCAACATCAGCTCCCTTCTAGTTCCAGCCCCACCCAGCATCCGCTCCCTTCTAGTCCCCGCATCAGCCCATTTCCAGTCCTATCCTAGCCCGACCATCAGCCCATTTCCTGTCCTAGCTTCCCCCCACTAAGCCATTTCCAGTCGTAGCAACCGCCCCAGTCCATTACCATTTCTAGCCCCCCATAGCCCATTACCAGTCCTAACCCTCCCATCACCCCATTTTCATTCTTAGCTCCCCCATAGCCCATTACCAGTCCTAACCCACCAATCAGCCCACCTGCAGTCCTAACCCCCATCTGCCCATTACCAGTCCTAACCCCCCCCCCCCCCCGCTGCCATTAGCCCACTTCCAGTCCAAACCCCCCATTACCCCATTTCAGTCTTAGCTGCTCCATAGCTCATTACCAGTCCTAACTCCCCCCATCAGCCTACCTCCAGTCCTTCCTAACCCCCATCAGCCCATTTCCAGTCCTAACTCCCCCCCCCCCCATCAGCCCAAGTAAATAAAATAAAATTTAAAACCCTGGCTTCTGCTGCTGCCTCTGCCACCGCGGCAGCGGCAGAATCAACTGTCAATTTAAAAAAACTGGCTTCTGCTGCTGCAGCCGTGGCAGTGGCAGAATCAGCTGTCCCGCAGCCCCTTCCCCTCTGTCCAGAAGAGCCCTGAGTCTGCTCCATCAGCGGCGGGCTTTTCAAGCCATGAAGAGAGTATTTCCCTCTCGCGCGGCAGCAGGTGGAAAAACCACCTGCTGTTTTTAGAACTTAACATCCAAAAAATGCAACTTATAAGCTTGTATATCAATTTCAAAAGAAATACAAGCTCTACAGTCATTCAAATAATGAAAAAACACATCCAGACAAGCCTTAGAGCCATTCCAAAGGAGAAAAATATCATCAATATAGCGATACCATTTTATAATATGGACCGCATATTGAGAAGAATAAACAAATTGATCTTCAAAAAAGCCCATATACAAATTGGCAAGGGACGGAGCAAAAGTAGCACCCATCGCTGTCCCTGAAATCTGTTGAAAAAAAGTTTTTTCATAAACAAAATAATTTCTCTTCAGTGCTAACTCTGCTAAACTGGTCAAAAAAGATGTTGGTACTTTGTGCGGAAATGGTCTGTCTTAAAGGTATTTTGGAGTTATTCTTCAGATTAAGAGCATATTGTGTGTATTTTGTATTTAATATTTTGCTCTTGTACAGCTAGTATAGTTTGTACAGTGATATGCCATTGCATGACGTCCAGTGTCCTGAATGTCCCTGAAACCTGTGTTGGATCTGCATCAGGACATGTGTTATATGTGACATGAGATAAGCAGTCATAAATGTGCCACACAAAACCATATGTGACCCTGGCCCATCTCTGATAGTGGATGAGTACCCCAGAGCACAGCAACACCATGTGCACAGTAGAGATGAAAAATACCCACCCAGCAGGACACAGTCCTCATATTGTCCACTCTCAAATTGTTTGAATAGTGCTCAGTGATTCAGGATATAGGAGTCATGCGTGGACCCTGGAAATCTAGGAACCACATTCAGAATATGCATATTTGCATCACGTACAATCTGCACTTTCAGGGAATGGTAGTGTTTGTGGTTGCGGAACACTGCCACTCTTCTCTGGGTGGGACCAGGGCAATATGTGTGCATTCAATAGCTCCCATCACATGTGGTATCCCTGCAATCTGCTCAAATGCCTGGTTCAGGGCCCCCCACTGTTGCCTACTGTTAGGAAATACAATGTAATTCCTTACCCAACTGACCATGGCTTGCAGAACCTGGTGGAGACAGCATGAGAAGGTGGGCCAACTCATTCCACCTACTGCTGCCATCGATGACTGGAAGCATCCAGAGGCAAAGAAATGTAGGGCACTCAGGAGTTTGACCAAACCTGGCATGGCATGAGACAAGCCAGTCGGGGGCTCGAGGTTAGGTTTCAGATCCGCAAAGAGCTCCCTAATAGCTTCTGTGCTCAGATGATAGAGAGAGATGACCTGGTCCTCACGCATACCCTGGAGCATGGCCCTGGGCCTGTAGAGGCGTGGCTTTCAAGGGCACACCTCTGCATGCCTATGGCACCATGCTGGTCCATCACCGCCCTGTGGAGCCTCCACAGCTGCAGGTCTTGTTGCTGCGGGACTTCACCTATGTCCTGTGCCACACCCCCATGGGCATCTCCCTCCTCAAACAACCGCAGCTCCTCCTCACCATGCAACCACTGGATAGCACTCACAGCAAACATAAAGTGAGCCATCATGGACGACAGATGTTGCAAAAACACAGTGCTTAAAATGGTGTGGGGATAGGCAAATGATCAGAGCAAACACTACACACCTGTGCATAATGCAGATCACATGAGCATCAGCGTAGCAATGATAACATGTATGCCCCCCAGGTTTGTGCACTGTCGTAAGGAGCATGATGTATGCATTGCGCACCTTGCGTATGTGTAGTGTGCATTAAGCTATTCGAGCAAGCATAATTAATGTGCTAGGCGCATTCCGAAATACTGTGATGTGATGCTTCCTGCGTGGAATGTGTGTATATGGCGTGTTACACATATGCAAGCGTAATGCTTGTGTGTAATGTGCCATGCAGGTGGAACGCACTCTGTGCAGTGCATAAAAGCCTCCACGAAGGCGTCATGCTTGAACGTAAATACATGGCGTAGAAGACAGGCACAGCACACATGCACATGGCGCCTTCCAGAAATGTTTCATGGCCACATGAGTACCAGGCCTGTGATGTATATGTGTCACCAACTATGCATGCATACAGCTGTGGGAGCACAATGGGGGGACGTAAGAGCAGGAGTATGTAACTGTTGCAAACACATGTTCTTGCACGCCCCAGACATGTGATACATGCCATCCCACAATGCATATGTACATCCCTTGCTGGCGAAGTGCACGGTACCTGTACGCTCATTATGCATCCTGTGTAGGGTGATGCTGTGCTGCAGGTTCGTAATGTGCTTTGCGCATGCGAATGGCATGTTCCACGTTGGCAAGGCACACTGCACGCGCTTGAGGTGAAGACGTGGCCCATGCCATGCACAGTGACAATGTGCCTGGGCATACCTTATGGCCTTATGTAACCCTGACATATATGGACAATATCTATTAGTAATGTAGCCAGTGTGATAGCAGGGCTCCCATAATCTCAAACGATGAGTGTTCTGCAATGTGTACGTTAAATGCCATATCATGCCATGCATGTGCTACACGCTGTATGCATGCATAAGACACACATGTAGTGGTAGGCGCAAGTGCAGCGTGCCCTATATATGCACAAGGCAGGGCGTGTCATGCAAGTATCCCACTAGCAGCACATCCATACCACACCCTGTGCATGCACAACATGTGCTGCACCGCGCCCTGCGCATGCACAAGGCACACTGCACATGCGCAGATGGTGTAGGGTGTATTGTAGGTGAGACACGCGGTGGAGGTGGGAGTTAGTTGTGAGAGGTAAACATCAGTAATTGCTCCTGCAAACATGCATAGAGAGGAGACAAGAGGCTACCAAGGTGGGGAAGCACCTGAACAGCAGTCCCCTGAGCCCGTTGGGATGCAGGAGCCCAAGGAGGTGGTAGCAAGGCCATCAGGGGTGTCGCAGCCCACAGAGGAGCAGCCAGATAAACCAAAACCTTCAAAGAGGAAAAGGAAGAGCGCCCCTCTAAAGGTGCGCAGGAGGGCACTGCATTTCAGCCAGCAAGAGAATGACATCCTCCTAGCATAAGAACATAAGATATGCCATACTGGGTCAGACCAAGGTCCATCAAGCCCAGTATTCTGTTTCCAACAGTGGCCAATCTAGGTCATATGTACCTAGCAGTTTCCCCAAGGAACACAGGTTCCACAGTGCTTGTATTGGTTCAAGCATTGATATCCTTGGTCCCTTCTTAATAATGGTTTATGTACCTTTCCTCCAGGAACGTGTCCAAACCTTTTTTAAACCCAGCTACACTAACAGCCTTTGCTACATCCTCCGGTAACAAATTCCAGAGTTTGATTACACGTTGAGAGAAAAAATATTTTCTTTTATTAGTCTTAAATAGTTTACCCTGTAGCTTCATTGCATGTCCCCTAGTCTTTCTATATTCTGATAAGGTAAACAATTGATCTACGTTTACCCATTCCACTCCGTTCAATAATTTATAGACTTCTATCATATCTCCCCTCAGCCGTCTCTTTTCCAGGTTAAAGAGCCCTAATCTTTTTAGCCTTTCTTCATAGGAGTATCCTTCCATCCCCTTTACCATTTTGGTGGCTCTTCTCTGAACCTTTTCTAAAATAGCTATATCCTTTTTAAGAAACGGCGACCAGAATTGCACACAATATTCAAGGTGCGGTCTCACCATGGAACGAGGGTTTTAACATGGTATCCACAATGACGCCTAAATCTTTTTCCTGGGTGGTAGTTCCTAATGTGGAACCTTGTATCGTGTAACCATAGTTTGGGTTGTTCTTCCCTAGGTGCATAACCTTGCACTTGTCCACATTAAATTTCATCTGCCATTTTGATGCCCAGTCTTCCAAACTATCAAGATCCTCTTGCAATTTTCCACAATCCTCTTGGGTTTTAACAACTTTAAATAGTTTTGTGTCATCTGCAAATTTGATAACCTCACTCGTTATTCCACTTTCCAGGTCATTTATGAATATGTCAAAAAGCAGCGGACCCAGCACAGATCCCTGGGGTACACCACTATTCACCTTTCTCCATTGGGAAAATTGGCCATTTAGCCCTCCCCTCTGCTATCTTTTAACCAGTTCCTGATCCACAATAGTACACTGCCTCCTATCCCATGACTCTTTAGTTTTGCAAAACGTCTCTCATGAGGGACCTTGTCAAAGGCTTTCTGAAAGTCCAGATACACAATATCAACTGACTCACCTTTGTCCACCTGATTATTCACTCCTTCAAAAAAACATAACAGATTAGTAAGACAAGATGTTCCTTGTCTAAAGCCATGTTGGCTGTCTCCCATTAGATCATGACTATCTTCATGCTGAGTAATTTTATTCTTTATGATGGTTTCTACCATTATTTCTGGTACTGATGTCAGGCTCACCGGTCTGTAGTTTCCCGGATCACCCCTGGAACCCTTTTTAAAAATTGGTGCTAGCAAATGTTCTGGAATACTATGATGTGCTGTATGGCCACCTCAGCACGAAGACACCATTGAGCACAAGAAACATGGTATGGGAGGAGATACAGGAGGCTGTGGTTGAGGCTGGCGGACCACCCAGGGACGTAGAAAGCCTCAGAAAGAGGTTCAATGATATAAAATGTGTCCATACACACCTTACAGCAGAGAGACGCCATGCAATGGGCACAGGTGGTGGTGGACCCAGTGGCCCTGCCCTTACCCCCCTGGAACAGCAGTTGGCAGAGAGACTCGGGCCCATATACATGCATGGACTGCCCCCAGAGCTGAACACAGCCCATCCACATTCTGGAAAGTTTGAAATATGTTATCTCACAACAGCTACCACGTTATCACATGGACATGCTGTCCCCAGAAGAACATGAACAACAACAGTACAGAAACGTAGGCAGGTATGAATTTCTCACCAGTCCTTTATTGACCGAATGTGGTTATGCTGTTAGTATTGTCTACTGTCGCTTTAGAATGAGAAGTCCCGGCGGCTCATAAATATTGAAGGAAGCTACTTCATTTTCAGCGACATATTTGTGGTCGTTTACGGTCCTAAGTGTAAGGTGAGCCTACCCCTGAAGAAGGATTTTTTTGAAACACGGCCTGTGTTGGGTTTGACTTCCCTTATTAATTATGGATCAATAAAGGACTGCGTGGCAGTGCTGTTTTTTCTTGGTGCCTGCCCAGAAGAACATGATGCATGTAGCCTATACTGCCACACACCTATCAGGTAACACATGACAGTCAGCAGAGTATTGATTCACACTCACCTGTGTCATAATGCTCATAATCCTGGTGGGATGGCCCTGCAGTACAGCTACAGCACAGGAATGAGTACAACAACAATTGGATGACCTATCTGACCCATGTTGCAAAGCACACCCTGTTAATCATCAGAACATGCGGTGTCCCACATGCAACAGACACATCCTGTAAAAATGTATAGCAATATGGGCACACATATATGGTGTATGCACATACACATGTGTGACCCCGTTGCCTGTGTGACTGTCGCATTCATGGACCTGTGCTCCCCCGCACTGTCCAATAGTAAATCACAACAACAGGTGTGGGAGGTGTCCCATGTGTGCCCTGTGATAGCATGGTAACTTACAATGTGAAAATGTCATGATATGGCAATATGCAAGAACATCACATATAATCTGTGTACCTTGTCTCTCCCCAGGTGACACACAGACCAAGCAGGCTGAGGAGTCAGAGGAAGGGGCCCAGGTGGAGGTGTGCGAGGCACATATAACTGAGGGTGACAATGGTGTGCATGTCCTAAAAACAGTAGACACTGACATGGGGGCAGAGGTGGCTGCAACTGCTGCAGCGGAGGCTCCAGGGGGAGGGGAGGTGCGTGATGATGATGAGGAGGAGGAGGAAATACACCTCTACCTCACAGGGAGCAGCAGCACAGAGGAAGGCCAGGACACAACCACCACTGAAACAGTGTCCAGGATTCTACCAGTCCTGCTGACATGCACATCTGAAGCAGGACCCTCCCAACACACCCTGAGGGAGATGCTACAGGAGATGCGTTACTATACCAGCACAATCCATGCTGACCTTGAAGGTGGGTGACAGACCATAATGTTGCATGTGGTGGCATGTCACCTCTCCTTCCAGACAAGACATTGATGGAACACAATATCACAATAGCAGTGAGTGTACTCAATGACCAGGGAGTTGGACTGAGGGACAGCTCTAGATGTGGTGTATTTAGATTTCAGTAAAGCCTTTGACACTGTTCCTCACAGGAGACTTATAAACAAACTGAGCACCCTAGGGATGGACCCTAAAGTTACTGCTTGGGTTAGAAATTGGTTGGGTGGGAGGCGACAAAGAGTACAAGTAAATGGAGCTCACTCTGAGGAGAAGGATGTTACCAGTGGTGTGCCCCAGGGATCTATCCTTGGTCCGATTCTTTTTAACATCTTTGTTAGTGATATAGCGGAAGGGCTGTCGGGTAAGGTTTGCCTCTTTGCGGATGATACCAAAATCTGCAATAGAGTAGACACCCAGGAAGGGGTAGATAACATGAGGAGGGATCTAGCTAAGCTTGAAGAATGGTCTAGAATTTGGCAGTTGGGATTTAATGTTAAAAAATGTAAGGTCATGCATTTGGGCTGCAGCAATCCAAGGGAGCAATACAGTATAGGAGGTGAAGTACTTTTGTCCACTAAAGAAGAGCGGGACTTAGGCGTGGTTGTGTCTGATGATCTTAAAGTAGCTAAACAGGTAGAAAAGGCGATGGCAAAAGCTAGAAGGATGCTTGGGTGCATACGGAGAGGAATGGCTAGCAGAAAAAAGGAGGTGATAATGCCTCTGTATAAGTCTTTGGTGCGACCTCATTTGGAGTATGGTGTGCAATTCTGGAGACCGCACCTTCAAAAGGATGTGAACAGGATGGAGTCGGTGCAGAGGGTTGCTACTAAAATGATTAATGGGCTTCATTATAAAGCATATGAGGACAGACTTAAGGATCTTAATATGTATACCTTAGAGGAAAGGCGGGATAGAGGTGATATGATTGAGATGTTTAAATACCTCCGTGGCATAAATGTTCAGGGAGAGAGCCTTTTTCAATTGAAAGCAAGTTCTGCTATGAGGGGACATGGGATGAGGGTGAAGGGAGATAGATTCAGGAGTGATATGCGGAAATATTTCTTTACAGAAAGAGTAGTGGATCCATGGAATAGTCTCCCTGTGGAGGTGGTAGAAATGAGGACAGTAACTGAATTCAAAAAAGCATGGGACCAACACAGAGGATCTCTAAAGGTAAAAAGTGGACTGTTGTAGTGTAGATGTTGTTATGGAAGGACAGACTAGATAGGCCATGTGGTCTTTTTCTGTCATCATGTTTCTATGTTTCTATGTTTCTAATTACGTGTTCCACCAAGGTCTTGTCTTGTAATGTGAAGTCACAACCCAAAGGAAAACTAACATGTGGCCAACGTAAGAGCAGGTGTAATTTATGTGCACAGATGCATAGCAGGGTCTGAGTTGACATATGATGGTAGACATGTCTGAAATGTCACAACTATCGACAGGCATGTCCCTTGACAGTCAGCATAAACATATATGAAACAGGAACATCATGAACATCAGACAAACTCTCACACACCACATACATGCTGTCTGAGCTCACACCTCACCCTGCCACCACCTCCCATGATTTTTATTTATTTATTTACATTCTCTTATATACCGCGCTATTCTGCATCAGTGCGGTTTACATTGAACAAACTGAAATTACATTGAACAGGGCATTATAACTTGGAGATAACTATTTTACAGGGAGCATGGGCTATGGAGGGTTAAGTGGCTTGCCCAAGACCACAAGGAGCACCTGTGGGACTAGAAACCCCAGTCCTTCCGGCCCAAGGTTGCTGTCCTCTAGTGGGATTTGAACCCCCGACCTTCCGGCCTGAATGCCCACACAGTCCCCCCACAAACCCTGACTGACTATGTAGTGATCCACATATACATGATTGGCCTCACAGACCTCACAACCTCAGGTAGTTCCACAAGCACCTCTATCACTCCCTTTGTACCCACATCCACCTTGGCTAGCCTCACCTCCAGTCATGTGTTCACTGAAGATGAGGCAGCACACCTTATCACATACTCCAAATGAAGCACCTGATCCCCTAATACTGTCCACACATATCCCCAGGCCCCAAGACCTTCACTGTAGTGCCGTCCAGCTCTCATATTATCTGCCCATCCCTGTCCACTGTAATGATTCCTGCACACAAACAGCATGTTGTGCTCACAACTTCCCTCCAGTAACCCTCCACCCACTGCACATGTCCTCTTGAGTCTCACAACATCACCCTCCATTCCCTTGTGCCACAACATCATCCCCTCTCATGCCATCCCAGATCCCTCACAGTCTGTTCATCATCTGTAACATACTACTGACACTGTTCATGGCAATGTCCCCAGTGACATATCCCCTGCATCATCCATGTGCCAGTGCCCTGTTGCATCCATTGTGGGCCTCATACACATTGCATACAGTGTACCTCAACTCTCCCTACCTTCCCCTTGCACAGCATGTGTGTAAGGTCATGGTAGTGTCCTGTGCCCCGTCCTATCTTGCCCATTGCCTTCCGACTGCTTGTTACGGCCGCAGCTTCCCCTTGCCCATCATGTTCACAGTTGTTGTAGGCCACAGATGTGTATTGGGTCCACTCTGTGGCACTCTATATACCTGACCCGTTGTGGTGCTCATCTGTTTACATGCATGACAGTAACATATGTATGCCTGTGACCCCCATATCTACCTCTCCATGCCTGACATCTCCACACCACTCAATATCCCGATTGGTGTCTGCCATCACACACCCCAGTTGAGGTATCACACCAGCATTTGAGACAAACATTGGCATGACCTCACCTTCCCTCCCTGGCTAAGGAATATCCTCTACAACTCTCCTCTCTCTTTTTCTGTGGACATCATTGTAGACCACCTCTCAACATGCCACACATTCTTGGGGTTGTCGTACACCTCTCACATTCCATGCACACACACATACACCTGATAGTTTTGATTTACTCTGTGTTTCTCTGTGACATCAACCAATTTGGTGCAGGATGTCCTCAACACACTACTATGTGGCCCAACCACACCTTAGGCATTACACATCGTGGCCAATGTTTCCCACATCTTGCTGCTTTCACTTTATATCATCGTTCACAACAACAATTTGTGCAACACTCTGCTGCGCATCACATATTCCACCACCCTCAACTTTCTGAATGTATGCACTGTCACATGTCACATCCTAGGTCCCCCATCTATTGTGTCATGGAGTATAGGCCTCCTGCTGACCTTGAACTGCATTCATTCTGCATCTACCCTTTTTCTCCCATCACAACTCACGCTCTCCCTCGGGAATGTCATTCCTCTGGCAAACTGTTTGTATCTGTGGGCACTCCCCTGTTGCTCTATGCTGACCTTGCATCATCAATAGTGTTGTAACCTATGGCACATACAAACCAAATGTGATGCAATGCCAGGTACCTTCCCTGACCCTTGTCACATCCTGGAGGTGAACCCATCTCTCTGCTGCCAAGCTGTCAATCTGACTCACCTGATCCCCCTGTTGGACTACCTCTCACCACTTTTGCCAGCCTTGTTGACACCTACATGAGCAGTCAGTTCGTACCAATTTCAAACCCCTTGATCGTCATGCACTGTCAATGACATGTCTGTGTAGCGATGCTGATGACCTGTAGCACCATGTAGATGAACAGTTCTGGTTGCAGCAATGGTGGTATCAGTGGAGCACAGTAGATGCCATGTAATATGTGCATGAGTCTGAGAGTTTGTCAGGGGTCCCAATGGGGCATGGTGATGCAACTGTAAGATAGGAGAGGGATGAGAAAGATAGATATAAATGTATGCATACATGTCACTAAGGGAGATAGAGGCCAACAAGGTGTGATGTTGAATATGTGGGTACAGGGACAGATGACAGAGGAAACATTGAGAGTGGCCTGCGCACATGGTGGCACACCTGGCCATGAAGGTGAACAGACTGACAGTAATGTCACTGCAGATATGTCCTTACATATGATGTGGTGAATGTGATCATCCTGCTGTGACATAGCAGAAGCTATGACATACCATGGATGCTGCAACGGTGGAAATGATATTCTTCTAACAGGAGAGATGTGGCCAATATACGGAATGGACACCTCAAATGTCAGTTGAAGGTGGTTTGACCTTTACCACTGCATGTCATCAAAGTATGAGGTGGGTACACACCTGTTAACCTGTAAGTGAGACATTTCCCATAGGTATAGAAACATAGAAATATGATGACAGAAAAAGACCACATGGCCTATCTATTCTGTCCTTCCATATCAACAACTACAACAGTATTGTTAGATGGTAGGTGTTGTTAGATGGTAGTAGGTGCCAAAAACACCCTTGCCTTCTTTATGCTAGCATCTGGTGATGGACAGGGGATCCAAGTCACAACTCCCAGCTGTACATCTGTGAGAGCAGTGTGTATTACGTCCCCAGGTCCCTGTGTAGGCTGCTCACCTGGTTGTCATGACTATATGCCTGCTGATGTGTAACAGAACCTAGCTGATGGAGGGTTTGTGATGAGGGAAGTGGTGGGGAATTGTGTATGCAGTATGTGAATGATCAGCATGATCATTGCTGTATTGGGTGGATGCAAAATGGCTTCCATGTGTATGTTGAGGTTTGCAGTTTTCCTTCCCTGCCTTAGGGAGCAGCAGAGGTGTCAGCAGCTGCCAGTACAGTATTGTTAGATGGTAGGTGTTGTTAGATGGTAGTAGGTGCCAAAAACACCCTTGCCTTCTTTATGCTAGCATCTGGTGATGGACAGGGGATCCAAGTCACAACTCCCAGCTGTACATCTGTGAGAGCAGTGTGTATTACGTCCCCAGGTCCCTGTGTAGGCTGCTCACCTGGTTGTCATGACTATATGCCTGCTGATGTGTAACAGAAGCTAGCTGATGGAGGGTTTGTGATGAGGGAAGTGGTGGGGAATTGTGTATGCAGTATGTGAATGATCAGCATGATCATTGCTGTATTGGGTGGATGCAAAATGGCTTCCATGTGTATGTTGAGGTTTGCAGTTTTCCTTCCCTGCCTTAGGGAGCAGCAGAGGTGTCAGCAGCTGCCAGTACAGCAGATTTTCCCCCACAACCATGGTTCCACACAATGTGCATATGCGACTGTTCAGGCACGTGCATACATGTGCTATGCACATAGTACTGTCAGTCCCCATTGTGCGGCTGTCATCTCTATGTCATCCCTGAGATACCAATTGCATGTGTTATCATGGCTTGTGGGTGAACTGTGCATCACTGGTCGCACCTTTTTCTGACGCAGGCATCCATCATAAGCTCCATGATATCCAGCAAGACATGGGGAAGGAGCGGGACATGAACCGTCAAAGGGCCCAGGGGACCGATGTACTTGCTGACGCCATCTGAGCTATGGTGGCATGGATAAACCGGTTGACGGATGTGCTGGAGGCCATGTCTTCAAGGGAGCAGCAGCCAGCAGCATTAGCAAGGGGTGGGAGAGAGCCAGGACGGTGTGGACGTGGGCGGCCATGCAGGCGGTAGGGATGTGAGAGGCTATACATGTGTTTATGTTAAGAAAGGCACCTCCTTTTACTACCTCTTGCTAACACATGTCCAGTGTTTCTGTCTGTGCTCTCATAGGTATTCTGTCACCCATATTGTCATCATGGTTACATACCCCTTGCCCTGGTGATGTGCACCTTATGGTCTGCATGTGTGGTCTGTATTGCATGCAATGAGACTATATCCTGCCCTTGGATGGTTTTGCCACCATTTTCTCCAGGTGTTTGTCCACCCACAGCAGATAGGATAGTGTGGACAGCTTGTTCCAACATCATTCTCCAAATATAGGATGCCTTTTTGTAGGGGTATACTTTGCAGGAGGTGACAGCTCTATATGATGTGGTACAGATAGGGTTCATACACACACAGCAGCAGATGACACATGCAACAGTGCATATGTGGTGTGGGGGTATGCAGCACATTGCTTAGAGTGTGACTGTTGCTGTTTGGACCATCACTTATTAGTGACAGGTGCAGCCGACTGCCTACATGCATCACCTTGCCTAGGGACATTTTTTGCATATATGCCACAGGCCTGTCCTTGCACACACACTACTTGTGTGCTTTATAGGCTATCTGTGATAGACACTTTCACCAACCTGACAGAACAGGTTCACTGTGTGACATGTCCAACAGACAACTGCAGCTTTATTCAGTATATTGCACAATGTTGGTGCATACCTCTTGATGGATCACTACACATTCGTGGTGATGGTGTCATAACAACATTCTTTGGTGTCTGCACCCTTCTCATGGTGATGCATCTGATATGGATAGGCATATATTCCATGTGCATTCCCTCTCCCACACATGCATCCTGTGTGAATGATGCAGTTTCAGGTTCTTCCCAGCATCCTCTTCCCTTCATTTGCATCACATTGTACTGTGTGACACTGCTGTGGGAGTGAGGTGCATGGTGGGGCAACTGCTGAGCCTCATTCATGCTGCACATACATGGGACAACACATACAATCAACCTCTTCTACATTTCCAGATGCTGTATGGCCCTTCTCTACATGTGGAGGGGAGCAGGACGCCAGCAATTGTGGTTTTGTTCATGCATCCTGGTTGGTCACTGCCACAGGACCGTGTTGCCATGGTGTGCAAGACACAAGGCAGCAGTTACACTGCGGGTGTGGAAACAGGTTGTGTGGTTTGCTCTGTTGTGCTGTTCAGTTGTGTTTACAGCTGCTCACTGTGACAATGTAGAGGTGTGTTCTGCTGCTTGGTCGTGTTGGTTTCTTTACACTTATTGGGCAGATGTTCAGTGTTTACACATGTTGCTATTCTGCCTGCACTGTGGTATAAAATTTAACCATGAACTATATCCATTGCCAGGACATGAACCCATAATCTTCTGATTCTGTATGCATCAACTGTAGTGGGTGTACCACAATGCTGCCTGTAGGGTTGATATGCATGCTGATTGTGTGGTTCCCATCGGATGGCCTTGGACAGATGTAGTCTTCCATTTAGCACACTTGATATGTCAAAAGAGATTGTGATACGGACCGGTTGGTGTTATTTCTGCACTTTGGCCCATCATGTTACCACTGGGACATGGTAAAAATCTTTGTCAACTGGCAGGACATGAACCCACAACCTTCTGATTCAGTGTGGGGCAACTGTACTGGGTGCACCACAATGCTGCCACACTATTGTAGACATCCATTCTGATTGTCTGCTGGTGACAGTCACTTCCATCTTATCCCACACATATGGAGTGGAGGAGTGGCCTAGTGGTTGGGGCAAGGTACTTCAGGCCAGAAGGTCGGGGTTCAAATCCCACTAGAGGACAGCAACCTTGGGCTGGAAGGACTGGGGTTTCTAGTCCCACAGGTGCTCCTTGTGGTCTTGAGCAAGCAACTTAACCCTCCATAGCCCATGTTCCCTGTAAAATAGTTATCTCCAAGTTTTAAAGCCCTGTTTAATGTAATTTCAGTTTGTTCAATGTAAACTGCACTGATGCAGAATAGCGCGGTATATAAGAGAATGTAAATAAATAAAATAAATAAATAAATTGCCGAGGTCGCCATGTGCCATCAGTGTGGTTTTGCATGGCCATGAATCATGAAACATGAAGGTAGCGCGACATGACTTCCAGGTAGCTCAACATGACATCCATGTGGGCCAAAGCCATAATTGGTGGGCCAAAGCTCCCTTCACACCACCAATGGCTTCCCTCTCTTTTTTTGCTAGTTCCTGGGGATGGTCACTGGTGAGCTGCAAACCTTTGTCATGATTTTCCCTTTGCATGGATTTGGTCTACTTTTTTTTTGGGGGGGGGGAGAGACCTACGGGACACATACGCATAGTTCATACAGTGCTGGTCACTGGTTACATGGTATTTTGTACCTTGGTCAGACACTGTATCACAAATTTGCCAGTATTCTTTTGATATGGGCTACCTTGGCAGCCGCCTGGTGTGCATTGTGACACCACAGCAACCAATGCATGTTCCACCAGTGCGCTACTATGCACCATTTGGACCATTGTAATGGCACCCTTTTGTGGCTGGACGCTGTTGTGTTTTTTCAATATGTGTACTACTATCACTCTTTTGGGCTCACCTGTCAGTGCAGCACATAGCCTACGTTTAAATGGGCTCTCTGTCCTCACTACATGCCCTTACCGCCTGGTTTTTGATTGCGGTAATTTTCCTGGTGTTCAGAGGCCGGTGTTAATCTAACAGGGCCAGATTCCCACCTACTCCCTGCCCATTGACACCATCTCTCCTCCTTCTCTCCACCCTCCGGTACATTTAGCGCTGCTGGTGGAGTTACCACACGTTAACATTGCCATGTATAACGTTAACGCGCGGTAACATTACCGCTGCTACATTACCCCGCCCCCCCCCCTTAGTAAACATACCCTTAAGAGGATGCTCAGACTTGACTGAATTCAGAAAAAAACTTAAAGCATACCTCTTTCAAAATGAATACAACATAAGCCTAGACCATAAGTGTACAACAGACAAATACCCCTGTGTATATGTACATAACTTAACCAATCTAACCATTAGAACAAAGCTGTAAATAGTTTGAATTTTAAACTATTATTTAGCTGTTGTTACCGTTCCAGTTCTCTGTAAAGCAGTGTGCTGATCAAACCCCTGTTACACGTAGAAAGGCAGTGTAGAAATAAGTTTAAATAAATACTATAAATAAATATTTCTCTGCCATTAAATTTCAACAGATTAAGGAGAATATAAGAACATAAGAAATGCCATACTGGGTCAGACCAAGGTCCATTAAGCCCAGAATCCTGCTCCCAACAGTGGCCAATCCAGTTCACAAGTACCTGGCAGGTTCCCAAAAGAAAACAAAGAAAATAGAACATGCTATTTTTAATTGATTTTTATCTAACCACTTACAGTGGTTGGGCAATTCCTTTATTGTTATTTAGCTTGCCGGACATTCACATACCTCTCTGCTACTTATAATATTTTTTTAATGTTCTCTCGAGATGAAAAGAATTAACACACAATAACTGCAAAGGATGTGAACTAAGCGTGGGGAGTGTACACAGCAACTGCCAATGCATTTACCACAAAGGACAGACATTTACCACACTTCAAGAGAGTTTCCAATAGCATGAATGCATTCACTGGGAGTGCTCTTGCAGGGGATGAGAGGTTATGTTATAGATGTCGACTTGCTGGAAGTTCATTGCTGATAGCACGGATGCACTCACTGAATTCTCATTAGGAAGTAGTAAGAGCATCTCTGCTCTCTGCAGCCATGACATCCACACCTATTCTCTCTCTTTTCCTGCCTCATCTTGAGCTAAGACCACTGCTGCCAACCTCATGCACAACTGCTGCTTTGGCAATGGCTAATCAGTTTGCCCCATTGACCACACAGAGATACGGTGCCATCATTTCCAACGACATGATCTGATGGTGATGAATGCTGTGGTCATGTGATAACTGGTATCTCATGCTAATTTATGCGGTAACTGCATACAGTGTTTTAGTAAACAGGCCACTAAATATCACAATAATGCAGATAGAAAATATTAAATATACTTCATGGGCCCAATATTCAAAAGGCATTTTCATGGTTAACAGCCAGTTAACTGTGTAAATGCCTGCTAACCGGATATTCAATGACACATACATAGGTAGTGCGGTCGAATATCCCCGACTAAGTCCCCAATGCACCCCAATGCTAGCTGGCTTGCATCAGTGCATGCCGGGGGTGTTCTGGAGCAGAGCAGAGGAAGGTAAAGGCGCTATCCATGCAGCATCGATATAGGAAGCTGCATGGTTAGCACTCGGCACCTATAGGATAGGTGAGGAAAACCCTCGCTTATCTTTTAGGTGCCGAGGTTAACCATGTAACATCCAATATCGATGCTGCATGGTTACCATCTGCAGCTTCCGTTGACACAGAAGTGAATATCTGGGGTTTGGGGGTTGGCAGGCAGGGCTAAGCGGCTACGTTCCCCAGAAGCCTAAAGTAAGTGCATTATACCAAAGATTTTATGAATGAAAACACTAATACTGACATTCTCTGCTATACAAGAGCAGAAATATTGATACCAGCAGATATAACATTTCCTATATAAAAACAAATGCAGTTCTGGAGACCGCACCTTCAAAAGGATGTGAACAGGATGGAGTTGGTGCAGAGGGTGGCTACTAAAATGATTAGTGGTCTTCATTATAAACATATGAGGACAGACTGAAGGATCTTAATATGTACACCTTAGAGGAAAGGCGGGATAGAGGTGATATGATCGAGATGTTTAAATACCTCTGTGGCATAAATGTTCAGGGAGAGAGCCTCTTTCAATTGAAAGCAAGTTCTGCTACGAGGGGACATGGGATGAGGGTGAAGGGAGAGAGATTCAGGAGTGATATGCAGAAATATTTCTTTATGGAAAGAGTAGTGGATCCGTGGAATAGTCTCTCAGTGGAGGTGGTAGAGATGAGGACAGTAACTGAATTCAAAAAAGCATGGGACAATCACAGAGGATCTCTAAAGGTAAAAAGGGGACTATTGTAGTTGTTATGGCAGGACAGACTAGATAGGCCATGTGGTCTTTTTCTGTCGTCATATTTCTATGTTTCTATGTTTCTATGTATTAGAGAGTCAATGTTTCTCTTACTTTAAATTCCAACAGATTAAGAACGTCGAATCAATGGGAAAGGAGAACAAGACCTCAGTTACAGAATTCATCCTCCTGGGATTCTCTGACTACCCTCACCTGCAGCTCCTCATTTCTGCCACAGTTTTCCTGATCTTCCTCATCTCTGTGCTGGAAAACCTTATGTTTTTAATGTTAGTGTGTGCTGACCCTCACCTGCAAAAACCCATGTACTTCTTCCTCAGTAACCTGTCCTTCCTGGACATCTGTAGCACCTCCATCACTCTCTCGACGCTGCTGCACAGTCTGTTCATAGGAGAGACACTGATTTCTTTTCCTGTCTGTGTGGCACAGTTCTACTTTTTCTTGTCTCTCACAGTTACAGAATTCTTCCTTCTCACAGCCATGGCCTATGATCGCTATGTTGCAATCTGCAACCCTTTACGTTATGTGCTCATTATGAACAAGAGAGTCTGTGTCCTTCTGGCATCTGTTTCTTGGATATTTGGATTTCTGGATATGGTGCCCTATATAGTTTTAACATCTCATCTCTCTTTCTGTGAGAGTAATGTAATAAACCATTTCTTCTGTGAACTCACAGTGTTGATGAAACTTTCCTGCAGTGATATATTCAACATTGAAATTGTAATATTTACTGAAGGGGTGTTTGTGTCATTTGTTCCTTTCGGATTAACTCTGTTATCCTACATGTGTATCATCTCCAGTATCCTCAAAATCCGTTCTGCAAAGGAAAGGAGGAAAGCCTTCTCCACCTGTTCCTCCCACCTCACCATTGTTATCCTATTCTATGGGACTCTCCTATGTGTGTATTTGAGACCATCTTCAATGTATTCACCAGACCAAGATAAACTGTTCTCCCTGCTGTACACGGCAGTGATTCCAATGTTAAACCCCATTATTTATAGCTTAAGAAACAAAGAAGTGAAAAAATCCCTGATTAAACTCACATGCATGAATCATGGTACGAATATCAGTTAACACTGCATCTTATGTTCTAAATAATCTAGCTCTTGATATACAATAAAAACAGAGCTGTATGAACCTTTTATACATTCTCTATAAAAAAAAATATTATGGCTGTTAATTGAAACATATTTTGAAGTTTGTCCTAAAGTCGTAATTTTTTCATTCTGTATCATTCCCATGAAAAAGGTACTTTCTCATTTTTCTTGTGGTATTAGTAAAAATAAGAAAGGGGGTTCCATCAAGCCCAGTGCAAAATGGCAGCTTAACTCCATTGCTCTGTAGGGAAAGTTATATCCGCTCTTCATAGAAATTGTTCTTCTACTTGTGCAATCTTAGATCTTGTGGTGTAGTAATAGGCAGACAAGAAAACTATATCATTAAAGACTCACTACAACCTCTCTTCTGGCTTAAAACATAAAAAATAATCCCTTCAACACCAGATAAAATGGATGATAAGGGAAGCTCTCTCCCTGAAAACTCTCATTGAACAGCAGATCAGCATCATTATGAGTATCAGGAAAGATCTTGAAACTTTAACTTACCAAATGATCACCTCACAGCAGCATTTAGATGTTTTGGAAGAACAAATGCAAGATTTACATCAGACGTCAGTTAAAACATCTGAGAATTTGTTACAAATAAAACAACTACGGTTACAATATGAGGACTTCATTAACTTCAGTAAACATCAGAAAATAAGGCTTTTGGGCTTGGCTGAGGAAGCAGAGGGTGAAAATTTGTTAGCTTTTATTCCACAATTTTTATCAAAGCTGCTGGATCATCAATTTAAGCCACCCCTGGAGCTAGAACAAGCTTTTCCTGTACCTCACCCCTCAGATTCAGGGCTTAAACGTCCCAGAGCAGTTGTCCTGCACCTCAGTCCTTACTCACAAGCTTTACAGCTGATTACTTTAGGAAGGGAGAGGTCTGACAGGCTTCTCCATAAGGGGCAGTGTTTATACATCGTCCCGGGTTTGGCAAAGCAAGCTGTTTTACTGTGTTAGGAGTTCCTCTCAGAGGAGTTAAAAGAAATTGGAGTCCAATATGGTTTGCTGTACCCTGCCCATATGAAAGTTACCTTTGAGAATTGCACCATCGTATTTCAGAAGTTCTGGGATTGTCTTTCTTTCTCCTCTGGTTTTAGCTTCTCTGCATTTCTGGGCAATTGAAGATTATTCAACAGAGACTATAACCATACCTGGAACAAGAACTACCTGAAGTGCAAGCAGAGTTCAGGAAAGGGCGAGGAACGAGAGACATCATCGCAAATGTGAGATGGATCCTTGAAAAGGCTAAAGAATACCAACAATCTATTTGTGCTTTATCGACTATAGCAAGGCTTTTGACTGTGTAAACCATGAGAAACTCTGGGCCACATTAAGAAGCATGGGTATACCAGAACACCTGATCGTTCTCTTGCACAATCTGTACATTGATCAAGAAGCAACAGTTTGAATGGAACAAGGAGAAACAGAACGGTTTAAAATAAGCAAAGGTGTAAGACAAGGCTGCATACTTTCCCCCTACCTGTTTAATTTATATGCAGAGCAAATCATCAGAGAAGTAGGATTGTATGAAGACAACAGAAGTGTGAAGATTGATGGAAGACTGATCAACAACCTTCGCTATGCTTATGGTACCACATTACTAGCTGAAAGTGAAGATGATCTGAAACATTTGCTTCTCACGATTAAAGAACATAGTCTCAAAATGGACCTGCACCTTAATGTAAAGAAGACAAAGATCATGACAACTTGCAAAATCAACAAGTTCATCGTTGAAGAAGAAACTGAAATTGTGGACAATTTTAACCTGCTTGGATCAACTATCAATAAAGAAGCAACAAGCAGTCAAGAAATCTGACTACGCATTGCTCTTCGCAGAATGGATATGAAAGATCTAGACAAGTTTCTCAAGAGCAGAGATGTCTCTCTCCAAACAAAGATTCAACTTGTTCAAGCATGGTATTTTCAATAACATCATATGATGTGAAAGCTGGACAGTGAAAAAATAGGCAGCAAGAAAATTGATGCCTTTGAATCATGGTGCTGGTGGCAAATACTGCGTATACAATGGACTGCCCAAAGAACAAACCAGTCAGTACTAGAGGAGATCAAACCGAAGCTTTCTTTAGAAGCTCAGATGACAAGACTTCGACTTTCATACTTTGGACACATCATGCGAAGAGAGAGATCATTAGAGAAAGACATCATGCTTGGCAAGATAGAAGATCAACGCAAGAGGAAGGCCAGCAATGAGATGGATTGAGACAATAACAACAGCTATGGGTACCAGTCTGTCAACAATGAGCCGTCTGACTGAAGACCGAACACAATTTAGGGCAACAATCCAGAGGGTCGCCACACCGACTCGACGGCACTTAACAACCACAACAACATTTCAGGAGCCTGAAAAGCTAAGAGTGTTCATGGAAGAAAAGAAAATGTTACATTAACCTCTCTGCTGCTCTATGAAGAAAAAGATGAAATGCAGCATTGTAATACTTGTAATCTTTTGGGTTTTGGTTAGCAAATAGTAATGGGAATTTGTACTGCTAGATGTGTGTCTGACTTCTTGTATGACAAATTAGCTGTACATTTTGAATGGGCTGAAAGAAAACCACTGCGGGGTGATAAGTGGGTTACTTGACAGTTATGATTGGAATGTTGAGGTCAGGGGCAGTTGGCAGCTCGTTTATGAATGGTTGCAATTTCAGCCATTAGTTTCATGTTTTACGTTTATGTAAGTTAGATTAATAATACTGTTTGGATTTTGAGTGTGGATGTGGTTGTCTCTGGGACCCCTCTATGCTTCTGCCCGCTTTGCCTCAGTCCCGGTGGGGTGCCTACTGCATGTATATGTGAGGGAGCCCTGGTCCTCCTCCTCTGGTATAACTAAATCATCTCCTGCCTTGCCATTACAGTGATGCCTTTTACCAAATGATCATCAGGAATTTAATCACCTAAGGCAAGTATTTGTAATGCTCAGCTGTTTGAACTGTGAACATGAATGATGCATAAACTTCCCAGTTCTGCTTGGAGAGCCTTGTGATACTGACTCCGTTCAATAATCAGAAATGGCGTGTGTTGGCTGCAATACAAGAGATTTACTGTCATAATCTCCATGAGTTAAAAGTAGACATGTGACAGCCTGAGAGTCTTGTCCTTCATTGTAGGGCTGAATATCAAGGAGAGAGTTGGCAGTTAGCCATCAAAGAAAAAGAATTTTCACATTGCATCTGTTAACCCTTTAGCTCAAAACACCAAATTTGCAGTTGGTCTTAGAAGCTTTAGCGAGGCAATGTGGTAAATATGTGCAGAATGACGCTCAGCAAAGGAAGAATGGACTATTCTCACCACAACAAGTACTGCTGTGTTCTAACAATACCATCATAATGTCACATTTGCTGTAATGAAGTAAATCCATTACAAGATATGGCTAGGTTTGGAATTACAGTTTAATGCCTGGCTGTCATCTGCTTCTGGTTAACTTTTTAATATTTTTTTTTTTTTAAATAAAAGATGTAATTAGAATTAACTGCTCAGTACTTTAACTGTGATAGCAATCTTAGGATTTCTGTAGTTCCAGCGCCATGTGCACATGGGCCTGTGTTCTTCCAGGGGTGGGGCTGGTGGGGTAAGGGGTATGAGGGGGTTCCACAGGCAACAATATTGAAATTTTGAACGAGAATGTTGTTATGAATACAATGTCTGGAAGTTATGGATAAATGGGAAGAGCTTTTTTTAAGTTCAATTTTGAAGACTTTTTTCCTAAGGGTTGAGCTGTATAACCTTGCTATGAGCTCTTGGTCTACATTTGGGCCTAGGGTGGTTTTTCTTAGGGGAAATAATGGGTTTATTAGAATTGTTGTATGTTGGTGGGGGGTTTTGTTGTTGTTTTCTGTTTCTGTTTCTATTTATATTTATATTTTTTTATTTTTGTTTTCTCTCTCCTGGGGATTTCTTATTTCTCTCATTCAGTTGGTGTTTCAATGGTTGCGTATGTACATTGCATAATATTGGTATACTTGAAAAGTACATAGATGGGTTTGAAGATTGTAACTTTAAATATTAATGGTCTAAATCACCCCATCAAACATAAGAAAATCTTTTGTTATCTTAACAGCTTAAAAGCCAATGTCTTATTTCTTCAAGAAACGCATATGTCTCATGATTCCTGTGTCAGGTTCAAAATGGGGTGGATTGGCTGTCATGTCTTCTTCCCGGGAATTAAGAAAAAGAACAGCGTTTCTATCCTTTTTAGAAAGGGGGTTTCCATACAAATACTACAGTAAAAAACAGACTTGAGAGGAGATGGGCCTGTATAAATATGGTTCTGGCTGGCAAAAGGTGTACCCTAGTTAGAGTATATGCACCAACTTAGGCAAATTCTTCTTTCTTGGATGAACTAAGTCAAGCCATATTGTACATGGGGAATGATTCATTAATATTGGGTGGAGATTTCAAAGCAGTGTATAATATTTTTTTGGACAGGTTGTTTATATTGTGGTATTCCGCCTATAGGTGGGGATATGCCTTATAATGTCCCTTTATATGGGTTCCCAGCGCCGGGGCTTCTGGGAGTTGTAGTTGATGACCAATGAGTTTTAGTTGTGAACAAATGAATGATTGAGCCGAGGGTTTTTTGAAGGCAACACAGGAATTTATTTTCTTCCTTTGCTTGAAGGAACCTCCATAGAAGCTCAGCACAACGCATAAACTGAGATACTTCTCCCCTCAAAAGAAAATAACTTCTATACAAAAACTTTCACAGTGTCACTAGCTACACTTGCTTCCTTCAGCAATGCAATTTCTTTCTTCAGCAGACAAAAATATCACTTAACAGTCCTTTGCTGACTTTAGGTATAATAACTCCTGGGTTTTCCTCAGGCTTAAAATCTATAGCTTTTCATTCTACTCTCATAGATAGAGAACAATCCATTTCACATTCTAAGGAATCATTTTCAGTATCATAATTATCTACTTGCATGCTTTCAGAGTCAGGCTCTGCAGTCTCCTGACTGGCAACAACTTGGGATAGCGTGGGCTTGATTTCTTCCAATACCTTAAAAACCCTTTCCCAGCGAGACCTCCCTCTTGACTCAGGGGTGTTAGCAGGGCTTTGGAGATCCTTATGTTGCAGTAGACTGTTTAAAACTTCTAAAGGGTTCACCTCCCTTCTATTAACAGTTCTTCTTACCGGCCTTCCCTGAGATAAAGCTCTTCGACACGGCTCTTCCTGGACTGTCCCCGTACCTGGCTTATAGGCAGCAGCCTCCTTAGGATAAAACCTCCTGTTTCCAGGGCCAGCTGTAGTCTCTCTACAGCACTGGCTTTGTTCAGGACTGTGGTGCTGGCTATGAGGGGAATCCTTCCTTAGGCTGTCCCTGGAGCACCTCTCTCTCCCGGTCTCTCTGAAAGAATCCTTTCTTTCTGTATCTCTCGAGATCTCCTTGGCTTCTGTCTCCCTGCTGGTCTCTTGGCTGGTCTCTCTACTTCCTGTTCTCTGGGGCTTAAATGAGTGGGGCTGCCCTACAACTTTCCACTCCTCCCCCAGCTGTCTCCCGTTACCTCCCCTAGTTGCTATGGAGCTTGGGCGTGGCCTGAAGACAGCAGCTTTGGGTATGTTTTTTGTCTCTCTAGCTGACGTTTTAAAGTCACGGCTCCCTGCACTTCCCTTCTGCTTGGAGGTAAATGTTTGTGTTTTCTCTATTTCCATGGGCTCTGGAGCAGTTTCGTCACCACAATAAGTAAAAGTCATATTCATAATCTAAAATCATCCCAAAAAATGCAAAACATGATGGACGCTATGGGTTATGTTTACTAAACGGTCCTAATGTTCCCGGCTCTAGTTGCAGCAATAACGTGAGGAATGCCATATAAGGTGGTGGGCGTTCCGGCGTAAAGGAAGCAATGGCGGGTTATCACGCGATAGAGGGCACCCTGGCCAACATCACACGATAGACACACTGTGGCACATCATCACGTGGTAACCCTAAGTTCGCGCGCTGAGCTGTGATCAAAGGGCTAGAGGAGTAGCACACTGGTTAATACGACTGCTGATACAGCAGTCATGAGTTTGATTCCGCAGTGGTGATATGTGATTAGGCTGTCTCAGCCAATCCCTTTTCCCACCTGTAACAGTCAGACACATCTCAACAATCTGCAGTGTCCCCCAAAAAAATGTTCATCCCTGTGCCCTAACCTAAAGCACCTTTTAGGGCACACCATAAGGCACATCATTAAGTGCCACGGCAACCAAGGCGGGTCAGAATGTGGCCCAGAGGGTGGCACGAATGGTTGGTACCCTCCAAGGCATCATATAAGGCACCCCAGAAGCTGGCCGAACCCAAGGTGTTGCAAAAGATACTTTTATTGTGGTCAATCAGTAGACATATTGTATATACCACCTGTCATCATATCAAGGTGGTTGGTTTATAGTGAACAAACTGAAAACACATTGAGCATGCCAGCTACCCACATGTCACCCTAAAGTCACTGGCACGTCTACAGATGATGGGCAGGAGAGATAATGTGCTGTAGCTGCATGGTGTTCACTATGCAGTATCCCCCCCCCCTCACATGTTGCTGTACGTCCCAGATGCCCTAGTCGCATGTAGACACTAGGTGGTGCATGATGAGGAACCAACACACATCAGTCATGAATTGTCCCCAAAAACATATCTGTCTGCCAATACAAGTGGCAAAAGCCTGAAAAAGCATAAGTAGCAACATGTAAGCAAGTGTACACACAGATATAGATATATATGTCACAGCTGCCCCAGAATGCATGATATAGCAATGAAAGTGTTACCAATGTAACCCAAAACAAAGGCCAAATGCAAAATGAGGATAAGGTAACAGATACAAGAGGCACATGATCCCAGAGAAGACCAAAAAAGGAACCTCATGCAGAGATTTCACCATGCAACAGGTCCCCTGCAATGGGTGGTGTGGATACATGAACCATACACATAGATCACGGTACATGGGATGCACAAATGAAGGACAAAAACAGACAATCACACTGCCACACTGCAAATGTCATGGGCGAAGGTGAGTGGTGGAACGTCAGGGGATAAAGAAGACTATGCAGACATGCAATGCTATGTTTGTAAATCAATGTACAGCAGCACATCTGTACAGTAGCCAAACACAATGACCTGTATATGGAGTGTGAAAGAAAGGTCAAACATGGGCCAGTACCCCACACAGAAGCCACACTGCCACATGCTCTGGTGTAACAACATATTCAGTCACATGCACATGCACCGTGTAGGGTGAACCATGACACAGTGATGCCCCACATGCACTGTAACTCTCTTGGTGAGGGCAAACATCAATCCAAAATGTTGGCGGACATTAAACTGGTGTGGTGGTAACAACTGTGTCATGTCCAAGTGCAGGGTAGGCCGACATATACAAGAGTACATATACAATGTTGCCCCTGTGCCACACACATGGCTGTATGCCCCTGCGACCTCAACAGATGAAGATATCTTGCGGTGCATGTTACACACATGGCCAACACACACTAACAAAATGTCAGATAGATGTAGAACATACAGCAACTATTCCAGTCTGTGATGCACAAATATGGACCAGAATTACAATTATACTTGGTCTCTTCGTGAACGTATGAAATCAAAATCACTATGTTGCGTTCAACTTTAACAATGTTGAAAAGAAGCTTCTTTGTCACTGTTTTTTTTAATATTACTATGCAACCAGTTTCCAAAGGTCTCAGACTCCTTGTAGCACAGCTAGAGGACTAACGTCTTACTGCTTGTGCTTGATCGCATCAACGACCTTTTTCAGAAACCGTCTCTTACTTAAATTTCGCACAGTTCATACTCCTCTTTTCTAAATAGAGTTTTCAATACAAATACACAAATATAAACAGCTAATTTATCGAGTCCATCACTTAGCTGTGAAGTTTGTATACTCTGGAGTTAGCCGCTGTGCATATCATCGATCCCAAAGATCCCGATGCTCTTACGGGGCACCTCTGAGGCGTTTCACTGCCTGCAGTTTCTTCAGGGGATCCTTATTTATCACCCTTATAGTGCTCTAAAAAACAAACATGACAACTTTTTAACTGCCATGCTCCATAATCCTAAAAAACTAACATTATAAAATATAAAGTTTAAGATGTAACTGTAAAATGTTTCTTTGGTTTCACTTACTATATACCGATGCTGCCCGCGTTTTACTTTTCTCTAGATTTTATCAATCCTGGAATAGTCTGTCTTCACAAAAAACGCCGAGCATGCGGATTACACTAATGCTCTAATTCTTATAGTCACAGAAGCAATCAGTACTTCACAATCCCAGCTGATTATCACTTATCTCACAGAGCCTGAAGTAATTGAAAATGAAGTTTGTGTCTTTCCATTAGGATTCCCCCAAATCCACTTGAGTGTAAACATGAACATAATTGTCTTAGCCTCCACACCGAATAGTTTTAGCTTCATATACAAGTCTTCCAATCTATAGCGATATTCAATCCCAAAGGGATCACCGTGTCTAATTTAAAGATCCACTGTTGTTCTTTCTTTAAGAGAGTTTCATCCAGTGACCTGCCTCCAGGGCCTTCTGTCACTTGTTCAATTACAATGCAGCTAAGTTGATCGAATGTATGACTCAACGCCATACAATGTGGGACCAGTGGTGCTTCCATTCTACCACATTTCAAGCGGCTTTTATGTTCTTTCAATCGTACTTTCAATGGGCGTAACGTTTTTCCAATGTACAATAGTCCGCAGGGACATTGAATCCCATATATTACTGCTCTTGGCTCGCAAGTAGTGTGAGACCGGAGATGATAATCTGTCTGCTTATAAACAAAGGTAGTTGTTTCTAGCATCACTGGGCACACATCACAGTGGCCACATTTTTTATGGCTACCACTAAGAACTTTAGGTACCAAGGGAGGGAGGATCGCTGGACTCAACCAATTTTTAAGTGTGCGTCCTCTTCGCCATACACATCGAATCCGTTTCTCTGTTAGTCCAGGGACCATTCTAAGGACATTCCTATGCTTGTTCAAAATATGTTGTATTGAGTTACTAAGCGGAGAAAATCATGTCACCAAGTTTATATTAGTTAAATCCTTTTGTGCAGTCCCCCTACCGGGTGTATCACTAAGTAATAGGGGCCTATGGTTGTATAAGGCTCTCTTATATGCTTGTGGTACTACCTTATTAGGATAGCCTCTACTCAAAAAATCGTTCTTCAGATGTTTTGCCTGCCACTTAAATTCTTCCATATCAAAACAATTTCTATGGAAATGAAGAAATTGTGAAAAAGGAAGCCCTTCTTTCAATTTCCTAGGATGTTTACTCGTAAAGTGTAACAGGGCATTTCGGTCTGTAGACTTTTTAAAAACGGAAGTTTTCCATGTGCTGTTATCCCTTTCTATCTGCACATCTAGATACGTTATCTTCTGTTTATGATATGTATAGGTAAATTTTATGTTAGCATCGCATCCATTTATCCACTGTATAAATTGTACAAATGATTCCTCCATGCCTTTCCACAATAGGAACACATCATCGATGTATCTTTTCCATACTAGCAGATTGGTCTGATAATGGGAAGTGAGTAACCATTGGGATTCAAAATTACACATGTAAAAGTTGGCTATTGATGGAGCGCAGGTTGCTCCCATAGCAACACCTGCTATTTGCTTGTATAATTTCCCTTCAAATTCAAAATAATTCTGAAAAATCGCCAATCGTGCTAATGCTATCAAAAATTCGTATTGTGGAGCTGAAAGATCTTCCCTCAAAGAGAGAGTAGATTGTACTGTAGATATAGCTGCATGTTGTGGTATATTCATATATAATGATACCACATCCATGTAACTAATAAAGTATCGAGATCCTTCGACCATTCGGTCATGTCCTCCACTAGTCTTAAAAAAGATGTAGTGTCCCGCAGGTACGACGGTATGGTTGATAACAAAGGATGCAAAAAAGAATCCAAATATATAGACAGTGGTTCTAACACACTCCCTTTCGTCGATACTATCGGTCTTCCTGGAGGTTGTTGTAAGCTTTTATGGATTTTAGGGACTAAATACAATTTTGCTGTGGTCGGCGTGGAGATATTTAAAAATTGAAACTCTTTTTTAGAAATCAGTTTATTTTCTAAAGCTGCCTGTGTTAGTTGCTTAATTGTAGCCTGTAACTCTTTCTGTGGATCTTCTAGCAATGGTACATAAGTTGTATGATCCTGCAGTTGACGCCCTGCCTCCTTTAAAATCTGCTCGATTCATCACTACTATTGCACCTCCTTTGTCAGCTCTTTTTATTACTAGATCAGTCCTATTTCTCAGCTCTTTCAAAGCTTGTCCCTCCACTTTCGTTAAGGCTGTGTTATATAATCGAGTGCCTTGTTCCAAAACTGAAACATCCTGTAGCACCAATTCCTTAAAAATGGCTATTGCCGTAGGTAATGGAGTAGGGGGTGACCATTTGGAAGATAATGGTAGTGGAATACGCTGGGAATGTACCTCAGTGGTTAAAGTGTCTGTTGCACCTATTATCTCGTTGTCTAGGGAGTGAAAATAATGCTTTAGATGTAATTTCCGCACCAGATTTTCAAAATCTACTCGAAACTGAAAAGAGTCGAAACTGATTGTTGGAACAAATGACAAACCTTTATTAAGCACTTGTAAAGACTCTTTCGATAGACCATACCCGGAGATATTTTCCACTAAAGGCACTTGTGGTAAAAGGGAGTAGTTAATTTCTTCTTCTGACTGGAACGGCTTTGTGTCACTCGTTCTAATTCGTTTTTCTTTTTCTTTATTTTTGTGCCCCCTTGGGAGTCTTCCAAAAAATCTTCCCTAGATGAAGCACTAGACTCCGCCTGTACTGATTCTTCCGACGAATCATCAAAAGTGACTGTTTTCTTATGTTTCCTCAACTTGCTTCAGTGACTATAAGAATTAGAGCATTAGTGTAATCCGCATGCGCGGCATTTTTTGTGAAGACAGGCTATTCCAGGATTGATGAAATCTAGAGAAAAGTAAAACGCAGGCAGCATCGGTATATAGTAAGTGAAACCAAAGAAACATTTTACAGTTACATCTTAAACTTTATATTTTATAATGTTAGTTTTTTAGGATTATGGAGCATGGCAGTTAAAAGGTTGTCATGTTTGTTTTTTAGAGCACTATAAGGGTGATAAATAAGGATCCCCTGAAGAAACTGCAGGCAGTGAAACGCCTCAGAGGTGCCCCGTAAGAGCATTGGGATCTTTGGGATCGATGATATGCATAGCGGCTAACTCGAGTATACAAACTTCACAGCTAAGTGATGGACTCCATAAATTAGCTGTTTATATTTGTGTATTTGCATTAAAATCTCTATTTAGAAAAGAGGAGTATGAGCTGTGCGAAAGTTAAGTAAGAGCCGGTTTCTGAAAAAGGTCGTTGATGCAATCAAGCACAAGGAGTAAGACGTTAGTCCTCTAGCCGTGCTACAAGGAGTCTGAGACCTTTGGAAACTGGTTGCGTAGTAATATTAAAAAAAACAGTGACAAAGAAGCTTCTTTTCAATATTGTTAAAGCTGAATGCAACATAGTGATTTTGATCAAATATGGACCAGTACACAGTGTCTACAGTGCAAAGGGCGTCTGCAACTCCACATGTCCCGTTAAGACTGTCCGTGAATCACTGGGCATGCATAGTCAAGTGTGATATCTCAATGTGCCATAGTACTCGAATGGTCATTTTATTTATTTATTTATTTAACATTTCTTATATACCGCGCTATTTGTCATCAGCGCGGTTTACATCAAAACAATAGAACACTTGACCAGATACATTGGCCGTCGTTTACATAAAACGGGGGGTTAACATGGAGGTAAACTTGGGGAACTATTTACATTCAAGTTTATAACATAAACTTGGAAAACTATGTACAATTCAGTTATATTACATATTAGATATGATTACAGTGTAGTTTTGCATCATATAGCAGCTGTTTGATATAGTGGGGGTGTGTGGGAGATAATGGGGGTATCAGGATGGGTATAATGTAAGAGAAAAAGGTGGTGTTTGAGAGCTTTTCTGAATTGACTAAAGTCTCTAATCGCTCTAATGTGTGGGGGGAGTTTGTTCCAGCATACGGGGGCATAGTTCATGAAAGCCCTATTGGTGGTGATCTGGTTGAGTTTTGTGGATTCAATTGGTATAAGTAGCATGTTGGCGGCTTGGGATCTCCTGGATCTGTTGTCTGGAGAATGCGTGATGAGGTCGGAAATGGATGATGGAGCTATCTTGTTGAAGGCCTTGAAGGTAATGTGGAGGGTTTTGTATAGGATTCTACTGCTTATGGGAAGCCAGTGGAGTTCCTTTAGAATGGGGGAGATGTGGTCGTCCCTTGGGGTTCCGTAGAGCACACGGGCTGCTGCATTCATTGCTAGCTGTAATGGTTTGAGGGAACTCTTTGGGAGGCCATGTAGAACTATGTTGGCATAATCAAAGTGTGGTGTGACTATTGCCTGGAAGATGGTGCGGAAATCTGCGGATTCCATCATGGGCCTAAGATGCCGTAGGGTTTTGATCTTGAAGTAGATGGTTTTGACAGTGTGTTTGATATGTTCTTTGAATTCCAGTTGTTGATCAAGTATTACCCCAAGATATCGTATGTTGGATTTGATTGGAAGTTCCGCGTCTCTGACTTTGAGTGTTGGTGGAGGAGAGAAGGCTTTATTCCTTGTGATCATTAGTACTTCCGTTTTCTTGAAGTTTATCCGGAGGTTCTGAGTGAGTAGCCAGTCCGTTATTGTGTTGAAGCAGTCGACTAGCACTGTATAGTCAGGACAAGTGATGGTTATGGGTGTGAATAGCAGAACATCACCGGCATACATAAGGCACGATATGCCAAATGAACGGGTGATGTCACAGATTGGTTGCATATAGATGTTAAAGAGCAACGCGGAGAGGGAGGAACGTTGGGGTACACCTTGCTGCTGTTGGAAAGGTTCAGAAGTGGTGTTTCCAATCCGGACTTGTTGACATCTGCCTTTGAGGTAGGATTTACACCAGTTCCACGCTTGATCTCGGATTCCCTTCTCATGTAGCCGGGTGAGAAGCTGCAGGTGGTCTACGGAGTCAAACGCTGCTGCTATATCGAGGAAGATTAGTGTGAAGCCCTTCTTTATACTGTCAATTCCATTGATCAGTGAACTGGTTAATGTTGTCAGTAGGGTTTCGATACCGTGTGCTTCTCTGAATCCATGTTGAGAGGGATCCAGTGGTGAGGAAGAGTCAACATGCTGCTGGATCTGTCTAAGGGTTAGTTTCTCTAGAATCTTAGCCAGTAAAGGGATACTGGAGATTGGTCTGTAAGATTCTTCTTTCTTTAGGTCAAGTTGATTGTTTTTTAGTAGTGGGCGAATGAATGTGTGCTTGAGTGCATCTGGGAAGACTCCTGTTTCGAAGGACAACTTGGTAATGTTGGCTATGATAGGGCTGAGCTCCGTGCGCATTGTCTTGATCCAGTGCGCTGGGCAGGGGTCGTTTGGTGCGGTCGTGGCGTTGATTGATACGATTACTTCTTCAATGGTCTTTGTTGATGGCGGTGAGAGTTTGGTGAGTGTGTCTCGCGCAATCAACAGGACACCCAGCCAGACCACGGTAGCAATGGTGTGTTGGACAGGCTTGTTATACGGAAAGTAGCAGTCCAACAGTAATGTTCATCATAGACATGTGTCCCACTCACAGAGGTCAAACGTCCTATGGCACCATCTTCCAGGGATAGTTGAATGGTGTTGTTGTGTCCTCCAACAGGTGGGTGATGTCACCTGCAGATGCATGTAAGTAGATGTGCTGTGTGTGTCCGCTGCCCTGTGTCAGAATAAGAACAAACACTGTCATGGTATGCTGGACACAACATCAGGGCACATTGCAGGGAGTCAAACATCAGTACCGATGTAATTAAATGTCACACAGGCAAACATAACATGATCACAACACAGAGCACTGTGCATGTTCTGGACATTTGGAAATGCAACTGCAGATGAGCGTATCCCATGGATATGGTCATGTCTATGCCCAAGTAACACAGGCATATTACAGCTGCACCCCATGTCCATCAGTGTTGGTGCACAGAGACCCAACAGGAAAGGTCCATGAAACAAACAGCAAAACACAAACATATAAAGGCTGATGTTACACCCAAATGATCCAAGGTGATACCTACTGTCTGTCTGCAGCAAATGTCTGCTTGGGATCCTCACAGGCAGGCAAAGTCCACCACATGTCTCAGTAAAGGCAGAAGATGTCATCAAAATCTGTCGAATAACCATGTCCCCATGTCTAGCCGCTGTTGCTGCATGTCCAAATTATGGTTGTGCAGTGGTCTGGCAATACACAAGAGATAAGTCAACCCACAACACACAACACACGCGCACACTGTACACAAGGTTAACACCAGTAAGGTAGAGATAGCACACTCACCACTGCACCACAGGTATGCAGACTCCGCCCACCACATGATAATGCAAACTGCATGCACACTATATCATAACAGAGGCACCCACAAACACACACATACACCGTATGAGAAGGTGAGCGTGCCACCAGTAACATACGGCCTGTATGTGCACAATTGGCGAATAGTGGAGATAAAGGCCTTGCAAATGCTATGATACACTGCTGTTGGCTGATGCTACAATGTCAGGGAAGGGTGTAAGTGCGGCCCACCACCAGAACACCTAGGACCTGTAGACACACACATCCCTATTGGATGTGTCCCAGAGACAGTGCTGGAGAAGACAAACTGGGCATGAACACATGTGGATATGTGTGGTGTCATGGCACAAGGCAAATAGTGCCTATAAAACTAGAGGAAAATGTCCAGGGCAATTTTAAAACCGGCAGTGCAAAGCACATGGCTAGAGGTTGCTACGGGCAACCAACCAAAACACGAGCCCAGGCTGTAGGCCCAGGAGAAGCATTACATCATAGCTCATCAGAGGGGCAGGAACAGCTGCAGGGATTTGAGCTAACAAGGAACTCAAGGAATGACGCACTTAAAATAAGGTCAGCCTTGAGCAAAGCAGTCACAGGTTCAGTCTCAGTCTCAGCTCCAGATTCAGACGCAGTTTCAGATTCAGAAGCAGGCCGAGACCCAGGCAGAGAGTCTGGCAGAGACACATGCAGAGAAAGAGACACAGACACAGAAAGGACCCGTGGGAGAGGAAAGAGCAGAGCTTGTGAGAGCCAGGATATATACCTGAGAGCTTCTGACGTGGATTCCATCTGCACCTCAGAGGAGTTTGTACCGGAGGAATTTCCCGAGGTTAGTGCTGGAAAGTCAGGCTGCACTGAACCAGAGTCCAGCTGGGGACCGAGAGGGATTCCATTTAACAAACCATGAGGAGCTGTGAGAGGGAAATCCCACGAGAGCAGGTACCTGGGGAGCAAAAGCTCTTATCCTAAAGATGTTTCTCAGCTAAGAGAAAGACGTCCTGTGAGGGGAAGTGAAAGAGAGAAAAGTTTCAACTTCCCGGTTGCAAAGCGTTCAGGCAGAGCTCAGCCTGAGGAAAGACATATTACCTGTAATAGTGGGGCACTGGATTTTACTTACAATAGTCCTGAGGTGTATGGCCCTAGATGGGGAAAATCCACAGTGCACGGTAACCTGCCTTTCTACGTGGATAGAGGGGAGAGAAGTCTTGTCCAGGAAGAGGAGAGATTTCTAAACACTGATACACACTACAGCCTTACTAAAGATAATAGCCAGGAAGTTCATGAGGACATGGAATGTGACTTCTGTGAAGAGAACTCAGATGATTGCAAGATGGACTGTACATTGGTGTTTTCAGACAGTATAACCTCTTTCTGTTAAAGCATAAGAAAGCCTGCTAAAGAGAAATCTGTGTAGGAGCACAGATTTCCCTCATCAGCTTTTTGTGATAGAAAAAGCCTGTCTTCCCACTTTTGTTTCTTTAACGCTGACAAGAAGCATTTTCTTTGTAATTTGTAGTCCCTCATTTGTGTTATACCAGCATTATGGTTTAATTTCCTTTGTATCCTGTTTGCAAGAATTCTCCCGGGAAGGGAAATAAATACCTCTTTACAAGCATAGCTAATCGTCCACAACTACACTCTTATTTGATTAGCTATTGGGACTCCAACTCCCAGGGGGCAATACCAGTCCTTGCTATATAGGAGGAGCCTCACTGAACCCCCAGGCCTTCTGCCTCCGGGGTAGTAGGTGGGTGACAGTGGCCAGCATCAACATATGGGGTACAGGGGAGCACGCTAAATAGGTCACCCACAACATATGTGCATCAGACAGATAACCTGTGACATGTGGTGCTCCTGACTGTCCACACAGACAAATTACCTATATGTCCACCTACCCCAGTGTCCTGCACATTGAATGAGGTACACACAGCTGCCACTGCACTACAGCACCAGGAGCATCACCAAGCATGTCCTGTGGATTGAGAAACACAAGGGAAACATACATATGTCATGTTGGAGCTGTATAACAAACACACCAGCTTCATGTCCTCATCTCTCATAACCCCCTAGATCTGTCACAGTCTGGCAGTTCATCATGACACTGTACCTAATTGTCCCCACCCAAACCCGCCACTGACATATTCCTGGCCAGGTCCAAGGGCCTGTAGCCTGTCCGCCCCCTTTGTGACCTCTCTGCTGCCCTTGAGACCGTTGACCACAACCGTCACTGTGCTACCCTGTATGTGCTCGGCCCAAAGGTCTCGGTACAATCCTGCTTCCCCCATATGTCTCCCATAGCACCTTCAGTGGGTGTTCCTGTAGGTCTACCTCCCCTGCTAACCCACTCCCAGGTGCTGTATGAAAGGGATATATGCAGGGGCTGCCACATTCCCCTGGCCCCATACCCAGTTCCCTGGTGCAGCAGGCACATCCCCTGGCTATCAGTGGTAGTGTACGCTGATGTGTCCCAAAGATATCTATCCAAGCATGAACTATGTTTGGCAATCCACACCCCGACCTCAGCTTACTCCCTGACATTGCTGGCTGCAGGTACCCCCACTGCATGAATTGAGCATGGCCAAGACCAGACATCTGGGCATTGCCCCTAAACCCTCTCCAACCTTTACAGTGTCTGTGTATAGTTTGGATACACCTTCTGTTGATGTGGTCGTCAAGGTAGCAGGTCTCTATGACCCCTCGCTCCCCTTCCCCACACATACCCATCATGTAACTAAGGCTTGCAGTGTCCCCCTAGATAACATCAGCAAGATTCCTGCCGTCACCCCAGAACACACAAATAAAATTCTAATGACCCCCTTCATCACCCGCCATCCTGGTCACTGTAACCTACATCTTGCTGGTCTGCCTCAAAATCATCTCTGTCCACTGCAATGTATGCAACACTGACAGCCTCAGTATAACAATAATACACCACCTGTCATGACACCTCACAGGCTCCAGGCGAGGGCAATACACACCTGCTGATCTATACATGCAGTAACACTGTGGTTGCCCTGTACCTTGACTCGCATAACCCAAGTACTACAAATGCTACAACCACTACTGAGTATGTAAACAGTGCTAACAACTGTATGCATTGCCATATCGAAACATGTAACACACAGTCCCTGCTCATCAGAGCATACAATCCAATCAATCCCCTCATATCCCCCAAATGTCATCCCCACACATCAAGCAAACTGGTCCTATCTATGGGCCGCTCCCCCACTGTTAATGCGGGACTATACACCTGTCACCTTGCAGCACCCAATGCCTGGAACTAACTACGTGTGGCTGCAGGGCAGCCACCCTCACCAACCATCTCAAAACCCTGTGTGACAGCCTACCACATTGCCTAAGCCTAACAATCCTGACTACATTAATCACCTCCACCTGCTGTTGTCCCTTGCCCACACCTTCTGTGTTAGCGGTTGGACTACATTGTAAGCTCAAATGGCCAGGCATTGTGTCAGCAATGTCAGTGCAGTGCTGTGTATGACTGATAGTGCGATACCAATGCTCAGTAGTAGTAGTAGTACATATATCTATGCAAATGTTATTTCCAAAACATCCAGTACTCACATGAAGGGAGGTAGGAGTGGCTCAGTGGTTGAGACAGGTTACCTCAGGCCGGAAGGCCGGGGGTTCAATTCTCGCATGGGGACAAACAACTTCAGGCCAAGGGACTGGGGTCTCTAGTCCCATGGCCACTCCTTGTGGCCTTGGGCAAGCCACTTAACCCTCCATTGCCTCAGGTACACTTAGATTGTGAGCCCTTCGGGGACAAGAGAATAAATATACAATAAATATACATATAAATATAGTATACATGTTGTCACCCACCAATGTCCCCAGTGGCCGGAAGGGTTGGGTATTTTGGTGAGGCAGTATTCTAATGGCTGTAGAATATTCTTGGAAGGCTTTTGAAAGGCCTTCTGGGACCTGTAGTTTCTCAACACCAGCCAATGAAGTGTAGTTGCAGACCAAGTGTAAGGATATATACAGGCTTTATTCCCCGTCCGGGATAGGATTCATAACATTGAAAACAAAAGGAATACAGACCATTCGTCTGGTAACAAAATCAAAGAAGAATTCAAACAAAACTTGGCTTACTTCAGCATTGGCAACAAAACAAAAGGAAAAAAGAAAACAGTCTGTTTTACTTACAAACACTTTGCTTCCTGTTTTCTTTTGTAAACAGTTCTTACTGCTCTCTACCGAAGAGCGGATATGCAATCAGCCACAGTGTATGCACAGTCCATATCACTATCCTTTAAAAATTCTTCATATGGCTCAAAATGCATTTCTTTACAATTAGAATAAACTTCTCCTGGAACAAAACTCCTGTTGTACTTGCAACGTTCTTGCCGGTGAGTCAGAGCATTCCCCTCCTCCACTAAACTAGAGGGCCGTGGGGGATTACCACCTACAATGTAATCAGGCTCCTGAGAGCTACACAGTTCTTGGTAAGTGCAAGGTCTTTCTGGGTATCTTAAACCTCTTCTACTATGGTTAATACGCCTACCTTCTGGCACTCCCACTTCCTGGTTTCTCGACTGAGCCAAGCTCTGTTTGTAAGAACACTTTCCCCGGTGTTTCTCTGCTGACTTCCTTCCAGCTATGAAACCTTCCTCCGGGTAAAAACTATCTCCTCCTGAATACCTGGTGCTGGGTAATTTGTATCTCCTGGACCTGGACACTGGACTGCCACCTCTGCTTACTTCATAGCAAGGTTCTTGTGGATATTGGACGGCTGTGCACTGCTCCTCATAAGGGTCTCCCTCAGAATCACCAGCCTCGTATGCCCCTGGCAATCTCTCTGTCACTGTCCTTGCCATTCTACTGGTTCTGCTTTCACTCCTTTCAGCTCTCCCAGCTCCTTCCATGGCTGTCCTTCTCCTCTCCCTTTTACCCTCAGGTAAGTGACTTTTAAATGAGTTTGTCCTGGTGTTAGTTTGAACTCCACCCCTACGCAGCTGCCCTTCATTTCCTAATGAGTTTTGAGCTAAGCTTGGGTTTGGGCGTTCCCTTACACCTCGTGACTCTGTTTGTATCCGTTGCTTATGGCAACCTTTTCCCACGTGTGAGCCTGAGCTGTCAGTCTCAGCTATATTCTGCTCAGAGTTCCCTAGTTCCCTGGGTTCTGACAGCGCTGCCTCATGACAATGTAAACCGCACTGATTCTAAAGAGCGCGGTATAAACAAAGAAATAAATAAAATAAAAATAAAATGAAAATAGCTCCTTAATCAGTTGGCACCTGAGTGCTGCGCCCTCACATGTGTCACCACGGACACGTACAGGAGGGCACGTTGGATCATCTTCCAGATCCTTATTAATTTTGACATCGATATCGTGCCTGAGAGCAATGTTGTGCAGGATGCAACAGGCAATAATGATCTCTGCCACTGTCATGGGTTGGTATTGTAAGGCCCCGCCGGTCCTATCCAGACACCTGAAGCGACTTTCCAAAATGCCAAAGGTGCGCTCGAAGACAGAGTGACTGGAGGCATGGGCCTCATTGTACCTCATCTCTGCACGTGTCCGTGGTAGATGCACAGGGGTCAGCAACCAGGGCCGACGCCCATATCCTGCATCACCTACAGAAAGAAATGTTGAACATTAAACCAGGAGCTGATGTCCACACACATGCACACATGAATGTACGTGCAAACCCAAAGCACCTACAGGTCAGACAGAAACATAGGGGAACACATGATGGGACACAGCAACTATGCACCAGTGTCTAGAGGTGTGAGATACAGAGCACGGGGGAGGTAGAAGGAGTGCAAACAACATTATCCTGAACTACAGCAGACACATGGGCAGACACCAGAGGCCGAAAGATAGTATTGCCAGCCCTGAACACATCACAGACACACATGCAATGCACCCTGGACAAGGGCAGAGATGCACACATGTGCAAGCATGTGATGGTCATGCTATTCTCCACACACAGATGGTGCGACAGGAACAGATACCCCACTGTGGCAGGCAGGATGGCATAGACAACACCACACTGTTGATAAACATGAAGCATACATGTGTGTCATACCGTGCCAACCTAAACACACAATGTCAAATGGCGTGAAACGTCAATTGTCAGTGTGCCACCAACACACAGCACCGCAGCACAGAAGACCTGAAGTCATCCCCCCCCCCCGCCCCGCATCAGCTCTCACACACACAGATGACACACACACACAACTCGGGACACACAACAAAGACAGATATGTGTGCAGACAGATAGCAGGGGTATACGATGTGCATGTCAGAGACTGATAAATACCCACCCAGCAGTATACGGTCCTCAAATTGACCGGCCTCAAATTGTCTGTACAGTGCCGAGTGATGCAGGATATAGGAGTCATGGGTGGACCCTGCAAACCGCGGGACCACATTCAGAATACACATACCTGCATCACATACAACCTGAACATTCAGGGAGTGGTAGTGTTTGTGGTTGCAGAACACTGCCTCCCTGTCTCTGGGCATGACCAGGGCAACATGTGTGAAATCAATAGCTCCCATCACATGTGGTAACCTGGCAAATGCTGCAAAAGCCTGGATCAGTGTCCCCCACTGTTGCCTAGTGTTGGGAAATGCAATGTAATTCCCAACCCAGCTGATTATGGCATGCAGTACTTGGTGGAGACAGCGTGAGAAGGTGGGGCGGCTCATGCCACCCACTGTGGCCACAGATGACTGGAAACAGCTAGAGGCAAAGAAATGTAGGCCACCAAGGATCCCACTGCTCACCTCTTCCACCAAACACCAACCAAGCCACCTACCTCCCCCACCGCTCACCAACCCTGCCACTCTCCACACCTAACCTGCCTATGACCCTCCGTTCGGTTCACCACCAATAATGCACACCTTCAACCTTGCTCACCTACACTAAACCCTCAGCGTGTACCAGGTGTGCACGTTAATTTATAGTATTTTGGATGTCTGTGGGTGTGTATGCGTGTTGCACATGCGCAGAAGCGATGTGTAGGGTGTGTACGCAGAACCGTGTGCCACACATGCCCAAGACGTGTATGTGTCTGCGCATGTGTGGCGCACGGTTCTGCGCCTGTCCCACAGGCAACAGGGGTCAGCGGATCTGTGTGCCACACATGCGCAAGATGTGTACGTGTCTACGCAGGTGCTGTGCCAGGATAAGCGCAAGCCATAATGAGTGGTATGGTGGGAGCTGGCACCGCATATGCGTATGCCTCCCATGCAAATACATAGCCTGCATGGGCATATGCGGCACCTGGTTCTGTGGCCGTCACACAGGCGACAGGGGTCAGCAGAACCAGGTGCCGCACATGCGCAGACATGTACACATCTTGCGCATGTGCGGTGCATGGTTCCACTGACCCCTGTCACCTGTGCAATGGCTACGAAACCAGGCGCAGCACATGCACAGACACGTACACATCCTGTGCATGTGCGGCGCATGGTTCCACGTATGCACCCTAAGCATTGCCTCTGCACATTCTCAACGCATGCACTCACACGCAGACATCCAAACATACCATAAATTAATGTGCACACCTGGTACACACTGAGGGATTAGTGCTGGTGAGCGAGGTTGAAGGCATGGTGGTGAAGCGAACGGAGGGTCAGAGGCAGGTATGGCGTGGAGAGTGGCAGGGTTGGTGAGCAGTGGTGGAGGTAGGTGGCTGGGTTGGTGAGTGGTGGGGGAGGTGGGTGGCTGGGCTGGTGAGTGGTGGGAGAGGTGAGTGGCAAGGTTGGTCAGCGGTGGTGGTGGTGAGTGACTGGGTTGGTGCATGGTGAGAGTGACAGGAGGCAGGGCTGGTGAGTGGCTAAGGTGGTGAAGGCTGGTGAAGGTAACAGGGGAGGGGGCAAGGGCCACAGGAGGTCAGACAGGTACGGGATTCAGAGAGAGGACAGGGAGAGCAAGGACATGCTGCGGCTGGACATGATAGGTGGGGTGTCCGGGGAAATGCCTGGGCCGCAGTCCCAAGAGACGGGAGGGATGGGTCATCCTGAGTCTGAGGTTGCAGGCCCATTGGGTATGTCTGACCCCACCCAGGAGCAGCCTGAGGGGCATAACACAGGCAACCGTAGGCAGGCGCCTATGCCGGATGGGGAGAGAAAGAGGGCCATAAGATTCAGCCAGCAGGAAAACCACAACCTGCTGGCAAGTGTCCTCGAACACTATGAGGAGCTGTATGGGTACATGAACTCATGCACAACTGTTAGCATAAGGACCCAGGTGTGGGAGGAGGTGCAGGGGGCTGTGGCACAGGCTGGGAGGCCACCAAGGGACCTTGACAGCCTCCGTAAGAGGTTCAATGATATCAGGCGGGTGGTTCGTGCACACATGACTGCAGAACGCAGACATGCTAGCAGCACTGGTGGGGGCAGCCCCTTCATCCCAAGCCTCATGCCCCTGGAGCAGCAGTTTGCTGAGCACCTAGGCCCGATCTACATCCATGGCCTCTCCCCAGCGCTGGACACGGCTGACCCACAAGCAGGTATGTTCGAGACATGCAGCACACGCTGGGCATGCCACGGGGTGGTGCGGGCCTATGTCCTGGCAGCAGGTGTGGCCAAACCTAGAAAAACATAAACCTGAGTCTGCATTCCCCGTTAGTGTTTGTTCATGGAAAATATAGGGGATAGAATCAACCTCCTTCTCAACACCTTCCAGATATCTGTCTGACAAAATGAGCTCCTTTCTAGTACCTATTCATGCCTTGGGCAGATGTAGGCTTGGATACAGCTCAGGATGTCCTGGGAATATCTGAAACCTGGTGAGGACATCCAAGCTCTGGGAGTACCCCACACATGCTTACTCCATGCTCCCAGTCAGACTTGGATGTTCTCACCCAAGATTTGGGTTATAAAATGTGGCAATCTCTTCAAATGGGTTAGTTTTGTGCATACAATGTGTGGTGGAGGAGGAACTGGGGTTAAAGAAGGAGCAAGCAGAAGAGTTCCTGTTCCTAGGGCTGAACAAGTAAGAGAGACAGGAAAGCAAGGCATACATAAACAAATATGTGTCTATGTTACAATGTGCTCTTTGTCTGTGTCTGTGACAACCACATATCTACTGTGTACCTTGTTCCACCCCCCCCCCCCCCAGGTAACATCCAGACCATAGAGGCAGGCGAGGAGGACAATGGCGGTGAGCCCAAGCCAGCTGAGGTCGACAAGGCGCCGCATACAGAGGCTGCCATCAGCGATGCCCCAGACACCCCATGAGTTGATGTGCTGCCTGAGGTGGCCACCCAAGAGGACGAAGAGTCACCCCAGTGGAGCAGGTACACAGGCACCACAGTGGCTGGCGAGGAGCCCGAGGATGTGGGGGTGAGCCCCACATTGTCACAGCCAGGGCCATCGACTGCAACAATGGGCACAATGCATGTTGTCCTCCAGGAGCTGTGGGTACATACGACGTCGGCACACAGGGATGCTGCAGGTAGGCAACTGGCAGGATGGTTGAATGTGCTGGTATGGCACACCAACCCTCAGACATAGCGGTGGGGCCACACACATGCACGATGACAGTGAGCCTCCACACATACATATGCCCCCCTGGCAATGTCTGGGGTGGTTGGTATGGCTCAGTGGGGAATGAGCAGGTTATACACTTTGGGGTTTAGACAACAGATGTCTCACAGGTCACCCTGTTCCTTTCCCACAGGCACTCGCGGGCGGTGTGTGGGCTCCATAGGGATATCAGGGAGTACAGCCTGGAGACACGGCAGCTGCGAGGGACTGCCGTGGATATCACAGCTGGCATAGGCCAGGTGGTGGATGCCCCCGAGGCCATGGCGGGATGTATCTTGCGGCCTGAAGCGGCACCAGAGGCAGCAGCAGCAAGGGGTGTGGGGGTTGTGGGAGGGTGCGTGGGTGGGGACATGAGTGTGGGTGGTCACTTAGGCCGTAGGTCTGTGACTATACGTTGGACTGACCATCACATTAAATAATGCATTACTTTTGCATGTGTCCATTTTTTGTGTCGGGGGTTCCCTGAGTGGTCTGTCCCAATTGGGGTTACCATGGTCACATGTGCCCTAGCATGTCATGGGCTGGTGGGGTGTCTGCACCAGCAGCAATCATGACAGAGCGGCCCACACATGACCTGTGTTCCATGCACCGTGCCATGTGTTAACGGCCATACATATGCCTGGGATTACACCCTCCCTCCACCTGCCACCTGCTGTATATGTCTGCTTGTTCACCAACATTGTGGGGTATATCTCCCCTCGGTCCCCACATATCATCCACATCAGGCTATCTACATGGGCGACCCATCACACACCAGGGTCACTGTGGCATAATAACTGCACATACTTGGCGGACAGACGTGACGTACAGATATACCTAGCTGCTGTCAGTTGTTTACCCCCTCTAGTGCTTGTAGTTAGCCGCTGCTTCTTCAACCCACCAGACCCCATCTTAGTGAGACACACCAACTGATGCACTGTCAGACACGTGAATCCCCACATACATCACATATTGGCTGCATCATGGGTACCACATCCGCACCTCCTCACTGTCCTATCATGTGCAGCATCCCTGCTACAGACTGACTATCCGTGACAATGTGCATGTGTCTCCTCCCACCCTCCATGTATTCCTCCCCCATATCCATGGCATCCTATGCCTCTACAGGTACGTCCTCCACATCAGTACCTTCAGTGGTCATAGGGGGGCTGCCACCAGGTGTTGTGGGCACAGAGTTCCCCTCCCCAGCATCTGCAGCCTCTGTTGATATAGCAGAAATGAACAGGGCATCGTGCGTTTGTTACGGCACAGACACATTGTATGTGGCATCACAGGCTGCCATGCCATTGGGACATGGTGTGGTGCAATGCATAGGCTGGGACACTCACCGTCACCCCCGGCCATTGCCTCTCCCTGCATGAGCGGAGGTATCCAGGGCAGTGTAGCCGCATCTCTCTGTCCTTCTTCCGTAGGTCCTCTACCTGGGGGGATAAGCAATATTTGCAACCATTAGGGCCCTGTATCCCTGCCCATGATGAACCACAGGGCACACATGTCTGCGTGCAATGGGGGCCTCTCCTGCTATGGGTAGAGGGTCCCATACTAACTGTTGGCAGCACCACCTGCATGTGTGGGAGTGAGGCTGGGCATGTGTGGTGTGACACCTACATGCTCTGTGCGCGGCCTCACAGCCACCGCATGCCATGTCCCTGCCATCTCCTGGCATGACATAACAGCAATATCACATGTGGGGCATTCCAATTCTGATCTACAGGGGGTGTGACTCCATACCCTCAGTGCAGTCCAGCACACACCTCAGTGTTGGGCAGCCCGTCCCACATCAACAGGAGCCATCACCATGATGCCTGGATGCTGATCCAGCCTCTGTGGTGCGGGCTCGGACACCTGGGGGTGTGGGGGAGCTGGGTACCTGCACCAACATCAGCTACCATTACACCGGGATGCTTGGTGGACCACTGGAATTTGGTGTGCTGCCTTCTGGGGATGTGGCAGAGCTGGGAGCCTGAAACATCAGCAGCAGCCATAACACCAGGGTGACTGATAGACCTCTGTGTTGTGGGCTGGGGCTCCCTGGGGGTGGTCCATAGCTGGGAGACGGTAACTGCAGCAACCACCTTCACCCCAGGATGTGTACTGCACCTCTGTCATCAGGTCTGAGGGTCTCCTGGGGATAGGGTGATGTTCCACACATACACAGCAGCACCTGCCATAACACCAGGATGTAGAGTAGACCTGTGTAGCCTGGTCTGTGGCCTCCTGGGGTTAGGGCAGAGCTGGTAACCTGCAACAACAGCAACAACCATAACTCCAAGATGTAGAGTAGACCTGTGTAGCCTGGTCTTGGGCCTCCTGGGAATACGGCAGACCTGTGACACTGCAACTGGATCAACCACCCTGACACCAGGATGCTTGATACACCTCTGTGTGCAGGTCTGTGAGCCTTCGGGGCCAAGGGTGATGTTCCACACATACACAGCACCAACTACCATACCACCAGGATGACTGCTGGAACTCTGTCATCAGCTCTGATGCCTCCTGGGGATGGGGCAGGGCTGTGGTACTCCAACTATAGTAGCTACCAGTGCACCATGATGACTACTTGACCTCTGTGATCAGGTCAGATGTCTCCTGGTGATTGGCCAGAGATGGTCATGTGTAATAGCAGTAGCCATCATGGCACAGGGATGCCTAATAGAGCTCTGTCATGGAGGCTGCAAATCCTGGGGGTTGGGCAGAGGTGTGCACTGCAACAGGAACAGCTTACATCACACCGCACTGACCTCTGCACCTCTGCTTTCATGTCTGTGGCTCCTGGGGATTGGCATATGTGCACACAGCAACATACGCAGATAGCTTGATCACAGGGTTGCCCACATACATGTGTCTCGCACATGTGCTGCATGTCTTATGTGTTTTGATTGCTGGATATTTTGTTGCACACCTTCCATTTAGTGATGTGTCCCCATACACTTACCTCATGTGGGTAGTCTGCTACACGGTTCAAGCATCTTGTGATGCGCACCCATGCCATGCCATCCTGACACGTTCCAGATCCAGGCGTTTTGAGGTGCCTGGGAAGAGGCGCGGCTGCCTGGTGCAAATTAAGGCTGCCAGCTGTCGTAGGTCGGGGCGGATAAATGCTGGCTTGTGGGATTGTGTCGCCATTTTGGGGGATGCCCATGTGTTGCTGATGCACGCACGCACGCCATACATGCGCTGTATCGTGCATATGCCATGCCATTCCCTGCTACACCGCGCACACGACGTGCGTGTGTCATGGATGCCACACGGAAAACTATTTCTGGGGCTGCATGAATACACGTCGGATACGGAGATTGGCGGCCATGGTGGCTGGCATTAGTTTAGAGCAGCACATGACTTATACCATTTGGCCTGGACTGCATCTGATGTGCCTCAGCTTTAGGTGCCTTGTGACACGCTTTCAGCAATGCAACGCCATGCCTCACCTCTCCTTGGAGGCATGGGACAAAGGTTATAGTGTATTAGGCTTCTCTCACTGATTATAGAGATGTGTCTGACTGTTACTAACACTCATCTTGCTGTTGGTGCAGTGGGGATTCAAACCCATAAGCAGTGACTCTGAGGGCATCATAGTAACCAGTATTCTGTGCCTTTTCTCATAGCATGGGATGACTACACAGCAACTGCAGGTCAACCCAGTAAATGTCAGCTGTGCTTACCGGGATCGGGTTGACCCATAGCTAAGGCACTTTACAGGGCACCTTAGGTTTCCCAGCTGAGGTGATGGTTTATTTTTGGTGGATACCCTGATATTTGCTATGGGGTCTGTGTACTACACCATCCTAATGTTACCGGCGAAACTCCCAGCGATAACGTGAGGAATGCCATATAGGGAGTTGGGCTTGCCGGCATCCACGTAGCATGCACTGTGCATCGCCCAATAGGAGGCGTGTTGACTGTTTACGCATGGTAACCTTAACTTCATGGCAGCGCTGTGCAAAGGTATATAGAACTGTAGCCCACTGGTTAATACAATGACCAACAAGCCAGCGGTCATGAGTTCGATCCCTCAGGGGTCTCATCTGATATGGCTGTCTGAGGCAATCTCTGTTGCTGCATCTAACAGCCTGACATATCTCTACAATCTGTGCTGCCAGCAGAAACACCCTCACCTCATTGTCATCACCTACTGCGCCCTATAGGGCAGGAGGGGTGTCTGGACCCACATGCGGATTAGGGGGCAATGCCTACCAACCAGCCTTCTCGGGGCCAGGGTGGGGGGAACAGGATCTGCCATCAACAGATCCACACTCTACATCTTTGCAATGGCAGCAGTGGAGGGACATGATGAAGGGCTGTGGGACCAGCTACCCCAGTCCTGCAGGGGAAGGGGCACCTTCAAGGCAGTCAATGCAGATTTGTATCACACAGGGCACTGGCAGTAGGCCTGTAAATGCTCAGATGTCCCCCCCACTACCATCTGACATTCACCAGCAGAGAGCACTACAAGGTGCCCCAACCATACACACACTAACTGCAGACAGTCTGCTAGCTAGCACATAGTGCATGTTCCTGGTGAAACTGTGCACCCAGAGGTGGTATATCAGTGATTGAGCCCCAACCAGGGGAACTCTCAGATATCATTTGAGAGAAACACTGTATGTCACTATGTGGGGACCTAGCCATGCCATGGTCACTGCTCAGTCAGGGTGAGAGTGCCTCTCCCTCCCCCCCCCCCCAGCATGACATGCTGTGGTCTCCCTGTCCCTGCAGGTTGTGGTCGGCCATGTCCCAGCCATTGCCCCATTCCCTGTGCAGATGCATCCTGCCCAGGTTGCCCTGTCCGGCCCATACCCACAGTACCTTGCTCCTCATTATGCACATTGGCAGGCTAACAAGGACATTACCGCTTTCCGAAAGGAGCTAAAAACTCACCTATTCAAAAGTCACTACAATCAGCTATGACCCTCAAGTTCGATAGAGTCATAGCAAAGCAATCAATTAATTATACTCTGTTGAAACCGCCATATGTATAAATATGTAAATATGTATGTATAAATGTGAAATGTAAATATGTGTAGTCCAATCCCCAAGACACTAACCCAGTGTGCTGTGACCTACCCTAAGATCCATGTATATATTTTCCCCCTCTTCCCTGTCTTGATTGACAACCCCCAAAGATGAAATCAAACCGCTGCTGATCGCTGGAAGTAGCAGTATATAAGTGTGTATTAAATAAATAAATAAAGTATTGTGGGCTCCTCAAGGTGTGGCCAGCCACAAAACACTGGATAGACAGACACACACTTCCACACCTACTTCATCATTGTGCAAATATAGAGGTGGTTGGCAGCCCTGGTTGCCATACCAGTCCTGGGCACAGCGCAGGCATTGCTATGGTACTCAGTACTGTTGGGGTCACTCTTCAGGGTGGTAAACACTGTCAGAGACATAAACAGACACACTCCACAGATATCAGACAGGTTGCTCTGATGGATCTCTGTTAACAAATTGTGTCTCAATTTGGACTTGTTATCTGACATTAATCATAGCAGCCGCTTGATATATGTGGAACGTGCTTCAAGGTTTATGACGGCATTGCTAAGGTATGTGGATTCTAGTATTGGTAGATGCTGCTCCGCGCAGGGTCCAACAGCCTGACCCTCCATGAGGCTTTGGATAGTGGAGCTGGCCGATGCTCTGGGGCAGAGGTTCCCAACTCCGGTCCTGGTGGGCCCAACACAATTCAGGTTTTCATGCTGTCCCTAATGTATATGCAAGAGATACATTTGCATATAATGGGGCGGTACATACAAATGCATCTCAAGCATATGTCTTCGGGACAACATGAAACCTGAATGGTATTTGGCCCTCTGGGACTGCAGTTGGGAACCTCTTCTCTAGGGACTGCACATGTCTATGGTGAATGTGCTCTGTAGGGTAGAGTATAGGCGTTTATGGTGTGTTTATTTTATCTGCAAGAAGGTTCCTTCTTTATTACCATGGTTTAGTACTGGGTAATATATAGGAACATGGTCTACAGGGGCCACAGCTGGGACTTGAACCTGTGACCTTCTGCCCCTGAACACACTGGCTCAATGTACTGCACCAAACTGTTCCACAGAGGCAGGTTATTCCCTGAGTATACCATTACTGTTCGTCAGACGGTCACACGTCTTTTGCAGTGCACGGCACCCACCTAGACAGGGCTTGGCCTTGGTCTGCTGTGGGCAGATGCCACTGCCCCCCCCCCCAACACCGACACTCCTCTGCCACCATGCTGACATGCCCTTATGCCAGTGGTGCTGGTGGTGCGCAGTCCCAGGCCATCCAGTGTGCCGGTAGGCGGCTGCCAATGGTGTGTAATCTGGGGTAGGGGTACCTGCATGGACATCCATGCTTCCCCCTGGCACCGCCTGTCAATGTTCTGTGCCCTTTGGGATATTTGCTAGGTACTGTCCCCTGGGACACTGCGGGACACAGACACTCGTGGGCATGTTTGAGCTTGATCAGTTGCTGATATTGCATTTCTGTTTTTCTATGTGTCACCTAGGCATCTGCCTAGTCTGCCCTATGCCACAGCTGCCCCAGCTGCTCCACTGCATGTCACGCCTCCAGTCCCTTGTACCCCATGTGCAGCCACACCATAGTGCCCTTTCGTACTTGGGCACTATCTGGTGGTGCAGCACATGTATCACTACTATCACTTTTCTTGGTCTCCCTGCCTTTGCTGTACATTGCTGACTGAAATGGTTTCTCTCTCCTTCACTTTCGCCTCTAGCACCAGGTTTTCACTCATGCTATTTTTCGGACCTTCATTTCACAGCGCTAGTGTGCCTGGAGCCTCTCCCTGCCCACCCCCCGCCCATTGACCCCTTCTCCCCGCCCTCTGGGGAGCCTTACTCCATCTTTTCTGTGCCTTAGCGCCACCAGGGACGTTGTCGGGTGAAATGGCATGTTATCACGTGAAACGGTTTAATTATTGCATGATAACGTCACATATCATGCGATAATGTTACATATCATGCGCTAATTGTGCCGCTGCTATGTTACCGCCTTTTAGTAAACATACCCCTATGTTTGATAGACCCCTGGTGCTGTTTAAATCCCTCTGCTTGTGACTATTTCTTTTTTTCTTTTCTGCACAGTCTTATTCATGCATAGACTATATCTTGATATCTAAATTGATCCTTCAGGATGTTCATAGCAGTATGATTGGTCCAATATGTATATCAGATCACGCTGCAATCATCTTGGAATTCCGCCCTTGGATACAGATGGAATATAGACCACCATGGGGATTCCAGAATAACTTGTTGCTAGAAGCTTCCTTCTAGGGTAATATTGATAAAGTCATTACAGAATTACAGAATTTTTTCCAAATCAATGATAATGGTCAATTGCACTTCAGAATTGTCTGGGAAGCCTTGAAGACAACCTTGCGTGGAGAGATCATCAGCTACATGTCTTGGTTACATACATCTGAGATGAAAAAATATAATATGAGTTAGAGAAAAAGATATTATGCCTTGAGGCTATAGACTCCAGGTCTGGAGATAATGTGGTGCTTCAACAATTAATTGGCCACTGCTATGAGTTTAACAAAACTCTGATGCAGCAAGCGGAAAAAGAAATTCGGGTAGAGAAAATAGGCTATTATGCTGGAAATGATAAAAGAGGCAAAATGTTAGCACAGCTTTTGTGTGTTCAAAGGGAGAAGCATTGCATTGCCTCCACTAGCAAAGATGTGCAAATTCTAACCAATACTGAAGATATATTGAAGGCATTATCTGCGACAGCACTGCTGGATTGCCGGGCTGCGTTGTCGTGTGCACTAGCTGTCACCAACCGCCATGCCCACTCTCGATTCCCCAGTCCTAGCCTGTTTCTTCAAATGCAGACTGTATATCCCAATAAATAGGGGTTACCTGCACGGAGTGATGGGTACACCCCTAAACAAATGCATGAAGAGTGGTGACCTGCATGGAGTGACAGGTGCACCTACTCTTGACGCCTTGCTGGGCAGACTAGATGAACCATATTGGTCTTTATCTGCCGTCGTATACTATATCAACTACCGATAATTCGATACTCATCCATCCCAAATAAGCATACACTAACCCCAAACAAACACAATTTAATGTTGTTAATTACCTCCTAATGCCCAAACGCTACCCGTGTGATAAATGTAACCCTCCAATTGTACTGTCTAGATGTTGTTAAGTTCCCTTATGTTAAATGTTGATAAGTTCCCTATATTAAATGTAATCCTCCATTTGTGATGTGACCACTTTGATTGAAGGAGAAGGTGGTATACAAATCTGTTTAAATAAATAAATGTTACTATGACATTAATTTTACCCAGTGCTATCTGGACTTGATATGCCATAGTGCTTACCACAGGGGTTTAGCACAGGCTGAACCCCTTGGTAATTGCTTACTACACCTTAATAAAAGATCCCCATAATGTCCCAAACAACAGCCTTTCAGTACTAAAGATTATGCAAGTAACAATTTAAACATAATACTTAAGAAAGTGCAAACATTTAGGGGCCGATATTCAAAGTAATTAACGCAGTTAGCAAACCTGCTAACTACGTTAATCATGGCAGCTGGGATTTTCAGCAACATTAACGCAGTTAGTACTGCTGAATATCCAAAGGTGCCACCACTGAATGCCCCAATGCTAGCATCAGAGTGTTCCAGGGAGGAGTGTAGGCGGCACCCAAGGATAACTGGCACTATCTGGCCAACCCAGGTAATCAATGCCAGTGGCTAGATATGACCCCAGCATTGAATATCCAGGTTTAAACTTCAAAAATCTATATTTTGATCTAATAATGGAGGTCAGACTTCTTCATGGTGATATAATAGTGCAGTGCCAACTTACAAATTCATCATCTCTCCATTTTAATTTATAGCGTGTGCTTGCAAATATCAAAGAATATATATGTGCTGGAAAGTATTTATCTTCAACTTTATCAAATTGTTGACTCCTCAAAAGAGTTCTGAGTGAAACTCCTCAACAAAACTCCGGCATTTTTGAGCTGGCCAATAGGTTTCACTCCATATGGCCAATGGGCTTCTTCAGGAAACCTTGGGAATTTTAGGGTCTCTCCACAAAAACTTAGATATACTCCACAAAAACTTAGATATGCTCAACATTATGCATCTGCAAGCATCAAGTCAACTTGTATGCTGAATTGTGCTATTGCTCTGTATTTCCAAGAGTGTTGTGCAGCACATGAAGACTGAACCCTTTTCTTTTTCTGTTTATGGGTGATTTAACTGGTTATCAGACCTGAAATAGAGCAGCCGCAAGAGGAGTTTATTGATCACAGGTACACTAAAAAAATTTTTTTTTAAACTGCCTCTAATGTTTCAATTGATTTTTACGTTTTTTGGTGCGCTGAATCCAAATCTGGTAACCAATTTGCTCCATCACGTACAGATTGTTTGCTACATTGGGTTAGCAGTTTGAGGTGAACGTTTCAGATTGAGTGCGATCGAGATAAAAGTTTATTGGATGAATTCTTTATACTAATTGTTTAGTAGTTATTCAAATAAGAATAAAGAAAATTGTAACAAGGCAGCACATAAGAATAGAGTAATGTCAACAAAACACACTGTGATGGTAGCAAAATTGTCTGCACTTAAAACAGCCACATAAATGTGCACAAACATTGAGCATATAAGAGCGAGGTTAGACACAAAGCAAAGCAAAGAAATGTGCAAAAAATGTTGTACAGGTATGTATGTAAGAATAGAAAACGCAAACCGCACCATTGCAATACATGAAGACAAACACCCGATGGTGTGAAAATAAAATTCTAATAAACGAGACCCGACACTGTGGTAATAACTAGCAAATTTTTATTTGAAAGTTTAGTAAAAAAACCGATATTTGTCAACACAGTTTAGATTTTAAAGTCATTCTTGGGTCAATCAATCTCCTGGTGGGCCCGTTTCTTCTTCCCCCGAATGCTTCTCTTGGTGCGCTGCTTGGCGTATTTTTCATCTGGGGTTTCCCGCAGCAGCAACCAGCAGAAATCAGCCATCATAGTGGTGTTCCATCTTCCTTGGTACCTTCTCTCTGCGTCCTTGATGTCCTGGTGAAACCTTTCACCTTGTTCTTCACTGTACGCCCCCAAGTTTTCGGGAAAGTAGTTCACATGGGAGTGCAAGAAATGGACTTTCAGGCTCATGTTACAGCCTTGTTCTTTGAAGGCATTGAGCATCCTGGCAACAATATCTGTGAGCCATCACAAATACACAGCACTGCAAACTACAACTGTAGTGAACCACTTCGGAATAAAGCTGGATTACGACTGAGCAAACAAAAGGTAATAATGAACTTGCAAGAAACTGAAATTTGACAGGAACGTTCATGTCGCAACCACCGTGTTTGAGCGAGCGAACGAGGCGAGGCGAACAGGAAAGAACATGCGCCAGCGCGAGTACTGGATTTAGCCCCCCACCTCCCAATTGTCCTGTTAATGTATAAAATGAATACAAAACACTCTAAAATATCATGAGGGAGTGTTTCTAGTTAGTTAACCATTACAACCTCTATTTTGGGCCAAGAAAATAAACTGCAGTCGGCTAAAAAGAAATTATGTGAACATTCCTTATATGGGTAAGAAATCTAATTTTGCAAGAAAACGTGACATGATGGAACATTTTGGCTATTTTTCCTGGATTCAGCACCCCAAAATCTATAGGAATCAGTTGCAAAACTGGAGGCAGGTTTTTGGTAGTGTACCTGTGTTACCAGTTAATGCTGAGATACTTTAGTATGTGCGGGATAAGGAGACACTAAAGAGTGACACAGACAACAATACTGTACAGCATAGAATGTATACCATAGGGGCATTTCTTTGCACTGAAAAAATCTCTACTGGTCTTCTCGAGTTCCCATTAAAGTCCAGGTTGGCCAGGCTTGTCTTAGGGGTATGTTTACTAAAGGGCGCTATTTACGCTGCTGTCACGTTATCTCACGATAAGGCACCTTATCACACGTTAATGCACGCAGCGGCACAAACGAGCCCTGAAGGCGGAGAAAGGCTCCCGGAGGGCGGAAGAAGGCTCCCCAGGGGCGGAGAGAGAGGGTCAATGGGTGGAGAGTGGGAGGGGAGAGGCTCCCTGCACACTAACGCTGTGGATTCCTGGGCTGAAAACTAACGCGAGTGAAACCCTCGCGTTAGAGCAGATTTAAAGGGAAGAGAAACCATTTACGTCAGCAATGTACAGCAAAGCCAGGGAAACCCACAAAAAGTGATAAGTGTGATGCATGTGCACGGAACAAAAGGGCAAATAAACATTGAAAATGACCTGAACAAACTGGAAAGAAACATAACCAAGCTGGGCAATAGTGATATCAATGGGAAACATCAAAAAACACTACCAGGAAAGCTCCAAAAAAAGGATATCAATTTTGGAAGGGGCTATGCTCTGTCCCCATACAAGGTGAATGATCCCAAAGTGAAATAGCGCTGATCAGGGTTTTCCCTTAATATTGGACAGGTTTCCTATGGCATGCACATGTCCCGCAACAGCAGGGTGGGCATGTCGGAATGGGCAACTGGACCGATGCTGGAAAAGGGGACACAGAGGGCTGCAGGCGGCACATGCTGTGGTGCAGCTGGACCACAGTGTGGACTAGGGTGATGCCTATGTGGCCCATAGGAATGCTGAAACAGTAGAGCCACCAGACAGCAACTGATGAGGGCCCAACATGAGCATGAGTGTGTTTCCCACAGTGTCACAGGGGATAGTACCCAGCAGGTACCCCCAAGGGCACAGAACATTGGCAGGTGGTGCTGGGTGGAAGCGTGGACGTCTATGCAGGCACCCCTACCCCAGAACCCACACCATAGGCAGTAACCTACTGGCACACTGGATGACCTGAGACTGTGCACCACCAGCACCACCAGCAGAAGGGCATGTCAGCATGGCGACAGAGGGGTACTGGTGGTGGAGGGGGCAATGGCAGCTGCCCACAGCAGACCATGGCCTAGCCCTGTTTCGGTGGGTGCCATGCACTGCAATAGACAGGCCCTGTCTGATGAACAGTCATGGTATCCCCAGGGAATGAACTGTCTCTGTGGCAACAGTGTGGTGCAGTATGCACAGCCAGTGTGTTCAGGAGCAGAAAGTCACAGGTTCAAGTCCCAGCCATCGCTCCCACCAACCCAGTCCCCATTTTTTACCCAAGACTAAACCGTGGTAATAAAGAGGGAACCTTTATTGCAGATAACATAAACATGCCTGAAATGCATATATTTTACCCTACAGAGCACAGACACCATAGACATGTGCAATACCTAGAGCAGAGTTTCCCAAATGCAGTCCTGGAGGGACAAACTCCATTCAGGCGTCATGCTGTCCCTAATAAAGATGCCTGTGCTGCATGTCTATGCACCGCCCCCATGGTATGCAGATGTATCCATGCATATTCATTAGGGACAGCATGAAAACCCGAACAGTGTTTGGCCCATCAGGACTAGAGCAGCGGCCAACAGGGGCAGAAACACCCGCACCCACAGGCGCCATTATCCAAAGCCTCCTGGAGAGGCAGGATTTTGGGCCCTGCGTGCAGCACCATCTCCCAATACTAGCACTTGCATACCATAGCACTGCCACTGGGAATACGGTACACATATATCAAAAGGTTGCTATGATTACTGCCAGATAGCAATCCCTAGGTTAAGCACAATCTGCTCATTGAGCTGTATCATAGCAACCTCTCTGATGTCTGTGGAGTGTGTTTCAGGTCTGGTGTCTGACAGTGTTTACCACCCTGTGGAGTGACCCCAACAGTATTGTGTACCATAGCCATGCCTGCACTGTGCCCAGGACTGGTGTGGTGGCCAGGGCTGCAAAAAGTCTCTATATTTTCACAATGCTGGCATAGGTGTGGGAGTGTGTGTCTCTCTACCCAGTGTGTGGTGGCTGCCAACACCTTCCTCAGCCCATACTGCTTGCACTGTTGCCAGTGTCAGCCTGCCAATGTGCATAATGAGGAGCAAGGTATCATGGGTATATCCCGGACAGGGTGGCCTGGCAAGGATGCATCTGCACAGGGCATAGGGCAATGGCTTGGACATTGTAGTGCCCGGCCACCATCTGCACGGACAGGGTGGCCACAGCATGTCCTGCTGGAAGGTGACTCTCACCCTGACTGAGCAGTGACCACAGCATGGCTAGGTTCCCCCATAGTGCTATATAGCATTTTTCTCATGTGATATTTATGGGTTCTCTTTTGGGGTCCAATCACTGACTTAACTGCTTGGTGTGTATGCTGACATCCCAGTTCTGGGTACATGCATCTTCTCCAGGAACATGGACTAGCTAGCAGACTGTCTGAAGCTAGTATGTGTCTGGCTGGAGCACCTTGCAGGGTGCAGCAGCTGGAGGATGCGGGGGGGGGGGGGGCAGGCCTACTGTCTGTCTGCTATTGCTTTATGGATGTGTACAGCTCTGCATTGACTGCCCTGTAGGGTGTCTGTTCCCCAGCAGGACTGGGGTTGACGATCCCCTCTACTGCCACCATTGCAGGGAGGTAGAATGTGGATCTGTTGGTGAGAGATCTTGTTTCCCACCCTGAGCCACAGAGGGTGGGTTTGGTGGTGGTACATAATCTGCCTATGGGTCCAAACACCCCCCCTCCCCTCCCTCCCTCCCTCCCCTCCTCCCTCCCCCCCCCCCCCTGCAGTCCTTCTGTAGCCAGCCAGGGGTTTGCTAATAGCTATAGAGCTGTAGCCCACTGGTTACTGCACTGCCTGTGGAGCCAGAGGTTATGGGTTTCATCCCACAGTGGGGTTATTTGATAGGGCTGTCTGAGGCATTTTATTTTTGCAGATTGTTGTTTCACAGTTTTTACATTCGTCTTTAAATGTTCTTGTGATAATACTTATTAAAAAACATTTAGCACACAACATATGATATCGCATTATATAAGAACATAAGAAATACCATACTCAGTCAGACTTAGGTCCATCAAACTCAGTTTCCTGTTTCCAACAGTGTCCAGTCCAGGTCATAGGTACCTGTCAATTTTCCAAAAAGACATACAGGTTCTACAATGTTTGTATTGGATCAAGCAGTGGATTTCCCGGATTCTTTTTAATAATGGTTTATAGACCTTTCCTCCAGGAACTTGTCCAAACTTTTTTTAAACGTAGCTACATTTAAACCCAACTACATCTAAACCCAATTTGATATTCTCTACATTTTCTACCAACTAAATAGGTTTTTTTTGTGTTGCTATATGGGATTGAAAACGTTTATTTAAGATAATGTATAATATTCCACTGCAAATGTCAAATTGACAATCTATTTATGTAATTATTATTTATTTATGTGATTTTTATACCGCCATATCAAGAATCATAGCAGTTTATATAAAACAACTAAATTACATTATATTACACCTACTGTATATACAGCTTCTGTCAACTGATAAGCTTCTTCTTCTGGATTGAAAAATTACAAGTTAAATAAAAACAGGCAGCTAAATATCATTTCATTTTGCTCCTTTTCATTTGCCAAGCAATGCAACATGCAGATCTTTGCAAATTTATATTCTAAATGCCCTGCAAGGAAAAACTTCACTCATTGGCCTTCAGTCCTATTCTTTGGAGCTGTACATCTCACAGTTTGGGAAGGGCATCTCTGTTATAAAGGGGTGAAGTCCAGAGTTTGTCCAGGATGAGAATCTCTGCATAAACCCTGCAGATCTAGTTCTGTGAACACACTCAGTATTCACAGAAACTCCCCTACTGGGGGTACAGAACAACAGAAACTAAAATGCAAGGAAAATCCTTTACCATGCTCACACACAGTGGTGGTGTCCGGCCGGTTCAGCCGAATCGGTTCCTGCCATGGGCCGCATTTGGGAAACTGGGCTGGACATGTCGCCCCAATGCCTGCACTGCACTGGCAGGACTCCCCCTGCCCGCCAGTGGTTTAATGACATTGGGTGACCATGGCATCGCAGGAAGCCCCTGCTGCTGTCAGACCAACTGCAGGCAGGGAATTGGGATGCTGGGCCACCAGGGAGCTGCTGCCCTGTGGTGACCGCCATCAGCCCAAGCATGTGGTGCTGGCAACACAAATGCATGTGGTGCTGCCACCCGTTCAGTCCTGTCAGTGGCAGGATCAATCCAAAGCAATTCCTGTTCAGATCGAATCTTACCACTGGTCACACATGCAAAACACAGACAGATTCTCACAGAATAAGGAACCACTATGAACAGAAACATGCAAACACTGAACTGCAAACTCTGAAGCCAGACTGCAGGTAATGCAATGCTGGAGAAATAGAAACAGAAATGCATTTCCTTTTGCACTGTACAAAATATAGAGATAGAAGAGATGGTCCACATTAAAATTCCCAAAGCTGACACCAACATTTCCAAAGCTAAAACCAAAAATATAAAGATGTTTTCTGTTTGTTATCTGGATATCTTAAAAACTGACAAAACTCTCCATTCCCACAACCTACAAAAACTTCAGAGTTTTCCAGGGCTATTTACAGCTACCAGTGCATTTTACTATTTATCATACCATGTGCGAGATTTTACTGTAAAAATAGAAAATCAAAATCAAATATGCAGGGGCGGCTCTATAATGAGGCGAAGTGAGGCGGCTGCCTCAGGCGGCAAAGTTTTGAGGGCAGCAAAAAATGCCCCCAAAACAGCTGCCTCACTTCACCTTCAAAAGTAAAAAAACAAACAAACAAACAAACAAAAAAAAAAGCACACACGTTGCTGCCGCTGCCAAGTCCACTTCTCGGCAGCGGCAAACTCACCACCTTCTTCTCCTGCAGCCTCAGCTCCCTGCCTATTAGAGAACCATGGCTGTGCTGGTAACTGCAATAGAAAGAAAAAAGAAGCTGATGCAGAGCCTTTACGACTCTCGAAGGACTCCATGCAGCTTTGTCCCGCACCCAAAGGAAGTTGTAACAAATATAAATATATGGATTTGCCCCTCAAATATTGTATATTGTCTATGATACTATATTTTTTTGCACTACTCAACTCTTACTGTGGACATATTGATATGCTAAAGCCTTTTCATGACCACCCATAACTATACATCTTGCTTTCTTCTTCCTCTCCCCAGTACCCCTCCCCATCAGAATTGTAATCCCTTCCTCTCCCACTGGCTCTCTATCTACCTGTTTCACTTTCTCCTTCTCTGCTGTACTTTGTCTCCCCCAAACTTATTTTAGAACTTTATATTTATTGTATTTAACTATTTTTCTATACCATTCAGTCTACAAGTTTAGGCGCTTTACATGAAAGCAATGTGGCCAACAGGGTGTTACATAGAACGGAATGACATTTAACATTGACAAAAACATCAACCTCCAATCACACATAAACAAAACAGCAGCAAAGGCATACCGCAGACTAAACCTTATAAGAAGACTATAGCCACTTCTCCACCAGAACCACTTCCGGACCATATGTCAAGCCATCATCACACTGATACTGGATTATGGCAATTCACTCCATGATCCAGTGCCAAAGCAGGTCAAACACCCTCCCAAGAGCTCCCAAGAGCTCCCAAAAGCAGGTCACACACCCTACCAAGTGCTCCCAAAGCAGGTCACACACCCTCTCCTGATGGTGCAAAACATGACAGCACGAATCAACAGTGAAACCAATAAGATGGACCACATTACACCAGTATTATGCCAATTACATTGGCTCCCAATTCGAGCACAATATGAAACATCTTCAAAATCATCCCCAGTTCCACAGCAGACATCCTGGAAACCTCAATAACAAGAGAAATCAGTACCCACCCCAGAAGGATAAACAATAGATGTACAATCAAGATGCCTACGGACCCTCAAAACAGCAACAAATCAACCTCCAAGAGAGCATTCTCACTAGCCACACCACACCTATGAAACACCCTTCTCAAAGAAATCTGTTCCACCGAAGATGTTAAGGACTTTCGATAAAAACTCAAGACCTTTCTGTTCATAGAACATTATGGACATATCACTTAACCTGACTGCCACGCTGGCCCTAACATACATCTACTTGGAAACAACAGAACACCCTCAATAACCATACCTAGATGTAAATGAACAGAGCCTTGTAAATATGTTAAATAACTTGTAAATAGTTATCACCCTGTTAAATACCCCAAGCTAAGATAATTGCCATTTAAGAGGAGCGGTCATCGCAAGATGATGTGTGCCAGGGGAAGAGCTTACCTTCATGCAGCACCGGTAGCAATCTGGTCTTCTTGGCATTTTACTTGTCTGCAGTTGGACAATCGGTGGACGACCTGCAAACAGGGAGTCGCTGGGTCGATTGTCCATTGGTGTGCACACTGCTGTGATTCTGTGGGTATGCCTAAATTGGACATTTGTTCTTGATGAGGGATACCAAGCGCAGTTAAATAAATAAATAATCAACAAAAAATATTGTGATATTGTAGCAGCGAAGTGCAGACAATGAATAAATCCAGGAGTCAATTTACAGGGTCCAAGCCAATTTATTGTGCACAAGGCCCAGTTAGTCAAGCTTCTAAAAGGACTGAGCAAAGTTCTTACAGAAACATATTCATTTATACATTTCTTTTTAGTTTGATACATGCAGACTTTCTATTGGCCCCAGCGCCCCCTGCATTTGTCCAATCGGAGATCCCTCCTGGGCCTAGCACCCAGCTCCCTCCTCTAGGACTGTTCTAACAATGGTACAGTTTCTAGGTTTGGATACTTCTCTACTGCAAGGTCGTTTCTGGCTCTAGGAATGCAAGTATTAAAACATTTCTATCTTCATAGCACAAGAGAATAATGGAAGATTAATGCATTCATGAAAACTTCTCATTAAGCAGTTTAAAACAGTTTTCTCATTTTTCACAGATTTTTGGTTCTTTCTCTTAGGTGGGGGTTGGAATCAGGGCCTAACTTATAGGCCTTTCATATTTGCAGGCTATCGTAGGCCATAGCCTGCCACATTATGCACACATGACCTATTCCAGGACTAGTCATAGAAATTAAAATCCAAACTATTTTCAAACAGCTATCCAAAACGGCCAAAAGCTGCATGATAAATACTAGGCTTTTCGAAAAAACACCATAACGACAAATGATAATATGCTTATTATAAAGCCATTCTACAGCTACATATAACTTTGTGTATAGAATCAATAGAACACATAATAAGCCCCGAGTCCAGGGGTATCCAAAGGTTTAATATCTGAATCTGGTAATCTAAATAGAGGCTGTCTGTGACCGTCAGTAGCTGCCGGGTTAAAAAATAAATAAATACAAAAATAGCAAACATCACAGCTGTTAAAAATCTCATAGCCAGACTTTATCCTATATTACAGTGTCCCCACTAATAATGCCAAATCACCATTTTATATTCTCTTATATGATCAATGTTTTAAACTTTTTTCAAACAGCTTTGTATACCACCTCATCCTTCAATCAAAGTGGTCACAACACAATTGTGGGATACATTTAACATGAGGGGATATGAAACTCAGACACTAATACAGGGAACATGTGCAATGGAGGCTTGCCCAAGATCACAAGGAGCAACTGTGGGACTAGAAACCCCAGTCCTTTTGCTGTTGCTGTTCTCTAGTGGGATTTGAAACCCTGACCTTCCAGCCTGAGGTAACTTGCCCCAACCACTAGGCCATTCCTCCCTTCTTTCAAAAGAGGCAGCTAGCATCTCCTGCACTTGAAAAGAGGCAGCTAGTGTCTCCTGCACTTGAAAAAATAAGGATATGAAAATATATTTACTTACAAACAATAAAACCTCCAGGAAAACATCTCTGCAGAAAGCCAAGCAGAGACCAATAGCACGGACCACCATTTAGAGCCGAAGATCCTGCCAAACAAATGACTGATGGTTGCCATGGTGACAGCACCACTAGCAGAAAAACAAAGAACAATGAAAGAAAAGAACAGAAAAAAAGAAAGAAAAGGAAGAAAAAGAAAAGTATCTTCTCCATATTTGTTCTGATATTTTTCTCCTTTAGCAATATGTCAGCTTTCTTCTCATCTAGTGTCTTATCCTTTAGAATGAGAATGCCCCAAGTTCTTCTTAATTCTCTTAGAGTAATGATCCCAGTGCTTTTCCAGTACAACGATGTTATAGTATTTGCAGTTTCCAATGGATGAGACACGCCACCTTGTTGTGCCTTTCTATATGGAAATTTTCTACCATCTGAATTTCGCACCCAGCTATGAGATGAGTAAACATTTCCAGCTCTTTCCCACAAGATCTACATATGTCTGTTTTACTAATTTTCTCTGTGCTAGCTGTGATCCATCTTGTCCATAATTCATTATGCTGGAGCTGCAACTATCCATTTCTCATCCTTACATTTCAGTTAATAAACACCAGGAGAGCAGATCATCAACAATATATGAGTTTTGTTTTATTTTTATAAATTTTTATAAATTTTCACTTCAGGACAATTTTGCTAATTAAAGAGGTATCTGTAGCTGTTGCCTAAAAAAAAAAAATTATCCACAGTCATGGTGAAGTCCTCAAAAATGATTACTTAAATATTTTTGCTGGACAGCGCTGACAGTAGATGAACTATCCACACCAGTCAAGCGGTGTCCATTTTATTCTCATAAATTGCAATGAATTCAGAAAATCATCATTTAAAAGCACACTCTAATCCAGAACTCATCAGAGCCAAATTCACTTATCTTAATTTGATGAAAATTGCATGACGTGCACCTTTCGGGGTACTCCAAACCCTGTATCAAGTGCTCGACAAATCTTTCCACAGCTCATTCGCTACTTCCAACTGCTACAAAACGCTGCCAACCAAAGTGGTCAATCATATAAAGGACTTGTTTTCAAATGATTGGCTATTGGCAACTGCCATTCAACCAAGAATCCACCAGTATGAATGGGAGTTCCCACAAAAACAGGGAAACCCACCAGTGATTGGTATCACATCAGAACAAGCTAGTCCAATCGATTTCCCAATTCATGGCCCTCGGATGCATCGATTGTAATAGGTAGATCCATCTCTGTTCGCTCCATTGTAAATGAGCCGTACAATCACCCCCTCTGGGATTCTGCGGAATATGATCTATAACAGTCCAACACAAATTATCAAAAGAATGATGATGTGTGATACAATGTTGAACCATAGGTACTGCAAGCATCTGTAGACGTAACCTGGATGCATATTCACCCAAACAAACCTTTATGGGGCGCGTGGTGCGACCCACATAAAGCATGGGACAGGTACACTGTATGATGTAAACTACAAAAGCTGAAGTACAAGAAGTGGACCAATGCCGGTAATATGTCTGTCCCATCTTAGGATCAGTCCAAGTAGCGCCAGATAAAGTATTAGTACAATAAACACATTCATTACAAGGGAAATGGCCCTGAGAACTCAAATCAGGGTACACCGGTCTATCCAAAGGGGTGGTAGATTTAAGCAAAAGATCCCTTAGATTAGACCCTCTTGTAAAAGCTAACCTTGTTCTGATTTTTCTAACTCATTCAAAACTAGTGTTTGAAATGTCGCAATGGCCGGATCTGGTATTCCAGATGGAGTCCAACAAGAAATTGGTTTAACCACCAAACCATCCGAAAAGATGACTGCCTATCAAAAAAGTGAAAAGCATCATACTTAACCGTAGGCACAAAAGATGGCCCTAAATTAAGCAGGCAATCCCAAGAAGGTTTGGTGGGTTCTTGGTTGAGTGGCAGTTGCCAATAGCCAATCATTTGAAAACAATTCCTTTATATGATTGACCACTTTGGTTGGCAGCATTTTGTAGCAGTTGGAAGTAGCGAACAAGCTGTGGAAAGATTTGTCGAGCACTTGATACAGGGGTTGGAGTACCCCGAAACATGCACGTCATGCAATTTTCATCAAATTAAGATAAGTGAATTTGGCTCTGATGAGTTCTGGATTAGAGTGTGCTTTTAAATTATGATTTTCCAATTTGCAATGCAATTTATGAGAATAAAATGGACGCCGCTTGACTGATGTGGATAGTTCATCTACTGTCTTCCCTCAGCGCTGTCCGACAAATATATTTAAGTAATCATTTTTGAGGACTTCATCATGACTGTGGATGATATATAGATTGGTCACTGGTTTTTGTAGGGATTTTTTGTTTTGTAAAAAAAATATAGCTGAAAAGTTACTAGAGGTTTCAGAAAAATAAAAAACCTAACTGGCTTTTTTTTCAGACAATCAGAGGATGATCTTGGACCAGGTACCTATGAATTAGAAGACATGTAACTTGCAGAAGAGTTATTATGTTTCCATGTGTGTGTGTATGTGTATGTGTGTGTGTGTGTGTGTGCGTGTGCAGTACTGTACCTATGAGTACTGTATGAGCGATGCAGTTGCACAGGATGCAAAAGCTTAGGGGATACATTTCAGCTGTCTGCTGTTGCCATGATGCTGCCCCTTTTTGTTCTCTCACTGGCAGCAGGGCAACAGAAGGCAGCCAAAATGTGCCCCCTAAGTCTTTCTACAGGTCCGGTCCCTCTTCTCTGATGTGATGCCAGAGTAGGGAGGGAACAGATCTGCTTAAAATTCAGCAGCAGTAGAGCAGAACAGACCTGCAACTTGAATATCAGGCATGCACCCCCCCTCCTCCCCATACCTCCATCCAGCGACTGCCTGTTCTTGCCCTGTTGCCGGCGCCAAAAACAGAGGGCAGCTGCAGCAGGGTGAGAGCAGGCAGTAGCTGGACGGAGGTATGGGGAGGGGGGAGGAGAGGGGGCATGCGCCCGATGTGCAAGTTGCACAGGGCGTGATTCTGGTTCTGTACGGCCCTGTGTGTGTGTGTGTGTGTGTCTCGGAGGGGGAGCAAGGGCTGGGTCTAACTAGCCTGCTGTATTGCTGGTAGTCTTCCTTCCTTTTTCATGATAGACCCAAAGTATGTCTGGGCTGGAGCTCTATGAAAAATGCTAACTGGAGTTTTTGACTTGTGAATCTATTCACCCTGCTGTAGAGATTTACTTCAAATATTTTTTTTGCTGTTTGTGTGCCAGAATGTCTGTGAAAACATGTTACAATATATTATCAGAGATGCTTATAAAAGCTAATCCAGATCCTGGATGGTGATCATTGCACAGATAGTATAACTTTGGAGGGACTGTTGTAACACCAGAGTGCATATTTCCCTAAGTTAGTTAAGTACGAGCTAATAAGATCCTCATATCTAGTAGACCACCTCAATTTGAGATCCTCAGCAACTCTTGCAAAGGTAACAGAAAATTCCTAAACAATCTGAAGGCAATGAAATTTCATTGAAGGAAACCAAGTTGTTTGATCTGATATACTTAGGAGCTTAAATGTATAAAAAGCTCCCTAGCACATCCCATCAGGCAGCTGGAGCTCAAGGTTCAAACGACAACTTCCAGCGATGCTACATTAACATCAACTCCTTCAGAAACATTTGAAAGTATACAAGTTGGAACTACTAGATCTCTGCAAATTCTAATATAATTTCAATCCAGAGAAAACCCCTGAACTTGGAATGTAAGATTAAGGCCTCTCTCCATATCAAATTAGGAAGCCAATGAACAGATGGCCCTATATTCCAAGGCATTTACACGGTTAGTGCTGCTGAATATCCCCAAGTAACATCATTATACACTTAGGGGGATGTTTACTAAATCGCGTTAGTGCAGTTCGCGTTAGTATTCGCGTTAAGAAGACAAACCCCCAAATAAGGAGATGGGCAGGACAACAGAAGATCTAACGCGCGGTACAGAACTAACGAGTGCTACGTGGCGCGTTAGAGGAGTCACCGCGCGTTAAGCATAAGAAGCCTCGTAGACATACCTGACCCATACAGAGCTGTAGCATAATGGTTACTGCAGTGACTGCTGATACGGGCAGCATGGGTTCGAGTCCCCAGGGTGCCAGATGCAGAAGGCTGGCTGATATAGTAACCTGTATATGATACAGTGAGGGAAGGGGCATTTATTTGTTTCCTTTTGGAGGGGTGCAAGCAAACACACCCACACATCAGATAGTGAGTGAGGGGCCCTATATTATCTTTCATGTATGTGCTGCAAGGTTGCTAGCAAACACACCCACACAGTGGTGTCCACAAAGTTGCTGCAGAAGGCACTCCATAACGCACAACATAGGCCACACTATAAAGTGGAGTGTCCACAGAGGCACATCAAAATGTCCCCCATAGAGCAGTCCATAAGGGAACATAAAGGGAGCCAGATAAGGTGACACATGGCGCACCCTATGACGCTCATTACGGTAATATCACGCTTGAGAGGCTGTCGCTGGTAGTAGTCCTGCGTATGTAAAAGATATAATGCGGCAGACACCCCTATAAAAGGAGTCCATTGTGGGTCTGAACCCATGACTACTGGTGCCACAGCTCATTGTCAATCCTAGCCCCCCCCCCATCAGCCCATTTCTAGTCATTTCCTAGCCCCACCATCAGCCCATGTCAAGGCATAGCTCCCCTCCACTCAGCCCATTACCAGTCCTATCCTAGCTGTTCCATCAGCCCATTTCCAGTCCTAGCAACCCCCCAACCCATTACCAGTCCTAGCCCCCCGTCAATCACCTCCCAGTCTTAACCCCCATCACCCCATTTTCAGTTGAAGCCCCCCCTATAACCCATTACCAGTCCTAGCCCCCCATCAGCCCACTGCCAGTCTTAACCCCCCCAGCCCATTGCCTGTCTTAACCCCCCTCCCTCCCCCTCCCTCCTTCCCTCCCTCATTGCCAGTCTTAACCCCCCTCCCTCCCTCCCTCCCTCCCTCGCCCATTGCCAGTCTCAACCCCCCTCCCTCCCTAGACCATTGCCAGTCCTACAGGCCCCCCCCCGCGGCTGATGGCAAGTGAAAAACCAAATAACGCTTGCCACAGCCACGGTGGCGGCATGGAGTGTCCCGCGGGGGTCCCTCGGCCCGGCGGGACTCTCCCGGCGCGGCTCAGCCCCTCTCTGCCGGCTTGCAGATACGCGAAGGGAGAGAGAGTCACCCTCGCGTCTCTGTTAAGCCCGCAGGTGCTGATGGGAAATCTTCCATCTGCCCCTGCGGGCTTAACAGACGCAAGGGAGACTCTCTCCCTTCGCGTATCTCCAAGCCGGCAGAGAGGGGCTGAGCCGCGCCGGGAGAGTCCCGCCGGGCAGAGGGAGCCCCGCGGGACACACCATACCGCCGCCGCGGCAGCAGCGGCCACTTTTATATTATTTCTACCAATTATGAAAGGGAAGAATGTTCTTTGCGCGGGGCCCCCCGAAACGCTGGGCCCTGTGCAAAACACATTCCTGCTCAATGGACGGGCTGGCCCTGGGTGCACCCTCTGTGTTTCCCCCCTAACCCCACCGGTACATACACACCTCAGCCACCCTTCCCTTGCCACCACAGGCCACCAATATGGGACACGGCTGGATAGGATACACAGGCCATCCACTTCCCCCCGCCATATGTCCCATTGTCACTCTGTGCTGTCTGCCCCGCACCTACCAACACACATGCTGTTGCACGTCAGTCAGGCACGCCACTCCCCACCCCTCTTGGTGGGCCACCCACACAGCAACGTAGCTGTGACATGTCTGTGGGGGGTGCCCACGCCACATACCTTACCTGTTCGACGTCCACCCTTGGCCCCAGTAGTGCCCACTGCCACACCCATCACTCGCACACCACTGTCATCAGGCAATGAGGGACATCTGACCAACAGGTACATATGTTTCAACCAACATTTATAACTCTTTTTTAAAACATATTTACATTATTTACAGTTACACAGACACGTGACATCCGGCTGACATGGCCCATGCTGTCAGTTGATGGCCGGCATGGCCAAACACGCATGCCACTGCAAATTGCAGTGTCCGCTCCCATCCCTGTGGCCAATGTGGTGGACATTCAATGGCACGGTGCGTCACAGGGTGGGTGTGCCATGTGTCCCCACACATTACACACCCTGGGGACCCCTGTTGGATGGTGGCTGACCGTCTGCGGAACGGCCAGGGCGGTCATCCCGCTCCCGCAGACGGTCAGCCACCATGGACAGGGTTGCCAGCACCTGGCCCTGGATTAGGGCGAACTGCCTCTGGGCTTGTGCCTGGGCACGCACAGCTGCAGCCAGGCGCAGGCCGCACATGCAGCCGCACAGACACACATCTCCCCGTGTCTGTGTGGCTGCATGGACAGCAGACCTGCCTGCGGCCATGTGTGGCAGGCACACGTCCAGAGGGCCTGCCGCGCCCTGATCATGGGGCAGGTGGCTGGTGCCCCCAGTGCCCTGTGGCGGAGCGTGCCATTGGGGAACTGCCCTCGCCCCACCCCCTCCGCTGGACATCCCCTCCCTCCCCCCTGCCCCCAACACCCTCCCCACAACCCCATCCCCCTCCTCCCCTGCCTCCCCCTCCCTCTCCCTGCCTCCCACCTCCCCCCATTCCTCTTCCCTTCCACTCACATCCCCCCCCTCCTCATCCTGCTCCCCAGGCTCCACACCATCAGTCCCCATTTCCCTAGCATCCCCCACATTCCCTCCCATCTGGCCCCCATCATCACCCCCCTCCTCCCCCTCATCATGGCGTGGGGATGCGCGCTCATTCCCATCCTCGGCTCCCCGCTCTGGTCCGCCATCCTCATCCTCGTGCTGCTCCTGGTCTCCCTCCCGGGCCGCAACGTCTGGGGGCTCCTCCGGCCCCTCGTCCACGTTGGCTGCACGTGCATCAGCTGTGGGAGAGATAACACATGTCATCCCCTGGGGAAACATCCTCTTCCCCTGTCACTGTGGACCTGTGGTTCCACCACTCGTTCCCCTACATGTCCATGTCGCGGTACTCACCATTCTGCTGTGCCATCCTCTCGCGCTGCACCCTGGCAATGAAGCGGGGGTACCGGGCCCTCAGCTCGCGAGCCTTCTTTCGAAGGTCCTCCACCTGTAGGGGTGACAACGAACATTGCCCTTAGCTACCGTGGGGACACGTGGTGGGTCCCTGCCTCTGCATCTACCACTCTCATTGCATACAACAAGCGCCTGCCCCTATTGGGGTGGGCGCTCATGCCCCCTTGCGTTAACGTGTGACAGCCCCATGTGTGGGCCACACACATCACCCTGGTCGGTGCACCATGTGCACTGTATGTGCGGCCCACGTACATAACACATCACAGCTGTGTGTGCCACCTACACACATCTGCATGTGCCAATCAGCCACATTTTGGGTGGGAGGTTGTCACCTACAGTCCTCACTAGGATGCCCTTAGGCTGTGGTTTTTCCTTTGTGATCCCATACAGGGCCTGTTTCCCAGGGAACAGGGTCGGTGCTGGGGACCCCTTTAGGGGCCTACATCTGCTTGGAGCTGGGGTTTGTGTTATGTGCTCACAGAAGGCACCAGCAGACAGTGGGCAGGGTGGAGGGGGGATTCCCTCATATGGGGCCTACATCTGCTTGGAGCTGGGGTTTGTGTTTTGTGATCACAGAAGGCACCAGCAGACAGTGGGCAGGGTGGGGGAGAGATGCCCTCATTTGGGGCTTGCAGCATCAGAGGATGCATTTTGCAAATGTGTTGGTTAAAGGAGACATGGTGCAGACCCCCTTCCTTTCCTGTTGGCCTGAGAGGTGGGACTGGGGTGTCTTGTGGATGGGGGACATCCCTGGCCTGCAAAGGCACCCTATACCATACCTCTGTGATCTGTGGTGCTGCTCTGCCATGGTTGCAGCTACCCCCTTGGGGCAGGGGTGCCTTTTTGCAGGGGTGTGTGGCAGACTTTGCTAGCCACAGGATGTGTCAGCACCTGCTATTCCCTGTCAGTGCATTGTGTATTTGTGCTGACGTTACTGGGTGTGTTTTGTTTTGTCTCATCATTTGGGGACTTGTCCCCATGCACTTACCTCACGTGGGTAGTCTGAGCTCCTGTTGAACCTATGGGCCAGGCGCTCCCAGGCCCTCCTGACCCTTGCCAGGTTCTGCCTCCTGGATGAGCCAGGGAAGAGCCTCTGCTGGCGGAGGCAGAACAGCTCTGTCAGCAGGTATATGTCACGCTGGCTGAAGGGAGGCTTCCTCGACATAGATGCCATTTCTTCCAAATGCCTTTGCTGCTCAGCCACGTGCGTTGCTCGGTGCGTAGCCACGTGCGTTGCTGGGGGCGTGGCCACATGCGTTGCTGTGGGCGTACGTGCGTGCGTTGCTGCGGACGTACATCGTAGGAAGATGTACAGAGACAGAGCACTAACACAGAGCTATAGCACAATGGTTAGTGTACTGACCACTGTTACAGGCAGCATGGGTTTGAGTCCCCAGTGTGCTGTGAGAGGGCATGTTTTCCTTTACATCGAGTACTCCATACAGAAAGAGACCCTCGCAGTGTGTGTAACAATGTACGTTGGGGTGCGCGTAGCGTCGCGCGTAGCGTCACGCGTACAATCGTGCGTGGGTATGTGTGTTTTTACCTGTGTGGGTATCATATATGACAGACTCGGTAGGGTGTCCTGCACCTATGCACAATGCTAACAGAGGTACGTGGGATGGCCTATGGGTTATCAAAGCCTGTGAGCAGGCGCTGGATTCCCCAGGGTTGGGTTGCGCCAGTCACACCCATGATGCACTGCACATGCAAATCAGCTGTCCACAGATGCACACAAGATGGGGAATGCACACCCACAGCACCTCGGCCTGGTAGGGGGGAAGCGACCATGTGCACCCCCACAGCACCTCGGCCTGTAAGGGGGTACTGACCGTGTGTTGTACCGGCACAGGGTGGCCACACACCGTCACAGCATGCGGGTACTGTGCTCACCCTGAGGGTGCAGTGAGGCGCCAAGCACCAGGTCCACAGCAACGTCCATGGCTGAAAGAGGCCATGGTGCAGGTCCACAGCAGTGTGAGACAGGTGGTTTCTGCAGTAACACCTTGGACATCTCTGTCTGTATCAGTCAGGTGTAGCCCCCATGGACCCCCCAGGAGGGCCCATGCACCACCACTCCCTCCCCCAGGGCGGCAAACAGGGTCTCCTATCGAAAGATACAACATCTACCTCCCTGCAAGGGGCACATAGAGGGGAACATCAACCCCAGTCCTGCTGAGGGACACACACCCCACAGAGCAGTCAATGCAGCTCTGTACACATCCAGAACACAATAGCAGACAGACATTAGGCCTAGATATGGCATGCTGCACCCCACCACTATCTGATATTCCCCTGGTGCAAGCCATCAGCCACTGCACCCTGCAAGCCACTCCATCACAACACATACCAGCTGCAAATAGTCTGCTAATGCCCAGTGGAGATGCCTGCACCCAGAACTGGGATGTCAGCATACACAGTCAAATCAGTGACAGGGCCCCATAAGGCAACCCATATATATCACATGAGAGAAATACTAGATAGCACTATGGGGGTGCCTAGCCATGCTGTGGTCACTGCACAGTCAGGGTGAGAGTGATCTCTCAGCAGCACATACTGAGGTCACCCTGTCTGTCTAGGTGGTGGCCGGCCACTACAATGTGCCTGTCATTGCCCTATGCCCTGTGCAGATGCGCCCTGGCCAGGCCACCCTGTCCGGCCTCTACCCATGGTACCTTGCTCCTCATTATGCACATTGGCAGCCCAATACTGGCAACATTGCTGGCAGTGTGGCCTGTGGAAGGTGTTTGCAGCCACCACACACTGGATAGACAGACAACCACCCCCACACCGATGTCACCATTGTGCTACTATAGAGGTGGTCAGCAGGCATACACACCACACCAGTCCTGGGCATGGTACAGGCATGGATATGGTACACAAAACTGTTGGGGGGTCACTCCCCAGGGTGGTGAACATTGTCAGAGACCAGACCTGCAGCACACACCGCAGACATCAGAATGATTGTTATGGTGGAGCTCAATGAGCAAAATGTGCTTAACAGAGGAATTGATATCTGCCAGTTCTCATAGCAAACGTTTGATAGCTGTGTACCATATACCCAGGTGTAGGGTGGCATTGCTAAGGTATGCAACTGCTAGTATTGGGAGATACAGGCAGGACCCAATCTCTTGCCTCTCCAGGTGGCATTGGCCAATGGGGCCTGTGGGTGGGTGTGTGGCCCTGTTGGCTGCTGCTTTACGGCAGAGTTCCCCAACTCCAGTCCTGGTGTTCCAAACACTGTTCGGGTTTTCATGCTGTCCCTCATAAATATGCATGAGCTACATCTGCATAACATGGGGGTGGTGCATAGCTATGCAGCACAGGCATCTTTATTGGAGGCAGCATGAAACCGGAATGTTGTGGGGCCCTCCAGGACTACATTTGCGAAACTCTGCTTTACGGTAATGTGCCTGTTTCTGGTGTGGTAAAATATAGGCCATGTGTATGTTCTCTGCAATAAAGGTGTGTCTTTACTATCAATGTTTAGTAGTGGGTAAAGCTATGGGGTCTGGGTTGCCAGGAGCCCCAGCTGGGATTTGAACCTGTGACCCTCTGGTCTTACAGGCACTGGCTGTGTCTGTTGCACCACACTGTAGCCACAGAGACAGTGCAGTCCCTGGAGTTAGTTAAACCGGCCTGACGAGTCAGAAACCCTGCTCTGCAACAGGTTTATTGTGACCTCATTTACCTTGTATGCAGACAACGGTGCACATAAACCTCAGAGAATACCTCACAAAAGGGGCACACACCCATAACCAAGCTGGGCAACAATGATATCATTGGGAAACATTACACAACACTCCCAGGACAATCCATTACAATGAAATGATATTTAAAAGGGTCTGTGAAGCGTAGACCCTTCCACACATCATTTCATTTTTATTTGGTGCTTTCCAGGCAGTGTTGTTCCTTGTTGCCCATTGCTATCACTGTTGCCCAGCTGTATTATGCTTTTTAAAATGTTTCCTGTGGTCATTTTTAACGTTTTATGTGTTATTTTGTTCAGTGCACATGTATCACACTGCTCACGTTTTGTGGGTTTCCCCGGTTTTTCTATACATTGCTGACGGAAATGGTTTCTCTTCCCTTTAAATGCCTTTAACGGCAGGTTTTCATTCGCGTTGGAATTGAGCTCAGAAATTCAGCGCGTTAGTGTGAGGGGAGCCTCTCCCCGCCCACTCTCCGCCCATTGACCCCTTCTCTCCGCCCACTCTCCACCTTCTGCGCTGTTTTAACGCGCCGCGGAGCTTTACGATCGTTAACTACGGTTAACGCGCGTAGTATGACGTTAACGGTCGTTAGCGCATCGGTACGCACGTTATACGGCACTTACGGTCGTTAACGTCGTATAACGCGCGATAGTCACGTTTAACGCACTTTAGTAAACATGCCCCTTAGCATCGGGGCATGTTGGAGCATTGCAGGGTGGAGCGGAGGCAGAGTCATTCGCAAACCAGTCAACAGCGATATTGAGGCGCTGCCTGGTTTGTGATCTGTGGTGAAAGCCAGGCACAGGAAACCCCGGCCTAACTTTCACTGAGTATCACTAACCGAGTAGCAGCTCAATATTGCCGCTGCCCACTTAGTAATCGGACTTTGCAGCAACCCTGGATATTCAATGCAGGGACTAGATATGACGCCTGCATTTAATATCTGTGCTTGATGTTCAGCACTGGCGACTAGCCACTGTAATCTCGCTAGCCACCAGCGCTGAATATCAGACCCAAAGTGCTTTCCAAGTACCCCGAAAGATATAAGGCCTAACTCTTGACCTTCCAGCCAACTTGAGGAGAAACCATTTGTTAGCCTCTCTCAAGGAAGATTAAGGTACAAAAAAGAGGCCCTGAAGAGAACCTCTTGCTCCATACACTTGATCTCTATAACTGTGAAAGGCATGCCTTGGCTCCAAAAAGGGCTTGCTGACCTGGCATCTGTTGCCTATTACCCTTTGTTTTTTGCCAATTGTCCGCCAAGTAAATAACACTTGAAAAGTGCCATGAAAGGACAGTGCAGAGGACAGATGTGTTGCAGTGCTGTTAACAAGCCTTGACAGGAAAACAGGACAGACATTACTCCATTCAGACTGTAGGAACAACCAACTGATATGCTGTAGAAAGATAACAAGGTGCTCAAGATCAAGCTGGAGACCAAAGACACAATCACCAAGCAAGAGTGTAATCAGAAAAACCTACATGTTTTTTTTAAATTGAAGGTCCACTCCACTGTCGCTGCCTCCACCCTGCCAATGGAACAGGAAAAGTGGTGGTGGTGCAAGACAGGACTGGCAGGCAGCATGGGGGGAAGCCAACTGAAGAGATGTTGGTTAAAATGAGGAGATGCTGAGTGTGGTGGGATGGGGCAAATGACAAGCATCTGATGTCTGTGGAGGGCGGGGGGGGGGGGTGGAGAAGGGGTGTTGTTCCAGGTTTGTAAGTCATACAAAGCATGATTTATGGCTTGGTGTGGCCCTGGGTAAGTCTCCCTGCAGCTACCAACCAGTCCAACTTGATTGTGAGGGAGCAAGTGGTAACTGCATGCCTATAACTTGCATAGAAATATAGAGCCCGATATTCAAAGGCATTTGCATGGCTTGCACACCTGAAAACCATGTAAGTGCTGTTCTGCAGAATATTCAGTGGAATTAACACAGTTACTGCTGCAGAATATCCGTGAGTGCCACTGTTACATGCCCCAATTCTAAATGGTTAGCACTGGGGTGTGCCAGGGGCATTCTAGGGCGGCTCGCATCTCTAACCAGGCAGTGGCAATATGGAGTGGCTTCCCTTATAGTGACACAAAGCAAAAGTAAGGTGCAGAGAATGCCATGCTCACCTTGATGGCAGAAGCTAACTGGGCAACAGCTATATTCAGCCCCTGCCCAGTTAGCTTCTGCGGTGAAAGTAAGGACTGCATGTATCTTTATAAAACAAGCTAAAACTAGACACCTTCTCCACCTCCAAACATAGGCAACTTATTATAATTACCTTCTATATAGATTTATTATGTATTTATTTATTAGGATGTAACTGCCTATATGCAGAGGTTCGCCCAAGGAGGAGTGCATCCCTACTCGATATTGCTTAACTATCATGTTTTAAAAAAAAATTTCAGTTTAAAACACAGTTAAATCTTAACTTCCTAGGAATTACCTCCTGGGTTATCCGTGTTTCGACAATTGGTGTTGAATGACATTGCAATTTTAGAAAGGAAATATCCCTTCAGAAATTACAATGTCCTGTCAAGATCAGAATGGCTGGCTCTACAAGAACTTCGAGCACAGCCTGAATTGGTGATCAAACAAGCCGACAAGGGGGGTGCAGTTGTGCTTTTGAATAGATCTGATTATGTGGAAGAAGCACAACGCCAATTATCTGATCGCACTGTTTATGTGCGTTTACGGGTAGACCCCACTGTGGAGTTGAAGGATATGATTAAGGAATTAGCGACCCAGGCATTCCATGAACGATGTATTTCCAAAAAAGAAAAATTGGTTTTTAATTGTGCCATCACCGTGTATACCCCGTTTCTATCTTTTGCCTAAGATACATAAGAGTTTGGTGCGACCTTCAGGGAGGCCCATAGTATCTACACGGGGCTCGGTATTAGAGCCTCTGTCGATGCTATTGGATTCCTTTTTACGTCCATTATTAGTTACCATTCCTTCTTATGTGCGTGACACCATGCATTTTTTGAATATTTTGATGGAGGCTTCTGCATGGGCAGATAATGCCTCTGTTGTGTTGGTGACCTTGGACGTGCAAGCTTTAGATACAAGCATCCCACAATTGGCGGCCCTGGAAGCGATTAGATCAGGTTTGGTTCAACGTGGTGATGTGGGTGATTCACTAATGGATTTTTTGATGTGGTTTGCTAAATTAGCATTGGGCAGAAATTATTTTTGTTTTGGGGATGATTTGTTTCAACAGATTAGTGAGATTGCTATGGGGGCTTCTTTTGCCCCCTCTGTGGCTAATTTATTTATGGCCCAGTATGAACAACGGTGGTTGTTAGACTCTCCTTATTCTTCTCAGATTAAAATCTGGCGGAGGTATATCGATGATGTTTTTATGTTGTGGGAGGGTCTACAGCCTCTTTAGAGCTGTTTCATAATTGGCTGAACACACTTGATCACTATATACAGTTCACCATGAATTATGGTTTAGATGAGATTGTTTTTTGGGATGTTTCGGTGTTTCGCCAGCCGGGTGGTTGGGGTACATCCGTGTACAAGAAGAAAACAGATAGAAATACTTTTTGCATTTTTCCAGCGCTCATCCATTGAACCTTCTTAAGGGGTTGCCCTTTTCCCAATATATTAGGTATAGGCGTAATTGTTCATCCTTGAGCGATTTTAAGTTGCAGGCTAAGTCCCTTCATCAGGATTTTTTGAATAGAGGTTACCCTGAACCTGTGGTATATAAAGCATACAAGAGGGCACTTCGCAATGATAGGAGTTGGCTGTTATCCCCAAGATCGAAGGAATGGCAGGATGATGACTGTGTAAACTTAATTTCTTGGTTTTCTAAGTTTAGTAGGCATATACAGAGTATCGTGCGACGTCACACTTCTGTGTTACACATGGTACCAGGTCTTGAGTCTAAACATCTCTGTTGTGTTTGGCGGTGCAATTCAAATCTCAAGAAGATTTTGAGTCCTGGGTTGCGCACTGCTGGTTTGGGTGTTGTGAGTCAACCAGGGCATGTCAAATGCGGGCATTGTTCTGTATGTACGGGTGCATGGGAAACGTATCACTCCTCTTATAAGGATAGGGAATATCTTTTAAGATCAGAGACTTCTTGTGATTCAAATTATGTTGTATATGGGATTTTTTGCCCCTGCCATCGGTAAATGATCCGCTCGTTTCAAGTTCGGATCGGGGAACATAAAAGCCGGTTGCATTGTAAACGGCGTGAGGCCCCTTTGGTTGATTACTGTCTGATGAAGGGTCATGGGTTTTTGGAACTCTGATGTTTTTGTCTAGAGCAGGTTTGTGCTGGTTCTAGGGGGAGAACACGTGATCAACATTTGCTTTATAGGGAACAGCATTGGATTTTTCAACTTGGTACTGTGGCACCGGAAGGATTGAACTCTGGGGTTGATTGGGGCGCTTGTGTTTAGATTCAGTTTGTTGATTGGATGAGTGAAGAAGTGAGAGGAGTCTGAGTGGTGCTTTTAAACAGGTACATGATATGGGAAGTTTTGATTGGTATGCTCAAGCGCCAGTAGTGGTTGTGAGCTTGCCGGTGGAGGATGGCTTTGTTTGGTGGCGTTAATTGTTGAAGATGCTTGGGTAGGTGGGTTCTTGTTCTAGATGGTTTGCTGGTTTGTAGGTGGTATTCTCGTAGGTTAGTAGTAAATTAAAATATATTTATGGTATGTTTTATTTTTAGAATCATTTTCCCCTGAAGTAGCAGCAGCGAAACGCAAGAGGAACTTTTCGGCAGGCATCGGGTTTCGATCTGGGCTGTTTAAAACCAGGAGTTTTACTCACCAAGACTTTAATTCTTGAGCATTATAGATGTTTGGTTACATTGTGATATTAGGATACATGTTTATGTTGAACACTGTATATGTTTGGTTACATTGTGACATTTTGATGTGTGCTTATATTGTGTCAATTTTGTGAAGCTTAGGCTTTGATGCTATGTGTTGAGTATCTTAAAAATATCAGTTGTTCTTGGGGCTGGGTAGTACTCCTGTGAATTTGATATGTATGGTGGACTAGTGAACCATTGATGCATTTAACCTCATTTGTACACCTGAGCTCACTTTGTGTGAACTGTGGGAGGTGTTGGAGGGTTCTGAGGTTCGCTTCTCCATTCTTTTAGACTATAACATACTTTACTGTAAGAAATTGTATTACTATTGAGAGTTAGTAGGTGGAGCTGGGTTTTTTGTTTTGCGTACATTTGATTGCAGTTCTGTTAATGACCATAGTGTATATTGTTTGAGTCCAGGGCCAACGACATGTGCGGGCAAGTTATTCCACCTCTGAGGTGGAATAACTTCCCTGGACGTTACTTTATTGTACTGCCGGGGCACGGATGGGGAAGGGGGTGCCTGAGGACATTCCCCACAGCCCGACCCTGGCCTTAGGAGGCCAGATTAAGGGTCAGGCTGTGGGAAATTCACTTTATTTTGTGGCGGCCGGCATTGTGGCTCTTCAATTGAGCTGAGGTGCCATGGCAACATGACGCCATGGCGCTGAAGCTCCATAGAAGAGACTTGACTGAGTTAGCTGGGGACAGTCCTGCACGTGCAGGCCAGACTGAATCACAGTCACAGCCTGCACGTTCAGGACTGTTCATGATTCTGATCCCACGGGGCTAGACGTGACCCATGGGATCAGAATCATAATCCCCTCTGTACGTCTGGTTCAGACCGGATATACAGAGGGGATCAATGTCCGGGATGGAAACGGGCCCATAACTATCATCACAAGTTGTCTAGGTAGGACATCAAGGTAAGTACCTCTGTCTAGTGGTGTTTTATAAAACAGACTTACAGAACCTGCAAACGTCATAGCTAAATGCATCAGATACGTTTATACCTGCTCAGGAACAAGTATAATTGTATCTGAAGAACGCACATCAGAAACCTGTTACATTGTTGGTTAGCTGTAAACCACTTTGAATGGTAAAAATAAATCTAAATAAATAAATAAAATATGTTATAAACTATAGGCCGGATATTTACAAGCCATTTATCTGGATAGCAAGACTTGATAAGCAGATAAATCAAATTAAACCTGATATTCAGAGGTATCATTACAGACCACTGCTTCACGAATTATCTGGATAGTGGCTGTTTCTATGTTTCTATAAGACCTTTTTCAGATATGTTAGTGAGATGAGGAAGGACAGAAGTGGTATTGTCAGACTCAAGGGTGAAGGGGAGAAATATGTAGAAACTTATGAGGATAAAGCAGAATTGCTTAACAAATATTTCTGTTCTATGTTCAGGAGCAGGACCTCAGAAAACACCCACAAATAGGAACAGAAGAGAAGAGGATCTCAAACGGTTTTCAGAAGACTGTGTTTGTGAGGAACTAACTAAACTAAAAGTAGACATGGGGACGTTCTAGCGGCTCCACTGTTTGACCTTTTCAATGCCTCTTTGGAGTCAGGAGTGATGTCAGAGGATTGGAGAAAAGCACATGTGGTCCTTTTACACAAAAGCGGATGTAAGTATGACATTGAGAACTACTGGCTGGTTAGTCTAACCTCTGAGTTTAGTAAATTATAGGAAAGGATACCAAAAGAGAGAACAGTGAGGTTTCTTGAGTCCAATGGATTATAGGATCTGAGATAGCATGGGTTTACCATAGGCAGGTCTTGTTAGACAAATCTGATTGATTTATAGCATGGGTTTACCATAGGCAGGTCTTGTTAGACAAATCTGATTGATTTCTTTGACTGGGTGACTAGAGAGTTGGACTGAGGGAGAGTCCTAGATGGGGTGTATTTAGATTTCACTAAAGCCTTTGACACTGTTCCGCACAGGTGAATTATAAACAAACTGAGCACCCTAGTGATGAATCCTAAAGTTACTGATTGGGTTAGAAATTGGTTGAGTGGGAGGCGACAAAAGATACAGGTAAATGTAGCTTACTCTGAGGAGAAGAAGTTTACTAGTGGTGTGCTGGAGGGATCTGTTCTTGTTCTGATTCTTTTTAACATCTTTGTTAGTGATTTTGTGGAAGGACTGTCAGGTAAGGATTGCTTATTTGCAGATGATACCAAAATCTGCAATAGGGTAGTCACCCAGGAAGGAGTAGATAACATGCAGAGGGATCTAGCTAAGCTTAAAGAATGGTCTAGAAAATGGCAGATGAAATTTAATGCTAAAAAATGCAGGGTCATGCATTTGGGCTACTAAAATCCAAAGGAGTGGTTCAGTGTAGGGGGTGAGGTACTTCTATCCACGAAAGAAGAGTGGGACCTGGGTGCAATTGTGTCTGACAATCTTAAAATAGCTAAACAGGTAGAAAAGATGACTGTGAAAGCCAGAAGGATGCTTGGGTGTACAGGTATAAGGAGAGGAATAGCCAGAAGAAAAAAGGAAGTGATAATGCCTCTGTATAAGCCTCTGGGTGTGTCCTCATTTGGAGTATTGTGTGAAATTCTGGCGACCACACCTTCAAAAGGACATAAACAGGTTGGAGTCAGTGCAAAGGGTTGCTAGGAAAATGGATAGTGGTCTTCGATATGAAGCATATGAGGACAGATTAAAGGATCTTAATATGTATACGTTAGAGGAAAGGCAGAATAAGGGAGATATGATAGAGGCATTTAAATACCTCTGTGGCATAAATGCACAGGAGGAGAGCCACTTTTGATTGAAAGCAAATTCTGCTATGAGGGGACATAGGATGAGAGTGAAAGGGGGTAGGCTCAGGAGTAATATGTGGAAATATTTCTTTATGGAAAGACTGGTAGATGCATGGAATAGTCTCCCAATGGAGGTGGTAGAGATGAGGACAGTATCTGAATTAAAAAAAGCATGGGACAAACACAGAGGATCTCTAAAGGAAAAAAGAGGACTATTGTAGTTGATAAGGAAGGGTAGACTAGGTGGGTCATGCAGTCTTTTTCTGCTGACATGTTTCGATGTTTCTAATCCAGGTGTTCCGCAGCACTCACTCTCTGGATACCCCTGCTGAATATCTGGATTATTTTTAAAAAATGCTGTCACAGGCAGGATATGAGTTGCTCCATATGACTCTGCCCAAACTATGTCCGCAAGCGTGCATACACATAAAGCATGTAGAAGTTTTGATCTCGCTGTCACTCTGGGACATGTTTACTAAATCAGGCTACCATGTAGCATGGATTCATCACGTGTCACATGCACAGTGCTAACAATGTGGCTGTGCTAAAATCCCATGTTACCTGACTATCATGGGCTGGGGCAAAAGCTGGGTGTTTCAAGTGCAATGTATGCATATCATGGGTAATGTGGGCATTTTTGGTGCGCACTCACTAGCTGATCGTACCAAACAGAAGGAGTGTGAGGGTGGCAAAAGCCCACACTAGCTACATGTCCATTTTATAGCCCTGGGTGCCACCCCTGCTCTCATTATCGAGGCTAAATGGTGCAAATCTTAGTAAACATACTCCTCTGTGTACTTTTATGCATGTGCTCCATTTCCAGCTCTTTCTGCTGGTAAAATAAGGTATACCTGTAGAGAAATTGTACAAAATTACTCCCTTAAAGATATATCTGGTGATGATCAGATCTGTCATTTGTGAATGAATTTCTAATCAACAATCCTATAGGTGGGATCAGAACATAAGAGATAATATTTATTTATTACACCTTTATTTTCATTTCTAAACTTATTTCTATATGGGTCATATTTTGATATGATTTATTTATTTCATTTATTTTGCAGATTCTATGTATGTCATCTTTTATATCCTAGATGCAGGTATTGCATGAAATATGGCCATGTTGAGTTTTTAATTTATGACTGTATCTTCAGGGGGGGGCATTTGAATATTGGCCTTTATGAAAATTAGGTTCATTTAATTTATTATATTGATAAACTGATATTTTTTATTTTACATTTTTAATACTTTTATTATATTTATTCAGGTTGTCCTTCTTGCTTCTTTTATGTTCTTTTTTTTTTGTGAGCGCACTGCCTCTTGAAGGACTGCCTCTTGAAGGACTAGAAAGGGGGACTGTTACTTCTGGAGAGAAATCTGCAACTGTGAGTATATACTTCTGGTAAATTTCTAAAAAGAATTCTTTGTATTAAAGCTACTTAATCTGTGAACCCACTGTTTTTTGTTGGATCAGTTAGGGCCTAGTAGCAGCAATTAAAGTTTGAATTTAAAACACAGAGGAGAGCTTTCTGGTTACATTTCATACCCAGCAGAGAGCTTGTAGTTTAAATTTAATAGTCACTCAGGGCCGAGTAACAGCAAAGTACTTTTAGTTTAAATTTAACACACAGAAGAGAGCTTTCTGGTTAAATTTAGTACCCAGCAGAGAGCTTGTAGCTTACATTTCATAAGAAGTTAGAGCCTAGCAGCAGCTAAGAGCTATAATTTAAATCAAATCAGAATTTAGCTTAGCACAAAAGGCAAAACAGGGTCTGTACTCTTTGAGCAACAAATAAAGTCTTCTAGAGACTTTTACAAAGAGGCCTTCTACCTAGTGGGCAAGAGACCTGTGAAACCTTTTCAATAGGTATTAACACCAGGTGGCAGATCAAAAGGCCATTTTGAAAGACTCCTCCTATCCAAGCAAGGACTGTTAATTACCCAGGAAGTTGATCACAGCATTACCTCAGCAGCAGAGGCATAAATAGCTCAACCAGAGCTCTGTGAACCTCTGTCTTGAAGGACAAGAAAGGGGGACTGTTACTTCTGGAGAGAAATCTGCAACTGTGAGTATATACTTCTGGTACTTACACATCTTAAAAGACAGGAGGTGCTTTCAGGTGAAGCTCATTACCCAAATCAGTCATACACTAAGGACCTGAGATTAATTAAGCTTCAGGTGAACAAGGTATATTAAACGTATTAGGTACAGTTTTATTGGTATAAATACCCATAGCAACCCCTAGTAAGTAAGAACTTAAAGATCTACACACAAACTTAAACTAAGATGCAGACAGCAGTCCAGCAGCGGGATGGGGGCTTTCCAGTCTTTTGCAGTGAGTGTCACATGTATGATTTTCTCCCAGTTGGTGAGAGGTCTTACGTGTGCACTAGGTGCAAGGAACTCTTTTCTCTCAGGGAACAAGTCCGTTCTCTAGAGGCTAAAGTAGCAGACTTGGAAAACATAAGACAGACAGAGAGGTACATAGACGAGACCTACAGGAATATAGTCCTGAAGTCCCACCTCCAGTCTGGCAGCACCCCTGTTGCCATGGAGGAGAGAGGTCACATGACAGGAGAGCATCACCCTGGTGTGGCAGGAAGTGATCCTGTAACTAGGACCTGTCCTCCAGGTGATGTAAAACCCTCTTGCACCGAGGAAGTTTCTCCAGGGCCATGTGCTCATGAGGGAAGGGTTAGGACAGCCGTTATAGTTGGTGATTCGATCATTAGGCATGTAGATAGCTGGGTGGCTGGTGGACGTGAGGATCGCCTGGTAACATGCCTGCCTGGTGCGAAGGTAGCGGACCTCACGCGCCACCTAGATAAGGTCTTAGATAGTGCTGGGGAGGAGTCTGCTGTCTTGGTACATGTCGGTACCAATGATATAGGAAAATGTGGTAGGGAGGTTCTGGAGGCAAAATTTAGGTATTTAGGTAGGAAGTTGAAATCCAGAACTTCCAGGGTAGCATTCTCCGAAATGCTTCCTGTTCCACGTGCAGGACCCAAAAGGCAGGCAGAGCTCCGGAGTCTCAATGCGTGGATGAGACAATGGTGCAGAGATGAGGGTTTGGGATTTGTTAGGAACTGGGGAACATTCTGGGGAAAGGAGGGGCTCTTCCGAAGGGATGGGCTTCACCTTAACCGTGATGGAACCAGGCTGCTGGCATTAACCTTTAAAAAGGAGATAGAGCAGCTTTTAAACTAGATATTAGGGGAAAGCCGACAGTCGCCCAAGAGCAGATGGTTCAGAAGAATGTATCCTTGAAGGATACTACCAAAATCAGAGAGGTTCCACAAAAGAGTAAAGTAGCCCAAATGCCCTCAAGTATGGAGCAGACAGAGCTTAAAGATCCCAATTTACCCATGTCTAACAATAGCCAAATTAACATGAATAAAATATTCTCTAAAATGCTTGTATGCAATTTCTAGAAGTCTAAAGAATAAGATGGGAGAGTTAGAATATATAGCACTAAATGAAATGTTAGATATGATTGGAATATCAGAGACATGGTGGAAGGAGGACAACCAGTGGGACACTGTGCTACCTGGGTACAAACTATATCGTAATGATAGAGCTGATCAAATTGGTGGAGGGGTTGTGCTCTATGTTAGAGAGCGCATTGACTCAGAAAGGATTAAAGTTTTGCAGGAAACAAAATCTGCTGTAGAATCTATATGGATTGAAATTCCATATAAAAGGGGGAAGGCGATGGCAGTGGGGGTGTACTATCGAGCACCTGGCCAGAAAGACCAAATGGATGATGAAATGCTCAAAGAAATCAAGGAAGCTAACAAAAGTTACAGCACAGTAATAATAATGGGTGATTTCAATTACCCCGGTATCGACTGGGTCAGTGTCACGTCAGGACATGCTAGGGAGATAAAGTTCCTAGATGAAATAAATGTCTGCTTCTTGGAGCAGCTGGTTCATGAACCGACCAGAGGGGAAGCCATATTAGACCTAGTCCTTAGTGGAACACCAGATCTAGTGCAAGAGATAAGGGTGTTGGGGCCACTTGGCAATAGTGATCATAGCATGATCACCTTTGATTTAATTAGTGGAGGAGGGATAGTAAGGAAATCCACAGTACTACCTTTTAACTTTCGAAAGGGAGACTATGATAAAATGAGGAAAACAGTTAAGAAAAAACTAAAAGGAGCAGTTGCGAAGGTTAAAGACGTACATCAAGCTTGGGTGTTGTTGAAAAATACTATCTTGGAAGCCCAGACCAGCTGTATTCCACGCTTTAAGAAAAGTGGAAGGAAGTCCAAAAAACTGCCAGCATGGTTTAAAGGTGAGGTCAGAGAGGCTGTTGTTGCCAAAAAAGCATCTTTCAGGAAATGGAAAAAACAGCCAAACGACGAAACCTGGAAACAACACAAGCATTGGCAAGTCAAATGCAAAGCATTGATAAGGCAGGCAAAGAGAGAATTTGAGAAGAAGCTTGCTGCGGAAGCAAAAACGCCAAATAAAGACCTTTTCAAGTACATTCATAGCAAAAAACCTGTGAGAGAGTCAATTGGTCCATTATATGATAAAAGGGTTAAAGGAGTACTAAGAGGCGACAAGTGGATAGCGGAGAGACTGAATGAATTCTTTGCTTCGGTCTTTACTGAGGAAGATGTAGGGATGTTACCCATGACTGAAGTGGTATTTAAAGGAGCAGAAGAATTGAAGGAAATATTGATACATCAAGAAGATGTCTTACAACTATTAGATAAACTGAAGAGTAGGAAATCACTTGGGCCGGATGGTACACATCCCAGGGTGTTGAAAGAACTGAAATATGAGATTGTAGACCTGCTATCAGTAATCTGTGAACTATCATTAAAATTATCTCTAATACCTGAAGATTGGAGGATCGCCATTGTAACACCAATTTTTAAAAAGGGTTCCAGGGGTGATCCGGGAAACAACAGACCGGTGAGCCTGACGTCAGTACCGGGAAAAATGGTAGAAACCATCATAAAGAATAAAATTACTCAGCATGTAGATAGTCACAACCTAATGGGAGACAGCCAACATGGCTTTAGACAAGGAAGATCTTGTCTTATTAATCTGTTATGTTTTATTTGAAGGAGTGAATAAACAGGTGGACAAAGGTGAGTCGGTTGATATTGTGTATCTGGACTTTCAGAAAGCCTTTGACAAGGTCCCTCATCAGAGACTTTTGGCAAAACTAAAGAGTCATGGGATAGGAGGCAATGTACTATTGTGGATCAGGAACTGGTTAAAAGATAGAAAGCAGAGGGTAGGGCTAAATGGCCAATTTTCCGAATGGAGAAAGGTGAATAGCGGTGTACCCCAGGGATCTGTGCTGGGTCCGCTGTTTTTTGACATATTCATAAATGACCTGGAAAGTGGAATAACGAGTGAGGTTATCAAATTTGCAGACGACACAAAACTATTTAAAGTTGTTAAAACCCAAGAGGATTGTGAAAAATTGCAAGAGGATCTTGATAAATTGGAAGACTGGGCATCAAAATGGCAGATTAAATTTAATGTGGACAAGTGCAAGGTTATGCACCTAGGGAAGAACAACCCAAACTATGGATACACGATGCAAGGTTCCACATTAGGAACCACCACCCACGAAAAAGATTAAGGCGTCATTGTGGATACCATGTTAAAACCCTCGGCCCAGTGTGCAGCGGCGGCCAAGAGATCAAATAGAATGCTAGGTATGATAAGGAAAGGAATGGAAAATAAAACAAAAGATATTATAATGCCTCTATATCGTTCCATGGTGAGACCACACCTTGAATATTGTGTGCAATTCTGGTCGCCGTATCTTAAAAAGGATATAGCGATTTTAGAAAAGGTACAGAGAAGAGCCACCAAAATGGTAAAGGGGATGGAAGGATACTCCTATGAAGAAAGGCTAAAAAGGTTAGGGCTCTTTAACCTGGAAAAGAGACGGCTTAGGGGAGATATGATAGAAGTCTATAAATTAATGAACGGAGTGGAACGGGTAAACGTAGATCCATTGTTTACGTTATCAGAATATAGAAAGACTAGGGGACATGCAATGAAGCTACAGGGTAAACTATTTAAGACTAATAAAAGAAAATATTTTTTCACTCAACGTGTAATCAAACTCTGGAATTTGTTACCGGAGGATGTAGTAAAGGCTGTTAGTGTAGCTGGGTTTAAAAAAGGTTTGGACAAGTTCCTGGAGGAAAGGTCCATAAACCATTATTAAGAAGTGACCGAAGATATCAATGCTTGACACAGTACAAGCATTATGGAACTTGTGTCTTGGGGAAACTGCTAGGTGCATATTACCTAGATTGGCCACTGTTGGAAACAGAATACTGGGCTTGATGGACCTTGGTCTGACCCAGTATGGCATATCTTATGTTCTTGTGTTCTTATGCCTCTCTTTTGTTTCTGTTGAGGTATATCATGACTTTCTCACTGCAAAATAAGGTGTGAGCTATGGGGATGAAATATTACAAGATTTGTTCCCTATGGGGTGGTTTCCTCAAGACAATTATGCACTGGATGAGAAAATAGACCACTGGGAGGAGACAGTGTGACTGAATAAATGGTTGGCAAAACAAGAACTACATTCTGTGAGTGAAAAGGATTCCCAGAGGTCATTGGATACTACAGGAAGCTAAAATGTTTAGTGATGAAGAAAGTAAGATCAGAATGCAATATTAAACCAATGCTCTGAATATGATGGCAGAGATAAAACAAGAAGAGACAGATAAAGATATGATTTTTGGAAAGAAAATTATCTTGTTTTGACATACTGATTGAAGATTACAATAAAAATCTTGGTAGGTTCAAAAAGAAGACTAAGAAAATCAAATTCCAAAAATTTAAAAAAGATAAGTATGATTATATTTAGGAGAAGATGGGTTTGAAGTGTTAGATAGTGAAGGAGTTATTTTTATTAACAATCAGCACTAGCACCACCTGCCTCACATACAACGCCAAATAGATCACCCAACTGACATGATGACATGATATCAATAACCTGGCAATGGCTCTATTTAACTTCTTTTTAAAATGTATAATTTAGTTTTCCAAACACATAACAATACAACAATAACTTTATTTAACTTTAAACAACTCCAGTCACTTAACACAAACAGCTTACCCAGGTCATCCCACCCATTACCCATACAGCACCCCTCTCTACAAGCCCAACTCTGCCACCTAGCTACAATCCTCATTTCCACATAGTTCTCGGTATTGCCAAGCTATGGCCAGTGACTCACAGTGGTGTCACATGCCAGTCATTATATCCTTCACTTTCCTTAATCTTAGCCTGTCCACATAAATTTGGATGAACCTGGGATATTACCAAAACTGACTACCCGCTGCCAAGAAGGGTGACAGCCTCTTTCTAGTCATTTCCCCATCCCCCCAACACACACACACACACACACACACACACACATACACACACACACACACACACACACACACACACACATATTCTGGAAAATATCTAAGCAAATATCCAATATTTATCTGACCTCAGAGTCTATCCACTGCATTTGGCTGTTTGGTATCCTCCATACCAAACAGGGAACAATCTGGAACTATCCTAGGCCTGCATTAGGAAAGAACCCTTGACATATAGCAAATCCCTTTCCATGTATGTATTAAGTTACCCCTTTAACAAACATAGATAACACAGGTACACTAAAAAAAAATTTTTTTAAACTGCCTCTAATGTTTCGATTGATTTTTACGTTTTTTTGGTGCGCTGAATCCAAATCTGGTAACCAATTTGCTCCATCACGTACAGATTGTTTGCTACATTGGGTTAGCAGTTTGAGGTGAACGTTTCAGATTGAGTGCGATCGAGATAAAAGTTTCTTGGATGAATTCTTTATACTAATTGTTTAGTAGTTATTCAAATAAGAATAAAGAAAATTGTAACAAGGCAGCACATAAGAATAGAGTAATGTCAACAAAACACACTGTGATGGTAGCAAAATTGTCTGCACTTAAAACAGCCACATACATGTGCACAAACATTGAGCATATAAGAGCGAGGTTAGACACAAAGCAAAGCAAAGAAATGTGCAAAAAATGTTGTACAGGTATGTATGTAAGAATAGAAAACGCAAACCGCACCATTGCAATACATGAAGACAAACACCCGATGGTGTGAAAATAAAATTCTAATAAACGAGACCCGACACTGTGGTAATAACTAGCAAATTTTTATTTGAAAGTTTAGTAAAAACACGATATTTGTCAACACAGTTTAGATTTTAAAGTCATTCTTGGGTCAATCAATCTCCTGGTGGGCCCGTTTCTTCTTCCCCCGAATGCTTCTCTTGGTGCGCTGCTTGGCGTATTTTTCATCTGGGGTTTCCCGCAGCAGCAACCAGCAGAAATCAGCCATCATAGTGGTGTTCCATCTTCCTTGGTACCTTCTCTCTGCGTCCTTGATGTCCTGGTGAAACCTTTCACCTTGTTCTTCACTGTACGCCCCCAAGTTTTCGGGAAAGTAGTTCACATGGGAGTGCAAGAAATGGACTTTCAGGCTCATGTTACAGCCTTGTTCTTTGAAGGCATTGAGCATCCTGGCAACAATATCCTTATAGTTCTCATCCCGCCTGTTCCCCAAGAATTTGAGAACAACATCCTTGAAGGAATCCCAGGCTTCTTTTTCCTTCTCAGACATCGTTTCAGCGAATGCTCCATCTGAAATGAGTTTCCTTATATCAGGGCCAACAAACACTCCTTCCTTTAGCTTTGCTTCAGAAAGTCGGGGGAACTTTGAGCAAAGGTACCGAAAGCACTCACCATCTTTTGGAAGGGACTTGATGAATTGCTTAATGAGACCCAACTTAATGTGGAGAGGTGGTAATAGAATTTTATCACGAGGTACCAAGCTCTCATGAAGAACATTTTTCTCACCGGGTCTCAAATACTCCCGAATTGGCCAGTCTTTTTTCCCCCAGTGTAGGTCGCGGGCCCGGCTATCCCACAAGCAAAGGAAGCAGGGATATTTGGTGAAACCGGATTGCTGCCCTAATAGCATGGATAGAATTTTAAAGTCTCCACAAATCATCCACTTATGCTCATCATAACGAATCTTCTGAAGAATCAGGGCCAAATTCTCGTATTTTTCTTGGAGAATAACAGAGTGAGCAATAGGAACTGAAGCGAATGTGTTGCCATTATGAAGAAGAACACCTTTTATGCTGTCTTTTGACGAATCAATGAACAGCCGCCATTCAGCAGGATCATACTTGAGTTTAAACTTTTCCATCACTCTGTATATATCATTGCAAAATACCAAATCTTCCTCTTTGCTGAAATACTTCAAAAATTGTGTCTCGCGGTTGCGGTACCAATAAAAAGTTGTTCCTGGTGACAATAGATTTTTCTGTTTAAGCCGAGAACCTAGCAGTTGGGTAGCATCTTTTGGGAGTCCTAAATCCCGGACTAAATCATTCAATTCAGCTTGAGAGAAAAGTTCAGGTTTCGGATCTGGTTCAGTTTCAAACTCGGAAGTACTGGACTCATCGGGAAAAGCCATCTGATGAGTCTCATCATGATCAGAACCGTCCACACAAATATGATCCAAAGATTTTGGTGGTTCAGGCACAGGTACTTCGTTGCTATGAGGCATAGGATTAATTGCTGAGGGAAGGTTGGGGTAACTTATTACGTTCTTATTTTTTAAGTTGTATCCCTTCACAATGCAAGAGCAAAAATAGCAGTCACTGCTGTGGTCTCTTTGTTCACGCCACATCATAGGTATTCCGAAACGAAATGCTTGTTTTTTACCTTTCATCCATAAGCATAGATCTTCCTCACATGTCTTGCACACTTTGTGAGGAGCCCACGGTTTGTCTTGATCGCCTAACTTCAAACCGAAATAGGCGAAAAATACTTTTTAAATAAATGCAGAAATGTTCCTCTGCCGCTTTTTCACGGTATATTCCCCACAAATAAAACAAAAACTGTCCGGAGAGTTGATGCAACCTCTGGCTCTGGGAGCCATCACAAATACACAGCACTGCAAACTACAACTGTAGTGAACCACTTCGGAATAAAGCTGGATTACAACTGAGCAAACAAAAGGTAATAATGAACTTGCAAGAAACTGAAATTTGACAGGAACGTTCATGTCGCAACCACCGTGTTTGAGCGATGCGAACGAGGAGAGGCGAACAGGAAGGAACATGCGCCAGCGCGAGTACTGGATTTAGCCCCCCGCCTCCCAATTGTCCTGTTAATGTATAAAATGAATACAAAACACTCTAAAATATCATGAGGGAGTGTTTCTAGTTAGTTAACCATTACAACCTCTATTTTGGGCCAAGAAAATAAACTGCAGTCGGCTAAAAAGAAATTATGTGAACATTCCTTATATGGGTAAGAAATCTAATTTTGCAAGAAAACGTGACGTGATGGAACATTTTGGCTATTTTTCCTGGATTCAACACCCCAAAATCTATAGGAATCAGTTGCAAAACTGGAGGCAGTTTTTTGGTAGTGTACCTGTGTAATTTCCCCCAAAATGAACCAATGCCAGATGTGGGAATGAGAAAGGTCTTGCTTGTAGGAGGGAAGGGATGAGTTGACTCCTGGTCATGTCCTGGATGCCCAGCCAACAAATTTGGATACCCAAGACTTCCAGTCCCAGATAAATTCCCAAATAGGACTCAGCAACTCTTTTCTGTGCCCAGAAGATGAAGGAATGCCCACACATCCACATACAAATCTTCGGAGGAAAAGAACCTGGGACAGAATTTGAGAAAGAGAGTAGACAAACAAAGTTAAACCTGCAATGGTGAGATTTTCCTACGGCCCTGGACTTGTACAATTGCTGCCACCGGTGTGATTCACCTAATTCCTGGAAAATCTGGACTCCATGCACTCAGAGTCCAGCTCCCATAAAGATGAACTGTCTACATGGTCCCTCTGACCTTTCCTCATCTAAAGGGATGCCCAGCTCATTTGACATAAAACACAAAGCCAAAACCAACTGTTCAGTCTTGCTACCCACCCCCAAAAAGAATCATCCATATAATGCACCAGCATGACCTTCCCTGAAACCTCTGGACCAACCAATGCACAAAAGTCGTGTAAATCTCAAAACAAGCAAATGCTAAAGAGCAGTCGATAGGTATGCATTTATTGAAATAGAAACTCACATCAAATTTAAAACCCAGCAAAGTGGAAAGACCTAGGATGAAAGGCAGCAAGCAAAAAGTCTACTCAATATTACCCTTCACCATCAAAGCATCTGGACCCAGTTGATGCAGCGTATCTACCACCTGATCAAAAGACGCATACTTCACTGAGCAGAAGCTTGGGTTGATGAAGGAATTCATGCTGCATCCTTCTACTACTACTAATACTTATCATATGTATAACACTGCAAGGCATACATAGTGTTGTACATCTAGAAAAGACAGTTCCTGCTCATCAGAGCTTATAATCAAGACAGACCACACAACAACTGGGGTCTAGGGTAAATCAAGGGGAATGGCAAGATACAGATAGGTGATAAGCCAGAGATTAAGGGGATCAGGATCCTTGAAGAGTTGTGTTTTAACCTGGATTTGAATAGGGCCGGAGAAGGAGCTTGGCGACTATCTCACCTGGTAAGACAGATTAAGCCTGATTCAGGAAGGGTCACGTCGGGGCCATCCGGACAGCCCCGAGCAGGATGGGCTTGTTTGGACCTGATTCTGTAATGTGCAAGCAAAATGTTCCTGTGGCATATAGAATCTGGCCCAAGGACGGCTCAGCATGTCCCACATGGCCCTCAGGACATCCATCTCACAGGCTCGAGGGTACCCACAGTGCCCTATCACTTTCTCTGTTGCCTGACCCCCGGATTGGGCAGCAGGGACATATCTCTGGTGGCCTGCTGCAACAATGGTGTGTCACCATACTGCCATGGGGGGGCTGTCAGGTGGGATTGGGGGGCCAGCCTGCCCTTATTCCACTTCCGAAGTGGAATAATAAGGCAGTCCCCCCAGGTGACTCCAAGATGTACAAGGCTGTCAATGGAATCAGCCCTGAATGTCCGGTGGTTAGGCCAACCCATGCCCCTCTCCCCCCCCCCCCCATGCCCACACCCTCCCCATCATGCAAAAGTGGCAATCTACACTCTAACCACCTTACTAGGCAGACTAAATGGACCATGCTGCTCTTTATCTGCTGTCATTTACTATGTAACTATGTTTTTGAAGGTGTGAATAAACAGGTAGCTAAAGATGAGCTGGCTCATCTGGATTTTCAGAAATCCTTTGACAAAGTCTCTCATGAGAGGCTCTTGAGGAAATTAAAGTCATGGGATAGGAGACAGTGTACTATTGTGGATTGGGAACTGGTTAAAAGATAGAAAAAAGAGAGTAGGGATAAATGGTCAGTGTTCTCAGTGGTGAAAGGTGAACAGTGAAGTACCTCAGGTATCTGTCTTAGGGGAATGGGGATGGAGAAGGGGAACAGCATAGCAACAGACTGCAGGGAAGCCGGCCCAGGACACGCTACACAACCCCATAGAGACAGGAAACCTCAGCAAGAGCATGACTGCTCCTCAGACCTGAAGTGACACTTGCCCTTTGGAGCCCACACAAGCACCCCAAGTCTGTGGCATGCCTTATTCCTTAGGCAATGGGTCAGGGAAAAGAATCACTGACAGGGAGCAGCAGCCAAGCCAGCCCATGCTCACTACTAGAATGGTAGAAACCCACCTGTAGGCCTCAGACACATCCTCCGATGGTAAGAGTGAGGGGCCATGGCCCTGAAGGAACAGAGGCCATCACAGCAGCAGCGATCCCCAGGTGCACATATGGACCACAACATGGTAATGCTATGCATTGGTGTCTCAGTCCTTCCATAAGCCATTACATATTGGTGTCTTCAGTCATCTCCAACCCTGGTTATGTGGCTGAACTGAGCCCAATGCCTAACTTCCAAGCCCTCACCAGCACTGGCTGTCCCCCCAGCTAGAGCAATGTCACTTTGAGAAGTTGGAGGGGGATTAGATAACATCATCAGTAATTGCTTTAGCTGATGTTGTAGCAGGGGTATTCCTCCTTCCATCCTGTGAACTTGTGCAGGTGCCCACAGTAGTATAGAAACTACTTGCCCTGTAGGTATATTTTTGCCCAAACTGCCTGTAGGTCTCTTCTCCAGTTGCAGACCCACTGGCTTTATGTGCATGTCAGGATTTATAGTATGCACCCTCAGAAGCCAGAGCTGTAGGTAACCCCCTAGTTGTCCTCAATATGATCCCCTGCCCTTGGATATATTCAATCAATGTGTGCCTTTGAGTCAGTCCTGACTCCTGGCGACCCAGAAGCTCCTGTGTTTTCTTGGCAGTGTCACCAGAAGTAGATTGCCAGGCCTTTCTTCTGAGGCAATGGAGGGTTAAGTGACTTACCCAAGGCCTCAAGGAGTGCTAGTGGGACTTGAACCCTGGTTGCTTGGTTACCAAGCCAGTGCTCTAACCACTAAGCTACTCCTCCACTCATTGGCTATATTAGAGGTGGACATTGTTCTGGGTGGGTGGCATGCCATACCTCATGCATTGGCTATTTTATTCCTCCAACATAAAAAAAACAACTCCAGGAGCACCTTGTGTAAGGCAGCTAGAAGTAAGCCTGAAATTTATCTCTAAATGGTTACTGTAACAGACCCTTTAACAGATTCAATGGGCAGCCTGAATAAGTTTTCATCTCGGGGAAGATAGTTGAAAAAATGAGTGAAATGATCCCCACTGTAACTTTAGCTGTTAAAAGGATCATTGACAGAACTGCTAATAAAGAATTATTGAAATAAGCTATCAAGTCTAATACTATAATGTTAAAACAAACAAATAAATTGTCTGTTCTCTGAGCTCCTGTAAGGATGATTCCCCCATGTTCCAGTGATCAGCTCCCAGAGGCATTTGCTGTCTTTATAATAAGGTCGATTCCAATCTTAGTCTTTGAGGAAAAGCAATCGTCCATCCTATACATAGCAACAGTAAGTCAGTCCCAGAAATAAACAGTAAGTCAGTCCCAGAAATAAACTATTTTACAGTGTTTATTAATTGTGTTTGGAGGTGTAGAAGAAATTGTATTATTTCTCAGATCTATCGTACTGACTGGGAGAGAATGCTATTTGTTGGCTGCCTGATACAACCAGCTTCTGTCCTCTAGTGAGAGCAGATGATGAAGTACTTCTGTATCACTGTATTTGTTACATTATGTTGTTCTGAAATAGTGGCTTTTATGACATATTGTATTAAATTTTATAATGCAAACTGCTGCAATATCTATGGATGAATTTTTTGAGAGCAAACAAAATGTTATGTCCCAATATTCAGGCTGATTCACAAAAGCATAGTAATCCCTGTTACTGTTAACATGGGTCACGAGCAGTAATTGTTGTGGGCCCCTTATTTTCAGTGAGGCTGATTCACTATAAACATGCAGTGACCCACCTGAATGGGAACTCATGTTGCTGCTTTTTAGTGAATCGACCTCATAACGCCCTTCTATGAGTAATGACACTGGCCAGCAATTTTTAAAGTTTGATTATGAGTAACAATTAAAAAAAAATTTCATTTGAATTTAGAATTTATATAATTATTCAATAATCTTACAGTTTCTTCATTTTCTTATCCCTCCTGAGTTATCTTTCTGTCTAATATATACAAGCCATTATAATAAGGAGTGTTATTGTGACATTGTTGTGCTTTTTGTATACTTCCTTTATCCTGGATGGAATTCTTCTTTGTATTTTTGGATGTTTCAATAATTTTTTTTTAAAAATTAAGGGCTTCTTCTCTTTTTTCCTGATGATTATATGGTTGTTTAGGTAAATCTTGCAATCGGGTAGTAAGTCTGATCCTATTTGGGTTTCATGGCTTTGATGTTAATTGCCGGGAATATTCAGGGAACCCACAGCCTGATCAATGAAAGGGAATTTTGTCCTCTTTATAAAAGGCAGATACTTTGACTGCTTTCTTACGATAAGCTCATCTTTCCTTGACACAGCATGATAGAATGTGATTATGTGAGACTTGGGTGACTCAAGTCAGGTCAGATATGTTCCCTGAAAGTGAATTCCATAAGGCTGGAGCATAGAGCAAAAAGCCCCTTTGGATTTTGTTTGGTTACTGTTCAGATTTCTAGCAGATATGAAGAATGTGTTTATCATAGATCAGTTGCTAGGAGGTAAACTGATGAGAGGCGGTGTGCTACTTTGAATATTGGGAGGAAGACTTTGTATCTTACTTGCTTTGTGATAAGCAGCCAGTGCAGCTGCTTAAGTATTGTGGTTATGTGGTCAGCTCTAGAAATTTTGCAGAGAAAATAGACCATTATGTTTTAGGCCAGCTGTAAAGAATGGAGTGCATATTTAGGTACTACTACTACAACTACTACTACTGAACATTTGTGTAGCACTACAAGGAATACACAGTGCTGCACAACACTTGTAAAGATCAGATTGAAGTGCTGATGTAAAATCTATTGGTTCGAGGAGGGGACTGAGTCATTGTAGGGTCTTTGTTTTGAAATAGATTGTTCTGGCTGTCATTGCTGTTTGGGTTTTGAAAGAGAGTTGCTGCTCAATAATGATTCCGAGGTATTGTTGATAATGTTTTCTAGATGTTCAGACAAAACAGATATGAAGGCTTGCCAGGCAAATTCTGTGATGCTGTTATCCTTATCCATTGATTTATTTATTCAACCTGATTTTTTTTATATTTAACAATTTTTATTGATTTCTCAACATTCAAGTAAAATAAGAATGGCAGAAACAAAATGATACATCCAATAGGCAACAACAAAAAAAAACCCCTAAGAAAATTGAACACAAGAAAATTTGTCATCATTTTTAGACCACAATATTAGGGAATCGCTAGGGGCTTCAGGAAAATTTACATCATTAAGGAAAGAAAAAATATAAAGCAAGGATGAGACTTATGCGTCAGCCATGTTGAGTGCGGCATTCACCACAATTCCTTCCCTAGCTACCAGAAAATCCAATAACTGACTAGGCTCAAAAAAGAGAAAAACTTTATCTTTATAGGTAATTATACAACGAGAAGGAAACCATAAAACAAAACTCCCCCCTAGGGAAAGGACCCTAGGTCTAAGACCAAGGAATTCCTTCCTGCTCAACTGGGTTACACGTGAGAGATTATTCAACCTGATTTTTATACCGCCTTATCCTGTAATCAAGGCAGTTTACATTGTAACTCAAACAGGATAAGAACATAAGAACATAAGGTATGCCATACTGGGTCAGACCAAGGTCCATCAAGCCCAGTATACAGTGGCCTATCTAAGTCATAATTATCTAGCAGTTTCCCCCAAAAGACACAGGTTCCACAATGCTTGTATTGGGTCAAGCAGTGATATCCTGGATCCCTTTTAATAATGGTTTATGGACCTTTCCTCCAGAAACTTGTCCAAACTTTTTTTTAAAGCCAGCTACACTAACAGCTTTTACTACATCCTCCGGTAACAAATTCCAGAGTTTGATTACAAGTTGAGTGAAAAAATATTTTCTTTTATTAGCCTTAAATAGGTTACCCTGTAGATTCATTGCATGTCCCCTAGTCTTTGTATATTCTGATGACATAAACAATCAATCTACGTTTACCCGTTCCACTCCATTCATTAATTTATAGACCTCTATAATATCTTCCCTCAGCTGTCTCTTTCCCAGGTGGAAGAGCCCTAACCTTTTTAGCCTCTCACCATTGTCCCCCCCCCCCCCCCCCATCACTCATATCCTCAACCTCTCACTCTCCACGGCAATCTACGTTTACCAGTTCCACTCCATTCATTAATTTATAGCCCTCTATTATATCTTCCCTCAGCCGTCTCTTTTGGCAGGTGAAAGAGCCCTATCCTTTTCAGCCCCTCACCATTGTTCCCCCCATCACTAATATCCTCAACCTCTCACTCTCCATGGCAACTGTCCCTTTCGACTTCAAACATGCTGTTGTCACACCCCTCCTCAAGAAACCCTTACTTGATCCCACATGCCCTTCTAACTATCGCCCCATCTCCCTCCTTCCCTTCATATCCAAACTATTGGAACAAGCAGTCCACCATCGCTGCCTAGAATTCCTCACCTCCCAGGCCCTCCTGGACCCACTACAATCTGGCTTCTGTCCCCTACACTCTACTGAAACGGCACTCACAAAAGTCACCAATGACCTGTTCCTGGCTAAATCTAAGGCATGCTTATCTCCTCCCATGGCTTTCAGTATCATCTCTATGCCGATGACTCCCAGATCTACCTCTCTACACCTGATATTTCTCCGGCAACCCAGTCCAAGATCTCTGCCTGTCTTTCGGACATAACTGCCTAGAAGTCTCATCGCCGATTGAAACTGAATATGGCCAAGACTGAACGCCTTGTCTTTCCACCCAACTCCTCCCCCCCCCCCCCAATTCCCCCTCTCTCAATCCAAGTGGATGGATCTACTATCCTTCCTGTTCCCTCTGCCCGCAATCTAGGGGTTATCTTTGAAACCTCTCTCTCCTCCGCTCATATCCAGCTTGTAGCTAAGACCCGCCACTTCTTTCTCTACAACATCAACAAAATCCGCCCCTTCCTCTCTGAACACACTACCAAAATGCTTGTCCACTCCTTGATCTCCTCTCACCTTGATTACTGCAACATCCTCCTCGCCAGTCTCCCCGTAAGCCACCTCCTCCCTCTCCAATCCATACAAAATCACGCTGCTCAACTGATTCTCTGACAGCCTCGCCATGCCCAAGTTACTCCTCTTCTCAAGTCACTTCATTGGCTCCCTGTCCAATTCTGCATCGAATTCAAGCTTCTCCTACTGACCTACAAATGCATTCACTCGATGGCCCCTCAATACCTTTTATCTCTTATCTCCCCCTACGTCCCAGCTCGTGATCTGCGCTCCGCTAACAAATTACTCCTATCAATGCCTTTTACCTGCACCGCAAACTCTCGACTGCGCTCTTTTCACCTTGCTGCACCATACGCCTGGAACAGCCTACCTCTACCTGTCTGCCAGGCATCCTCCCTGGCCCTCTTCAAATCCAGGTTGAAGGCTCACCTCTTCACCATTGCATTTAGATCTAACTTATGACTGTACTGTGTTCTTTTTAACTAGATTGTAAGCTCTGATGAGCATGACTCTGACGGGCAGGGACTGTCTCTTAATTTTGGCTACCTCCTGTAAGTTAGCTGTACAGCGCTGCATGCGTGGCGCTATATAAATGCTGAATAGTAGTAGTAGTAGTAGTATTAGGGGTATCCTTCCATCCCCTTTACCATTTTGGTGGCTCTTCTCTGTACCTTTTCTTATAACATTATATTCTTTTTAAGATACGGTGACCAGACTTGCACACAATATTGAAGGTGCAGTCGCACCATGGAACGATATGGAGGCATTATAATATCCTTTGTTTTATTTTCCATTCCTTTCCTTATGATACCTATCATTGTATTTGCTCTCTTGGCCGCCGCTGCACACTGGGCCGAGGGTTTTAACATGTTATCCACGATGACTCCTAAATCTTTTTCCTAGGTGGTGGTTCCTAATGTGGAACCCTGCATCGTGTAACCATAGCTTCGATTGTTCTTTCCTAGGTGCATAACTTTGCACTTGTCCACATTAAATTTCATCTGCCATTTGGATGCCCAGTCTTCCAATTTATCAAGATCCTCTTGCAATTTTCCACAATCCTCATGGGTTTTAACAACTTTAAATAGCTGTATGTCATCTGAAAATTTGATAACCTCACTCGTTATTCCCTTTTCCAGGTCATTTATGAATATGTCAAAAAGCAGCAGATCCAGCACAGATCCTTGGGGTACTCCACTATTGACCTGTCTCCATTAGGGAAATTGGACATTTAGCCCTTTCCTCTGCTTTCTATCTTTTAACCAGTTCCTGATTCACAATAGTACACTGCCTCCTATCCCATGACTTTTTAGTTTTGCCAAAAGTCTCTGATGAAGGACCTTGTCAAAGGATTCAGTGAACTAAGCTCAGGGTTGGCATTTTTAATTTATTGCATTATTTATTTTATTTACATTCTTATACCACGATTTCCTACAGATCAATTACGGTTTACAATGCACAACAATGAATTGTACAGAAAGTATGATTTCAGTTTACATGGAACAGTATCAACTATGTACAATAACAATTAAAATGAGATATATTAACTATTTACATAGAGATCTTGTTGAAATGTTCTGCTAGGGGATCGTTGATTGGGTGTGTGGAACATCTAGGTTATGTTCAGAAGTTATGTTATAGAGACAAAATGTTCTGAGAATAGGTATGTTTTACTGTTTTTTTGGAAGGAGGAAAGGTCTTTTGTGGCTCTTAAGCTGTCCAGGAGTTTGTTACAAAGGGTGATAGTGCAGTGGGAAAATGCTCTGTTGTTTGTGATTTTTTTTTAGCCTTTTTGTAGTCTGCTGTTGTTATAAGTTTGTTTTTATTGCAGTCCCGTTAGGTATAGGAGTTGTTTTCACCAGAAATGAGAGAGGATAGGTAGGATGGTGAAATGGCATTGGTTAGTTTGAAGATGGTTACGATTATTTTGTACTTGGTATGGCCAGTGTAAATTAGATAGGATTGGTCAACTGGGTTGGTGTTTGTTGTTATTCTGGCAGCAATGTGTTTTGCAATCTGTAGTGGTCGTATTGTTTGTTTACGCAGTCCTTGGAGTAAAGAGTTGGCATAGTCGAAATGAGGGGTGACAATTGCATGAAGTACAGATTTGAAATCACTGAGGTGGAGGAGTGGTTGGAGTTGTTTTAGCAGTCTCAGCTTATAGTACATTTTTCTTGTTCTGTTTTTTTATGAATGTGGCCATGTTCAGTGTGCGATCTGGGATTTAAACAAGGTATTTTATCTCTTCTTTGACAGTTATAGTTCTGTCATGAATTTTAATGAATGGAGGAAGTGAGAAGTTTTGGTTTCATGTTATATAGAGGGCTCTTTAACCTGGAAAAGAGACGGCTGAGGGGAGATATGTTAGAAGTCTATAAATTAATGAACAGAGTGGAACGGGTAAACGTAGATCAATTGTTTACGTTATCAGAATATAGAAAGACTAGGGGACATGCAATGAAACTACAGGGTAAACTATTTAAGACTAATAAAAGAAAATATTTTTTCACTTAACGTGTAATCAAACTCTGGAGTTTGTTACCGGAGGATGTAGTAAAAGCTGTTAGTGTAGCTGGGTTTAAAAAAAGGTTTGGACAAGTTCCTGGAGGAAAGATCCATAAACCATTATTAAGAAGGGACCCAGGATATCAATGCTTGACCCAGTACAAGCATTGTGGAACCTGTGTCTTTTGGGGAAACTGCTAGGTACGTATGACCTAGATTGCCCACTGTTGGAAACAGGATACTGGGCTTGATTGACCTTGGTCTAACCCAGTATGGCATATCTTATGTTCTTATGTTCTTATGATCTCAAGGTGGCAAAACAGTGTGACAAGGCGGTGGCAAAAGCCAGGAGGATGTTGGGCTGCATACAAATAGGAATTATCAGCAGAAAGGAAGAGGTTCTAATGCCACTGTATAAGTCACTGGTGAGGCCTCACTTGGAATACTGTGTTCAGTTTTGGAGACCGTATCTTGCAAAGGATGTAAAAAGAATGGAAACTGTTTAGAGGAAGGAGACCAAAATGATTTGGGCCTGCGTCAGAAGCCTTATGAGAAGAGACTTGAAGACCTAAATATGTACACTTTGGAGGAGAGGAGGGGTAGGGGAGATATGATTCAGACCTTTAAATACTTAAAGAGAAATAATGAACAAACAAACCTCTTCCAAAGACGGGGAAGCTGTAAAACGAGAGGGCATAACATGAAGCTGCAAGGTGGAAAATTGAAAGGCAATGTTAGGAAATACTTTTTCACTGAGAAGGTGGTGGATGCTTGGAATGCCGTCCTGATGGAGGTGGTGGGGGCAAATACAGTGACAGAATTCAAAATGGCATGGACAGACACAATGGATCCATTTATAGCAACAGAATGAAATCAAAATAAACTGAATCATCTAACTTCACAACAAATAGGGGTGTCCTGCATGGAGCAGTGGGTTCACCCCTAAACAAACACATAGGGAGGGTTGGCCTGCACAGAATGGCACCTACTCCTGCCATCTTCCTCCGGCCATCTTACTGGGCGGACTAGATGGACCATACTGGTCTTTATCTGCCGTCATTTACTATGGGGTATGTTTACTAAACTGCGTTAGTGCGATTCGCATTAGGAGCCGCGGTAGAGACAGAAATCCCAAATAAGGACATGGGCGGTACATCGTTACCAATAACGCGCGTTACCAGGCGCCATAAATGAACAAGCGCTACAGGGCACGTTACCTCGTGTTAATCTTAAAAAGGCGCACAGGCATACAAGGATAGCAACAGAGCTGTAGCACAATGGTTATAACACTGACTGATGGTACAGAGGTCATGGGTTCGATTCCCCAGTGGGCCTAATGTATAAGGCGGGCTGAGGCAGCACCCTTTACATTTAAGTAGTTATTGTTGAGGCAGTTGACGTGTATTTTAATTAGTGCTGCCAGCAAACACACCCTCACGGTGGCATAACCTAAGGTGCCACATAAGGCACCCCATAACGCACTCCATAGGGCACATTATAAAGTGTACTGTCCGCCAAGGCACCCTATAATGTCCCCTATAGGACACCTCATAAGGCTGTGAACAAAGCCCTGGCTGGCTGCAGAAGGACTGCACATGACCACACAAACTGTCTGCTGTGGTTACCAGGATAGGGTTAATCCACCCGTACCCATGATGCACTGCAAATGCAAATCAGCAGTCGAGAGATGTGCACAAGATTGGGTATGCACCCCCACAGCACCTCGGCCTGGTAGGGGGAACAGACCGTGTGTGGCACTGCCACAGAGTAGCCACAGACAGTCACATTGTGCAGGTACTGTGCCCACCCTGAGGTTGAGGTGGGGCACCAGCACCAGGTCCACAGCACCTTTCATGGCTGGAATACACCATGCTGCAGGTCCCCAGCGGTGTGTGATAGGTAGTTCCGTTAGACACACCTAGGATACATCTGTGTCCTGCTGTATGTCTCGGTCATGTCTAGTCCATGTGGGCGATGATGCACCCAGAATAGTGCATATCCTGTGTTGGTGCCATGGTTACCTGCTGTAGGTGAAGGGGGGGGGGTGTATGGACCCATAGGCAGATCATGTACCACCACACAACCCACCCTCTGGGGCTCAGGGTGGGAAACAGGATAACCCACCAATAGATCCACAGTCTATCTCCCTGCAATGGTAGCAGTAGAGGGGACCATCAACCCCAGTCCTGCTGGGGAACAGACAGAGCGGTACACATCCATAACGCAATAGCAGACAGACAGCAGGCCTGGAAATGCTCAGCTGCCCCCCACCATTATCTGACATTCTCCAGCAGCAAGCCTCCAGCCGCTGCACGGTGTTCCAGCAAGACACATACTAACTGCAGACAGTCTGCCAGCTAGTCCATAGTGCATGGTCCTGAAGAAGATGCATGTACCCAGAACGAGGATGTCAACATACACACCAAGCAGATAAATCAGTGATTGGGCCCAAAAGAAAACCCATAAATATCACATGAGAGAAATGCTATATAGCACTATGCGGGAACCTAGCCATGCCATGGTCACTGCTCAGTCAGGGTGAGAGTGACCTCCCAGCAGGACATGCTATGGCCACGCTGTCTGTGCAGGTGGTGGCCAGGCACTACAATGTCCGAGCCATTGCCCTATGCCGGGTGCAGATGCATCCAGGCCAGGACACCCTATCCAGGACATTCCCACGGTACCTTGCTCCTCATTATGCACATTGGCAGGCCAATACTGGCAAAAGTGCTAGCAGTGTGGGCTGTGGAGGGTGTTGGCAGCCACCACACACTGGATAGACAGACACACACTCCCCACACCTATGCCAGCATTGTGCAACTATAGAGGCGTTGGGCAGCCCAGGCCACCACACCAGTCCTGGGCACAGTGCAGGCATGGCTATGGTACGCAATACTGTAGGAGTCACTCCCCAGGTTGGTGAACACTGTCAGACACAAGACCTGTAGCACACTCCACAGACATCAGAAAGGTTGCTATGATGCAGCTCACTCTGGAAATTGTACCTAACCTAGGAATTTCTATCTGCCAGTAATCATAGCAACCTTTTGATAGATGTGTACCATATTCCCAGGTTTAGGGTGGCATTACTAAGGTATGCAAGTGCTAGTATTGGGAGATGCACGCAGAGCCCAAAGTCCTGCCTCTCCAGGAGGCTTTGGATAATGGGGCCTGTGGGTGCGGGTGTGTCTGCCCCTGTTGGCTGCTGCTTTACGGCAGAGGTTCCCAACTCCAGTCCTGCGGTGCCAAACACTGTTCGGGTTTTCATGCTGTCCCTCATGAATATGCATGAGATACATCTGCATACCATGGGGGTGGCACATAGAAATGCAGCACAGGCATCTTTATCAGAGGCAGCATGGAACCGGAATGGTGTTTGGCCCTCCAGGACTGCATTTGGGAGACTCTGCTCTAGGTAATGTGCATGTTTATGGTGTCTGTGCTCTGTAGTTAAAATGTAGGTGTCTTGGGCATGTTTACGTCATCTGCAATAAAGCTGCTGTCTGTATTAGCAGGTTGTAGTAGTGGGTAAAATATGGGGACTGGGTTGGCCGGAACCACAGCTGGGACTTGAACCTGTGACCCTCTGCTTCTGACTACACTGGTTTTATGCACTGCACCACCTTGTTGTCACAGAGTCAGTACATTCCTTGGTGATACCATGACTGTTCGTCAGACAGGGCCCTTCTGTTGCAGTAAACGGCACCCACCTACACAGGGCTAGGCCACGGTCTGCTCTGGGCAGCTGCCACTGCCCCCTCCACCACCAGTATCCCTCAGCCACCATGCTGACATGCGCTTCTGCTGGTGGTACTGGGGGTGTACAGTCTCAGGCCATCCAGTGTGCAGGTAGGTGGCTGCCTATGGTGCGGGTTCTGGGGTATGGATGCCTGCATAGACGTCCACGCTCCCCCCAGCCCTGCCTGCCAATGTTCCGTGCCCTTGGGGGTAGCTGTTGGGTACTATCCCCTGTGACACTGTGGGAAATACACTCGTGCCCATGTTGGCCCTTCAGCAGTTGCTGTCTGACTGCTCTGCTGTTTCAGCATTCGTATGGGCCACCTAGGCATCACCCTAGTCCGCACTGTGGCCCAGCTCCACCACAGCATGTGCCGCCTGCGGCCCTCTGTATCCCCTTCTCCGGCATCTGTCCAGTTGCCGTCCCGACATGCCCGCCCTGATGTTGCGGGATATGTGCACGCCATAGTAACCCTGTCCGATGGTGGGGAAACCCCTGAGCAGTGCTATTTCACTGTGGGCTCATTCACCTTGTATGGGGACGGAGTATAGACCCTTCCATGATTTATATCTTTTCTATGGAGCTTACTCGGGAAGGGGGGGTGGGGTTGATGTTTCTCATTGATACCACTATTGGCCAGCTTGGTTATGGATTTTTTCCAGTTTGTTGGGGTCATTTTCAGTGTTTATGTGCCCTTTTGTTCTGTGCACATGTATCACACTTATCACTTGTTTTAGGTTTCCTTGCCTGCGCTGTACATTGCTGACACTGAAATGGTTTCTCTCCCCTGTAATGTGCATTTAACGGCAGGTTTTCAATCGCGTTTGGATTCAGCTCTTCAGATCAGCGCATTAGTGTGAAGGGAGCCTCTCCCCACCCACTCTCCGCCCACTGACCCCTTCTCTCCGCCTTCTCTCCACCTTCTGCGGTGTTTTACCACGCAGCAGGGCTTTACGATTGTTAATGTTGGTTAACGCGCGTTATGTAACGTTAACAATCATTAGTGCATCATAACGCGTGTTATGATGCGCTATCAATCATTAACGTTACATAGCGCACGTTATATACCGTTACCACAGTTTAGTAAACATACCCCTACGTTACTATGCAAATGTCCACTAGAACATATCTGCCCATTACCACAAGACACACAATCCAGAAAATGCATACACAGCATGTTTACGGACATGAAATATCTGCTTTGGATAATGTATAAAGAGGCACGTGTATGTGCAATCTCTCCCACTTCTACTGTCATCACCAGTGCCAAAGAACTCCTATGCCATCTATGTCTGTGATACACCTCCCAGATGGGGATGTACTGACACCAGGATGAACATGCATACGGTAAAGTAGTTTAACACATCACTCAAAAGAAGCTACAGAGAGAAACATGAGCTGACGTGCAACTAGGGCCGGACCCTGTGTGGCAAGAATGCAGTTTTGTTACAATGCATTACCTATGTTGATATCTGTGAAACCATCTGTGGGCAAGAATGCAGCAGCACAGTGTTTGAGACACCACACTATGCTGCATTCCCTGACAATATGGAGCCCCACTGCATCAGCTGTGAGTGTGTCTGACATGGACAACATGAATATCGTGACACTGCAATGGACGTAGCGTTTAGGGGTCGCAATGTATGCCTCTGGTGTCAGATTGGCCCCATTTGCACTATGTTATGATGAAGAGTAGCTGTACAGAGTTCTAGTGACAAACATTTCCCAAGTTCCCATGTATGTGTCCTACACAATGTAAGGGCAGTATACATGTCAAACTAATACAGTGATGGTATCAACCAAACATGTATAACAGCCCAACATTGCCCTGGTATGATATCTGCTATATGATGCAACACTCAAATGTACATGTAAACCTATATTTCCCGTATAGTTGTTGGCCATGTGCACAAGGGGTGTCATTGACAGTCCCATATGTGTCACAGGAGAATGGATCATGTGCATGAAATAGATGAACACCTACATCACAACATAATGTACACATGCCATGTATAACACAGACACCGTGTTACCAAGCTATGATCAGTTACACTGTTGTGGTAATATCTCACCTCACACAACTTGTGTGTGAAAATAATCCCACACTGGGCAATGATCACATTGTCTATCTGGGGGTATCGGTGTGGTGATTGAGCTGGACGGCATGCGATGACATCTCCTGCATCATCACTGCAATGGCAATACTGCACATGGCCCATGGCTGATGTTCCAACATACCTGCCTGGAATGTCTGCATATGTATAGCTGTTATTGTCAGAAATGTGTGTTCGAGGGATTGTAAGCTGTATCTGACAAAGTGATGTGTCGCTGCGCTCTATGTCCACCAACTGTACAATGTCCATTTGAGTGCTGTGATCCAAAGTGGGTCAGCCATTAAATATGTGTCTGGCCACACCACTGACAAGGAGCAGGATATAGGCAGGTAGACCAAGATGACCCCCACAATCACAAAGCGATAAGGTACGAAAGGAAAACCCAGAGATTTAATGCCAAGTTGCCATGCACAGATGGGGAAGTGCAGTGTATAGCAAAACACAGAAACATGACAATGATGGTATGCCCCAATGCCCCAACACACAATGCCCTCAACACACCTTTTCACAATCATCGAGCATGTGTGTGTATCAGTGTGTCAAACAGCAGTGTTGATGGCCTGCACATTAGTATGTGATGTGTTGAAAACAATCAGAATTCATGTACACAGCCAATTACACACTTTTATTGTACAAATGGCCTCACAAATCAGTGACACAATGCACAATGAGGACATGGAGACAGGTAAGAGAGGCACACATTGCCAAATAAGACACAAAACCTGCTTTTGCAGATGTGTAGAGGTAGCACAATGCATGAGCCCTGCTGTAATGGTAGGTGTGGGTACATGACCATCACACTTATGTGAATGTACATGAAATGCACAAAACGAGCCAGAAGGTGGACACACAGATTGCCACACCACAAAGGTCCCCATGCAATGTGTGTGTCCCAATGTCATGTCAAACATAGGGCCAAGCATACATGCAACTGAGTAAAGTCAATACATAATGTCATATCTGTATAGTAACAAAACAGAAGAACATGTCTGTGGAGGTATAAAAACATGTCAACTATGGTGCAGTTACCATCACAAAATCCACAACATCACATGCAATGTTGTTACAACATATTTATGCACATGCACATGCACAGTGTAAGTCTCAACATGACACAGTGCTGTCCATATGCACAGTAGCACTCCTGCCAATGGGCAAACAGTAATCCAAGATGTTAGCGTGGTGCATCTTGGTGCAGTCCTATGCTTGGTCCTATGCTTGGTGTGGTGGCAAACAGCATGTCATGGCCAAGTGCAAGGGTGACAGGCAAATAAAAGAAGACTTACACAATGTCCTCTGCTGCCACAGACATGGCCTTATTCTTTTTTCACGACAAACATATGAGGACATCCATCGAGGCAGGTCACTCACATGGGCCAAACACAAAAAGGTCAATTTCAGTTTGATTGTCACCATATAGTGAATATTCTTTCCCCTGCTGGACATGTACGCACCAGTACACAGTGTCCACAGCTCAAATGGTGTGTGCAACCGTATATGTCCGCAAAGTCTGTTATTGAACCCATGTGTATGCACATTCAGGTGTGACGTCTCATTGTGCCACAGTATGTCAATGGGAAAATGTGTTTCTTGCAATGAGTCAGGCTACCCAGGCAGTGGATGGTAGCATCAGGTTATTGGGCATCCTCTGTATGCACCAATCACCTACTTGAATAACAATGTCCATCATAGGCATGTGCTCCACTCTCATAGTTCCATCACTCTATGGCATCTTCTTTCAGGGATCGTGGCATGGTGTTGCTATGTCCTCCAACATGTGGGTGACGGTGACCGCAGATGCAGTGTAGTAGCTGTATTGTGTGTGTTGTCTGTGCTCTGTGGTAAAAGGAATAGAAAGACCATTATGGTATACCTCACACATCATGAGGTCGCACTGCAGGGAGTGCAACATCAATATCTAAAGTATGAAATGTCAGACATGAAAACATTACATTTTCATAACACAAATCACATTGAATGTTGAGGACAATAAGAAATATCACTGCAGACCAGGTTTGCTTCTCCACATGGACATGTCCATGAGCATGTGTTATAGGCATCTCATAGGTCCACATCATGTTTAGTAGTGCTGGTGGACATCGACCTCACAATGAAGCCTGACTAACTAAACAGCTATACCCAAACATGTAAAATGTTGATGTTAATCACACATCATCCAAGGTGCAAGCCATCGTCTGTGTGCAGCATGTGTCTGATGGGGACAGTCTGAAGACATGTAATCTAAAGTGAGCATTCCTCCAGTAGCATACGTACTGTCTGTCATGAATCTGAGATGAGTGAAAACAATGCTATCAGCCTATGCATGGATACACTGATGTTGGCTGACACCACATTGTCAGGGAAAGGTGTAAGTACTGTTCAACATTATAACTCCTATCATCTGTATACACACACGGCTAAGTTGGTAGGGTTTCAAATACAATGGTGAAAAATCATCAACTGTTGAGTTAAAAATGGCCATATGCATGCTAAGTTGTACATACGGGGTATTTATTTAGTTAGGCAGATTTATATGCCACCTTATCTTTCAATCAAGGTGGTCACGTCACATCACAATTGGAGGGTTACATTTAATATTAGGGTACTTGTGAACATTTAGACAGAACAATTACTTAACATCATTTAGACAGTACAATTGAAGGGTAACATTTAACAAGGGGGTGTTTAATAATGTAGTGTAATGTATGGGTCCGCATGCCATATAGGTGTACAACAATATAGATGCTGAGGCCAGATAACATCACACATGTGCAAAGCTGTACTGTGCTGACAGTGTATGCATGACAAGGGACACAACAGACTCAGCACAGACAACATTTATATTTGTGGAAACAATGCCTGTATGTTATGTCCCCCTCACTTGGTTTGCAGCTTGTCGTGCTGTGAGGGCTTGTGTGCATCAGTGATGCTGAGAGCTAAACTATCGGTAGTTTAACTACTGGCAGGGTCTCCCAAGATGGACAGGTCTCAGCTGAGATGCCAGACCAAGACAAACCACCCATCTGGGCAGCAGCAGAATTGGATAGTGTTGACGGCGGAGGATCACATTTCTGTGACAACGGCAACAACACCAAACTTAAACTGCGCGGAAGAAAGGCCCAGCAATCTACTTCTGTATCTTGCCATGAAAACCCAATGGATAGTTACAACAAAACAAATTGTGCTGTAGTGCTGGAAGATGAGACCCCCAGGTTGGAAGGCACTCAACTAGCTACTGGGGAAGAGCTGAAGACTTTTCAGAGTAAAGCCAGCATTTATGATGTGGTTGGATCAAAGCCCTTGGGACGTCTGACTGCTGATGTAGCTGCATATGAAATGAGAGTCAGAAGCTGTAAAGATGTCTTACAGGTACCAGTCTGTCAACAATAAGCCGCCTGACCGAAGACCGAACACAATTTAGGATAGCTATCCAGAGGGTCGCCATGAGTCGACTCCGACTCAACGGCACTTAACAACAACAATATGTTATGTCCAAGTCATACCTCTGTTACAACTGTGTATGATGCCCAAGTCACACATAACTGCCATGTAGTTATCTGTATGTGTCAGTACCACAATTTGCTGCATGTTGATCTACGTTCACAAAGTAGTTACTGCACCACAGCAGCAGGCAGGCCATCAAGCATATTCTGTAGAGTCACAAACACAAGAGACACACATATGTTAGGATGTAGTGTTGAGACACACATGGCTGCATGTGCATGTATACCCATATGCATTCCCTCACGTATACATGACTTACATGAGAAGAGCTCATCAATCAGAAGTTGCCTAATCGCTGTGCTCACACATGTGTTCCCATGGCCACATACAGGAGGGCATGTAGGATCATCTTCCAGATCCGGATTAATGTTGACTGGGATATTGTGCCTGAAAGCAATGTTGTGCAGGATGCAGCAGGCCAGAATGATCTGTTCCACAGTCATGGGACGGCATTGTAAGGCCCCACCGGTCTTATCCAGACACCTGACGTGATTGTTTAATACAACAAAGGTATGCTCGATGACTGAGCGGCTGGAGGCATGAGCCTTATTGTACCTCATCTCTGCAGGTGTCCGTGGAAAACGAACAGGGGTCAGCAACCAGGCTTAACACCCATATCCAGCATCACCTGCAGAAAGAAATGTGGAAATGTCAACCAGGAACAGATGTGCACACACAATGTCTGTATGTATGTACATGCCATTACCTCTCCATTGAATGCTGCTGTCACCCAATGCACATAATCATTTAGGTGCGAAAAAACAACATATCCAAGAATGAGACAAACAGATGATGGCACATGATGCCACACATCACCTATGCACTCCCATCTGGACGTTTGAGACCCAGAACACTGGTGAAAGGTAATGATGGCAACACACATGATCTGGATCCATATCAAACACATGATCAACCACCCATACACAAAAAGCATTATCGGCATTTATGAAGGCATCAAGTAGACCTAGGCCAACACATGTTGGATAAGGTGATAGATTCAGACGTGTGAAAACATGTGAAGGTCAAAGATACCGGTGACACACAGCAGGTGTCACTGTAACATATACATGCTGATTTCAGTTAAGATGTCTGAAATGACAAAATCACTGTTGAGTAACAGGAAACATACATGTGTTTCAGAATGTGCAAACACAAATATAATAACATAGCATGGTCAAAATGCGGAGAGGTGAATGGTCCACACACCCACAATAATGCCACAAACACCGATGAAACGAATGTCTACCCCCCCCCCCCCCAAGTAACCATACACACAGAGATTGCCCACAGACACAATTAGGGATACACCACCAAGGCTGACAGACGTACATGTGGGTATCCGGGTAATGAGAGGCAGAGAACCATATGTGCCAAGAACAACATGTTGCACATCACTATATGATGAACGCATCATATGTGCCTATATGTTCTCTGTCAAAAAGATTTGTGCGACAGAGCACCAGTTCCAAATACCAATGGAAACCTCATGCGTGCATGGTTATACAAAAGAACAAAACTGCGGGTTTCTCAGAGTAAATAACCAAGCAATACAAAAAAATTACTCCATTTTCTCACCTAAAAAATACAAAACTTTCTTTTTCTTTTTTCTTTTTTATGTTCTATGGGAACAGGTCTCAGACTTTAGTCAGGTAGGGTGGAACCCAGGAGGTATACCTCTGCTATGGTTCTTTAACCCCTTCTTTGCATCAAGGACCCTTGTGTTCCCGTTTTATCAAAAAGACTTATTTTTCTTGCGCTATTCTTCAAAATTTATCTTGCGCTATTCTGCTGCTTGCGCTATTCTGCTGCGTTTTTTCTGAAGATAATGGAGCCGTGCAGAAGAATGAATTGGTAGGAACGTGACTGTTTTTAAAAAAAGTGATCTTTCCCACAGATATTAAAAAATACTAAATTTATTTAATTTGTTTGATTTTAGAATCCTTTGAGCAGCAGAATAGCGCAAGAAAAATTTTGAGGCTGCATGGAGATATTTTTACCTGGCACAGTATTCAAGTCGATCCCCTGATGAAACTGCTTATGCAGTGAAACGCATGAGTGCGCCGGATTGGCGTTGGGATTGCAGATAAGTCTTGTTTGTGCCGAATTTCGTCGTGCCAGCATCGCATAAAGTAATGAGTAAAATAGACCATAAATATTAATTGGTAATATAGCTCAGATGGAATGAGCAACTAAGAGATAAGAGATACATTGGTCTATTTTGGTCAAGATAACACTCGTAATCATCATTCATGATATCATTACCATAAGCCTTTTTGATAAAACGGGAACACAAGGGTCCTTGATGCAAAGAAGGGGTTAAAGAATCATAGCAGAGGTATACCTCCTGGGTTCCACCCTACCTGACTAAAGTCTGAGACCTGTTCCCATAAAACATAAAAAAGAAAAAGAAAGTTTTGTATTTTTTAGGTGAGAAAATGGAGTAATTTTTTTGTATTGCTTGGTTATACAAAAGACCTATGATGCACAACTGGAAGACATATGTCACTTTTAAAAATGCCAAAGGGATTTGAACACATCTCTGGAGACAGTGCCATGGTGTGATAGTAGGCACAGCTCCCAAAGATGTCAGTTTCCCACCACCAAAACATAAAGAAGGGGATGTAGAGGTATCATGTGCAAATGCAATCCAGACAATGATGCAATGGCTGTACAGTGATATGCCATTGCATGACGTCCAGTGTCCTGAATGTCCCTGAAAACTGTTGGGTCTGCATCAGGACATGTGTTATATATGACATGAGATATGCAGTCATAAATGTGCCACACAAAACCATATGTGACCCTGGCCCATCTCTGATAGTGGACGAGCACCCCAGAGCACAGCAACACCCTGTGCACAGTAGAGATGAAAAATACCCACCCAGCAGGACCCAGTCCTCATATTGTCCACTCTCAAATTGTTTGAATAGTGCTCAGTGATTCAGGATATAGGAGTCATGGGTGGACCCTGGAAGTCTAGGAACCACATTCAGAATATGCATATTTGCATTACGTACAATCTGCACTTTCAGGGAATGGTAGTGTTTGCGGTTGCAGAACACAGCCACCCTGTCTCTGGGTGGGACCAGGGCAATATTTGTGTAATCAATAGCTCCCATCACGTGTGGTATCCCTGCAATCTGCTCAAATGCCTGGTTCAGGGCCCCCCACTGTTGCCTACTGTTAGGAAATACAATGTAATTCCTTACCCGACTTACCATGGCTTGCAGAACCTGGTGGAGACAGCATGAGAAGGTGGGCCAACTCATTCCACCTACTGCTGCCACCAATGACTGGAAGCAGCCAGAAGCAAAGAAATGTAGGACACTCAGGAGTTTGACCAAACCTGGCATGGCATGAGACCAGCCAGTCAGGGGCTCGAGGTTAGGTTTCAGATCCGCAAAGAGCTCCCTAATAGCTTCTGTGCTCAGATGATAGAGGGAGATGACCTGGTCCTCACGCATGCCCTGGAGCATGGCCCTGGGCCTATAGAGGTGTGGCTTTCAAGGGCACACCTCTGTATGCCTATGGCGCCATGCTGGCCCATCCCCGCCCTATGGAGCCTCCACAGCTGCAGGTCTGTGTTGCTGCGGGACTTCACCTATGTCCTGTGCCACACTCCCATGGACATCTCCCTCCTCAAGCCACCGCAGCTCCTCCTCACCATGCAACCACTGAATAGCACTCACAGCAAACACAAAGTGAGCCATCATGGACAACAGATGTTGCAAAAACACAGTGCTTAAAATGGTGTGGGGATGGGCAAATGATCAGAGCAAACACTACACACCTGTGCATAATGCAGATCACATGAGCATCAGCGTAGCAATGATAACATGTGTGCCCCCCAGGTTTGTGCACTGTTGTAAGGAGCATGATGTATGCATTACGCGCCCTGTGTATGTGTAGTGTGCATTAAGCTATTCGAGCGAGCGTAATTAATGTGCTAGGCACATTCCTAAATACTGTGGCTTCATGCTTCCTCCGTGGAACATGTGTATATGGTATGTTACACATATGCAAGCGTAATGCTTGTATGTAATGTGCTATGCAGGCGGAACGCGCTCTGTGCAGTGCATAAAAGCCTCCACGAAGGCGTCATGCTTGAATGTGCATACATGGTGTAGAAGGCAGGCACAGCACACATGCACATGGCGCCTTCCGGAAATGTTTCATGGCCACATGAGTACCAGGCCTGTGATGTATATGTGTCACCAACTATGCATGCATATAGCTGTGGAAGCACAATGGGGGGACGTAAGAGCAGAAGTATGTAACTGTTGCAAACACATGTTCTTGCATGCCCCAGACACGTCATACATGCCATCCCACAATGCATATGTACATCCCTTGGTGGCAAAGTGCAGGGTACCTGTACATGCGTTATGCATCCTGTGTAGGGTGATACCGTGCTGCAGGTTCGTAATGTGCTTTGCGCATGTGAATGGCGTGTTCCATGTTGGCAAGGCGCACTGCACGTGCATGAGGTGAAGATGCGGCCTATGCCATGCACAGTGACAATGTGCACGGGCATACCTTATGGCCTTATGTAACCCTGACATATATGGAATATATATATTAGTAATGTAGTGCATGTAGCCAATGTGATAGCAGGGCTCCCATAATCTCAAATGATGAGTGTTCTGCAGTGTGTACATTAAATGCCATATTACGTCATGCATGTGCTACATGCCATATGCATGCATAACACACACGTGTAGAGGTAGGCGCAAGTGCAGCGTGCCCTATATGTGCACAAGACAGGGCGTGTCACGCAAGTATCTCGCTAGCAGCATGTCCATACCACACCCTGTGCATGCACAACACGTGCTGCACCGTGCCCTGCGCATGCACAAGGTGCACTGCACATGTGCAGATGGTGTAGGGTGTATTGTAGGTGAGACACGCAGTGGAGGTCGGTGTTAGTTGTGAGAGGTAAACATCAGTAATTGCTCCTGCAAACATGCATACAGAGGAGACAAGAGGCTACCAAGGTGGGGAAGCACCTGAGCAGCAGTCCCCTGAGCCCGTTGGGATGCAGGAGCCCAAGGAGGTGGTAGCAGGGCCATCAGGGGTGTTGCAGCCCCCAGAGGAGCAGCCAGATAAACCACAACCTTCAAAGAGGAAAAGGAAGAGTGTCCCTCTAAAGGTGCGCAAGAGGGCACTGCATTTCAAACAGCAGGAGAATGACATCCTCCTAGCAAATGTTCTGGAAAACTACGATGTGCTGTATGGCCGCCTCAGCACGAAGACACCATTGAGCACAAGAAACATGGTGTGGGAGGAGATACAGGAGGCTGTGGGTGAGGCTGGCGGACCACCCAGGGACATAGAAAGCCTCAGAAAGAGGTTCACCGATATAAAATGTGTCCGTACACACCTTACAGCAGAGAGACACCATGCAATGGGCACAGGTGGTAGTGGACCCAGTGGCCCTGCCCTTACCCCCCTGGAAAAGCAGTTGTCAGAGAGACTCGGGTCCATATATATGCATGGACTGCCCCCAGAGCTGGACACAGCCCATCCACATGCTGGGAAGTGTGAAATATGTTATCTCACAACAGCTACCATGTTATCACATGGACATGCTGTCCCCAGAAGAACATGATGCATGTAGCCTATACTGCCACACACCTATCAGGTAACACATGACAGTCAGCAGAGTATTGATTCACACTCACCTGTGTCATAATGCTCATAATCCTGGTGGGATGGCCCTGCAGTACAGCTACAGCACAGAATGAGTACAACAACAATTGGATGACCTATCTGACCCATGTTGCAAAGCACACCCTGTTAATCATCAGAACATGCTGTGTCCCACATGCAACAGACACCTCCTGTAAAAATGTATGGCAATATGGGCACACATATATGGTGTATGCACATACACATGTGTGACCCCATTGCCTGTGTGACTGTCGCATGCATTGACCTGTGCTCCCCCACACTGTCCAATAGTAAATCACAACAACAGGTGTGGGAGGTGTCCCATGTATGCCCTGTGATAGCATGGTAACATACAATGTGAAAATGTCATGATATGGCAATATGCAAGAACATCACATATAATCTGTGTACCTTCTCTCTCCCCAGGTGACACCCAGACCATGCAGGCTGAGGAGTCAGAGGAAGGGGCCCAGGTGGAGGTGTGCGAGGCACATATAACTGAGGGTGACAATGGTGTGTGTGTCCTAAAAACAGTAGACACTGACATGGGGGCAGATGTGGCTGCAACTGCTGCAGCAGAGGCACCAGGGGGAGGGGAGGTGCTTGATGAGGAGGAGGAGGAAATACACCTCTACCTCACAGGGAGCAGCAACACAGAGGAAGGCCAGGATACAACCACCACTGAAACAGTGTCCAGGATTCTACCAATCCCGCTGACATGCACATCTGAAGCAGGACCCTCCCAACACACCATGAGGGAGATGCTACAGGAGATGCGCTACTATACCAGCACAACCCATGCTGACCTTGAAGGTGGGTGACAGACCATAATGTTGCATGTGGTGGCATGTCACCTCTCCTTCCAGACAAAACATCGATGGAACACAACATCACAATAGCAGTGAGTGTACTCAATTACGTGTTCCACCAAGGTCTTGTCTTGGAAGGTGAAGTCACAGCCCAAAGGAAAAGTAACTTGTGGCCAACGTAAGAGCAGGTGTATTTTATGTGCACAGATGCATAGCAGGGTCTGAGGTGACATGTCTGAAATGTCACAACTATCGACTGGCATGTCCTTGACAGTCAGCATAAACATATATGAAATAGGAGCATCATGAACATCAGACAAACTCTCACACACCATGTACATGCTGTCTGAGCTCACACCTCACCCTGCCACCTCCTCCCATGATTTTTTATTTATTTATTTATTTATTTATTTATTTATTTACATTCTCTTATATACCGCGCTATTCTGCATCAGTGCAGTTTACATTGAACAAACTGAAATTACATTGAACAGGGCATTATAACTTGGAGATAACTATTTTACAGGGAACATGGGCTATGGAGGGTTAAGTGGCTTGCCCAAGACCACAAGGAGCACCTGTGGGACTAGAAACCGCAGTCCTTCCGGCCCAAGGTTGTTGTCCTCTAGTGGGATTTGAACCCCCGACCTTCCGGCCTGAATGCCCACATAGTCCCCCCACAAACCCTGACTAACTATGTAGTGATCCACATATACATGAATGGCCTCACAGACCTCACAACCTCAGGTAGTTCCACACAGCACCCCTGTCACTCCCATTGTACCCACATCCACCTTGGCTAGCCTTACCTCCAGTCATGTGTTCACTGAAGATGAGGCAGCACACCTTATCACATACCCCAAATGAAGCACCTGATCCCCTAATACTGTCCACACATATCCCCAGGCCCCGAGTCCTCCACTGTAGTGCCATCCAGCTCTCATATTATCTGCCCATCCCTGTCCACTGTAATGATTCCTGCACACAAACAGCATGCTGTGCTCAAAACTTCCCTCCAGTAACCCTCCACCCACTGCACGTGTCCTCTTGAGTCTCACAACATCGTCCTCCATTCCTTTGTGCCACAACATCATCCCCTCTCATGCCTTCCTGGATCCCTCACAGTCTGTTCATCATCTGTAACATACTACTGACACTGTTCATGGCAATGTCCTCAGTGACATATCCCCTGCATCATATATGTGCCAGTGCCCTGTTGCATCCATTGTGGGCCTCATACACATTGCACACAGTGTACCTCAACTCCCCCCACCTTTCCCTTGCACAGCATGTGTGTAAGATCATGGTAGTGTCCTGTGTCCCCTCCTATCTTGCCCATTGCCTTCCGACTGCTTGTTACGGCCGCAGCTTCCCCTTGCCCATCATGTTCACAGTTGTTGTAGGCCACAGATGTGTATTGGGTCCACTATGTGGCACTCTATATACCTGAACCATTGTGGCACTCATCTGTTTACATGCATGACAGTAACATATGTGTGCCTGTGACCCCCATATCTACCTCTCCATGCCTGACATCTCCACACCACTCAACATCCCGATTGGTGTCTGCCATCACACACCCCAGCTGAGGTATCACACCAGCATTTGAGACAAACATGGGCAAGACCTCACCTTCCCTCCCTGGCCAAGGAATATCCTCTACAACCCTCCTCTCTCTATTTCTGTGGACATCTTTGTCGACCACCTCTCAACATGCCACACATTCTTGGGGTTGTCGTACACCTCTCACATTCCATGCACACACACACATACACCTGATAGTTTTGATTTGCTGTGTGTTTCTCTGTGATATCAACCGATTTGGTGCAGGACGTCCTCAACACACTACTATGTGGCCCAACCACACCTTAGGCATTACACATCATGACCAATGTTTTCCACATCCTGCTGCTTTCACTTTATATCATCGTTCACAACAACAATTTGTGCAACACTCTGCTGCGCATCACATATTCCACCACCCTCAACTTTCTGAATGTATGCACTGTCACATGTCACATCCTAGGTCCCCCATCTGTTGTGTCATGGAGTACAGGCCTCTCCTGCTGACCTTGAACTGCATTCATTCTGCATCTACCCTTCTTCTCCCATCACAACTCACGCTCTCCCTCGGGAATGCCATTCCTCTGGCAAACTGTTTGTATCTGTGGGCACTCCCCTGTTGCTTTATGCTGACCTTGCACCATCAATAGTGCTGTAACCTATGGCACATACAAACCAAATGTGATGCAATGCCAGGTACCTTCGCTGACCCTGTCACATCCTGGAGATGAACCCATCTCTCTGCTGCCAAGCTGTCAATCTGACTCACCTGATCCCCCTGTTGGACTACCTCTCACCACTTTTGCCAGCCTTGTTGACACCTACATGAGCAGTCAGTTCGTACCAATTTCAAACCCCTTGATGGCCATGCACTGTCAATGACATGTCTGTGTAGCGGTGCTGATGACCTGTAACACCGTATAGATGAACAGTTCTGGTCGCAGCAATGGTTGTATCAGTGGAGCACAGTAGATGTCATGTAACACGTGCATGAGTCTGAGAGTTTGTCAGGGGTCCCAATGGGGCATGGTGATGCAAATGTCAGATAGGAGGGGGATGAGAAATATAGATATAAATGTATGCACACATGTCACTAAGGGAGATAAAGGCCAACAAGGTGTGATGTTGAATATGTGGGTACAGGGACAGATGACAGAGGAAACATTGAGAGTGGTCTGCGCACATGGTGGCACACCTGGCCATGAAGGTGAATGGACTGACAGTAATGTCACTGCAGATATGTCCTCACATATGATGTGGTGAATGTGATCATCCTGCTGTGACATAGCAGAAGCTATGACATACCATGGATGCTGCAACGGTGGAAATGATATTCTTCTAACAGGAGAGATGTGGCCAATATACGGAATGGACACCACAAATGTCAGTTGAAGGTGGTTTGACCTTTACCACTGCATGTTATCAAAGTATGAGGTGGGTACGCACCTGTTAACCTGTAAGTGAGACATTTCCCATAGGTATAGAAACATAGAAATATGATGACAGAAAAAGACCACATGGTCTATCTAGTCTGTCCTTCCATATCAACAACTACAACAGTATTGTTAGATGGTAGTAGGTGCCAAAAAACTACTTGTGTGCTCTATAGGCTATCTGTGATAGACACTTTCACCAACCTGACAAAACAGGTTCACTATGTGACATGTCCAACAGACAACTGCAGCTTTATTCAGTATATTGCACAATGTTAGTGCATACCTCTTGATGGATCACTACACATTCATGGTGATGGTGTCATAACAACATTCTTTTGTGTCTGCACCCTTGTCATGGTGATGCATCTGATATGGCCAGGCATATATTCCATGTGCATTCCCTCTCCCACATATCCATCCTGTGTGAATGATGCAGTTTCAGGTTCTTCCCAGCATCCTCTTCCCTTCATTTGCATCACATTGTACTGTGTGACACTGCTGTGGGAGTGAGGTGCATGGTGGGGTGACTGCTGAGCCTCATTCATGCTGCACATACATGGGACAACACATACAATCAACCTCTTCTACATTTCCAGATGCTGTGTGGCCCTTCTCTACATGTGGAGGGGAGCAGGACACCAGCAATTGTGGTTTTGTTCATGCATCCTGGTTGGTCACTGCCACAGGACTGTGTTGCCATGGTGTGCAAGACACAAGGCAGCAGTTACACTGCGGGTGTGGAAACAGGTTGTGTGGTCTGCTCTGCTGGGCTGTTCAGTTGTGTTTACAGCTGCTCACTGTGACAATGTAGAGGTGTGTTCTTGGTCGCGTTGGTTTCTTTACACTTATTGGGCAGATGTTCAGTGTTTACACATGTTGCTATTCTGCCTGCACTGTGGTATAAAATTTAACCATGAAACATATCCATTGCCAGGACATGAACCCATAATCTTCTGATTCTGTATGCATCAACTGTACTGGGTGCAACACAATGCTGCCGGTAGAGTTGATATGCATGCTGATTGTGTGGTTCCCATCGGATGGCCTTGGACAGATGTAGTCTTCCATATAGCGCACTTGATATGTCAAAAGAGATTGTGATACGGACCGGTTGGTGTTATTTCTGCACTTTGGCCCATCATGTTACCACTGGGACATGGTAAAAATCTTTGTCCACTGGCAGGACATGAACCCACAACCTTCTGATTCAGTGTGGGGCAACTGTACTGGGTGCACCACAATGCTGCCACACTGTTGTAGACATCCATTGTGATTGTCTGCTGGTGACAGTCACTTCCACCTTATCCCACACATATTGCCGAGGTCGCCATGTGCCATCAGTGTGGTTTTGCATGGCTAAGGATCACGAAACATGGAGGTAGGCAGGTAGCTCGACATGACTTCCATGTGGGCCAAAGCCATAATTGGTGGGCCAAAGCTCCCTTCACACCACCAATGGCTTCCCTCTCTGTTTTTGCTAGTTCCTGGGGATGGTCACTGGTGAGTTGCAAACCTTTGTCATAATTTTCCCTTTGCATGGATTTGGTCTACTTTTTTTTGGGGGGGGGGGGAGAGACCTATGGGACACATACGCCATAGTTCATACAGTGCTGGTCACCGGTTACAGGGCATTTTGTACCTTGGTCAGACACTGTATCACAAATTTGCCAGTATTCTTTTGATATGGGCTACCTTTGCAGCCGCCTGGTGTGCATTGTGACACCACAGCAACCAATGCATGTTCCACCAGTGCCCTACTATGCACCATTTGGAACATTGTAACAGCGCCCTTTTGTGGCTAGGCGCTGTGGTGTTTTTTCAATATGTGTACTACTATCACTCTTTTGGGCTCACCTGTCAGTGCAGCACATTGCCTACATTTAAATGGGCTCTCTGTCCTCACTACATGCCTTTACCGCCTGTTTTTTTGATGGCAGTAATTTTCCTGGTGTTCAGAGACCGGCATTAATCTAACAGGGCCAGATTCCCGCCCACTCCCCACCCATTGACACCATCTTTCCACCTTCTCTCCACCCTCTGGTACATTTAGCGCTGCCGGTGGCGTTACCACACGTTAACATTGCCATGTGTAACGTTAACGCGTCATAAAATTACCGCTGCTACATTACCCCCCCTTAGTAAACATACCCCTAAGAGGATGCTCAGACTTGACTGAATTCAGAAAAAAACTTAAAGCATACCTCTTTCAGAATGAATACAACATAAGCCTAGACCATAAGTGTACAATAAATACCCCTGTGTATATGTGCATAAGTTAACCAATCTAACCATTAGAACAAAGCTGTAAATATTTTGAATTTTAGACTATTATTCAGCTGTTGTTACCGTTCCAGTTCTCTGTAAAGCAGTGTGCTGATCAAACCCCTGTTACACGTAGAAAGGCAGTGTAGAAATAAGTTTAAATAAATACTATAAATAAATATTTCTCTGCCATTAAATTTCAACAGATTAAGGAGAATATAAGAACATAAGAAATGCCATACTGGGTCAGACCAAGGTCCATTAAGCCCAGAATCCTGCTTCCAACAGTGGCCAATCCAGTTCACAAGTACCTGGCAGGTTCCCAAAAGAAAACAAAGAAAACAGAACATGCTATTTTTAATTGATTTTCATCTACCCACATACAGTGGTTGGGCAATTCCTTTATTGTTATTTAGCTTGCCGGACATTCACATACCTCTCTGCTACTTATAATATTCTTTAATGTTCTCTCGAGATGAAAAGAATTAACACACAATAACTGCAAAGGATGTGAACTAAGCGTGGGGAGTGTACACAGCAACTGCCAATGCATTTACCACAAAGGACAGACATTTACCACACTTCAAGAGAGTTTCCAATAGCATGAATGCATTCACTGGGAGTGCTCTTGCAGGGGATGAGAGGTTATGTTATAGATGTCGACTTGCTGGAAGTTCATTGCTGGATAGCACGGATGCACTCACTGAATTCTCATCAGGAAGTAGTAAGAGCATCTCTGCTCTCTGCAGCCATGACATCCACACCTATTCTCTCTCTTTTCCTGCCTCATCCCGAGCTAAGACCACTGCTGCCAACCTCATGCACAACTGCTGCTTCGGCAATGGCTAATCAGTTTGCCCTATTGACCACACAGAGATACGGTACCATCATTTCCAATGACATGATCTGATGGTGATGAGTGCTGTGGTCATATGGTAACTGGTATCTCATGCTAATTTATGCGGTAACTGCATACAGTGTTTTAGTAAACAGGCCACTACATATCACAGTAATGCAGATGCACCTATAGGATAGGTGAGGAAAACCCTTGCTTATCTTTTAGGTGCCGAGGTTAACCATGTTACATCCAATATCAATGCTGCATGGTTAGCCTCTGCGGCTTCCGTTGACGCAGAAGTGAATATCTGGGGTTTGGGGGTTGGTAGGCAGGACTAAGCGGCTACGTTCCCCAGAAGCCTAAAGTAAGAGAATTATACCAAAGATTTTACGAATGAAAATACTAATACTGACATTCTCTGCTATACAAGAGCAGAAACATTGACACCAGCAGAAATAACATTTCCTATGTAAAAACAAATTTTATTCTATTAGAGGGTCAATATCTATCTTCCTTTAAATTCCAACAGATTAAGAACGTTGAATCAATGGGAAAGGAGAACAAGACTTCAGTTACAGAATTCATTCTCCTGGGATTCTCTGACTACCCTCAACTGCAGCTCCTCATTTCTGTCACAGTTTTCCTGATCTTCCTGATATCTGTGCTGGGAAACCTTATGTTTTTAATGTTAGTGTGTGCTGACCCTCACCTGCAAAAACCCATGTACTTCTTCCTCAGTAACCTGTCCTTCTTGGACATCTGTAACACCTCCGTCACTCTCTCTACACTGCTGCACAGTCTATTGGCAGGCGATACACCGATTTCCTTTTCTGTCTGTATGTCACAGTTCTACTTTTTCTTGTCTCTCACAGTTACAGAATTCTTCCTTCTCACAGCCATGGCCTATGATCGCTATGTTGCAATCTGCAACCCTTTACGTTATGTGCTCATCATGAACAGGAGAGTCTGTGTCCTTCTGGCATCTGTTTCTTGGATATTTGGCTTTCTAGATATGGTGCCGCATATAGTTTTAACATCTCATCTCTCTTTCTGTGAGAATAATGTGATTAATCATTTCTTCTGTGAACTCACAGTATTGATGAAACTTTCCTGCAGTGATATATTTAGCATTGAACTTGTATTATTCACCGAAGGGGTGTTTGTGTCATTTGTTCCTTTTGGATTAACTCTGTTATCCTACATCTATATCATCTCCAGTATCCTCAAAATCCGTTCTGCAAAGGAAAGGAGGAAAGCCTTCTCCACTTGCTCCTCCCATCTCACCATTGTTATTCTATTCTATGGGACTCTCTTCTGTGTGTATTTGAGACCAACTTCAATGTATTCACCAGACCAAGATAAACTGTTCTCCCTGCTGTACACCGCTGTGATTCCAATGTTAAACCCCATTATTTATAGCTTAAGAAACAAAGAAGTGAAAAAATCCCTGATTAAACTCACATGCATGAATCATGGTACGAATATCAGTTAACACTGCATCTTATGTTCTAAATAATCTATCTCTTGATATACAATAAAAACAGAGCTGTATGAACCTTTTATACATTCTCTATAAAAAAAAAATATTATGGCTGTTAATTGAAACATATTTTGAAGTTTGTCCTAAAGTCGTAATTTTTTCATTCTGTATCATTCCCATGAAAAAGGTACTTTCTCATTTTTCTTGTGGTATTAGTAAAAATAAGAAAGGGGGTTCCATCAAGCCCAGTGCAAAATGGCTGCTTAACTCCATTGCTCTGCAGGGAAAGTTATATCCACTCTTCATATAAATTGTTCTTCTACTTCTACCTTCTGCAATCTTAGATCTTGTGGTGTAGTAATAGGCAGACAAGAAAACTATATCATCAAAGACTCAATACAGCCTCTCTTCTGGCTTAAAACATAAAAAAGAATCCTCCAACACCAGATAAAATGGATGATAAGGGAAGCTCTCTCCCTGAAAACTCTCATTGAACAGCAGATCAGTATCATTATGAGTATTAGGAAAGATCTTGAAATTTTAACTTCCCTAATGAACACCTCACAGCAGCATTTAGATGTTTTGGAAGAATAAATGCAAGATTTACATCAGACGTCAGTTAAAAAATCTGAGAATTTGTTACAAATAAAACAACTACGGTTACAATATGAGGACTTCATTAACTTCAGTAAACATCAGAAAATAAGGCTTTTGGGCTTGGCTGAGGAAGCAGAGGGTGAAAATTTGTTAGCTTTTATACCACAATTTTTATCAAAGCTGCTGGATCATTAATTCAAGCCACCCCTGGAGCTAGAACAAGCTTTTCCTGTACCTCACCTCTCAGATTCAGGACTTAAACGTTCCAGAGCAATTGTCCTGCACCTCAGTCCTTACTCACAAGCTTTACAGCTGATTACTTTAGGAAGGGAGAGGTCTGACAGGCTTCTCTATAAGGGGCAGTGTTTATACATCATCCCGGGTTTGGCAAAGCAAACTGTTTTACAGTGTTAGGAGTTCCTCTCAGAGGAGTTAAAAGAAATTGGAGTCCAATATGGTTTGCTGTACCCTGCCCGTATGAAAGTTACCTTTGAGAATTGCACCATAGTATTTCAGGAGTTCTGGGATTGTCTTTCTTTCTCCTCTGGCTTTAGCTTCTCTGCATTTCTGGGCAATTGAAGATTATTCAACAGAGACTATAACCATACCTGGAACAAGAACTACCTGAAGTGCAAGCAGAGTTCAGGAAAGGGCGAGGAACGAGAGACATCATCGCAAATGTGAGATGGATCCTTGAAAAGACTAAAGAATGCCAAAAGGATATCTATTTGTGCTTTATCGACTATAGCAAGGCTTTTCAGTGTAAACCATGAGAAACTCTGGGCCACATTAAGAAGCATGGGTATACCAGAACACCTGATCGTTCTCTTGCACAATCTGTACATTGATCAAGAAGCAACAGTTTGAATGGAACAAGGAGAAACAGAATAGTTTAAAATAAGCAAAGGTGTAAGACAAGGCTGCATACTTTCCCCCTACCTGTTTAATTTATATGCAGAACAAATCGTCAGTGAAGTAGGATTGTATGAAGACAACAGAATTTTGAAGATTGGTGGAAGACTGATTAACAACCTTCGCTATGCTGATGGTACCACATTACTAGCTGAAAGTGAAGATGATCTGAAACATTTGCTTCTCACGATCAAAGAAGATAGTCTCAAAATGGGCCTGCACCTTAATGTAAAGAAGACAAAGATCATGACAACTTGCAAAATCAACAAGTTTATCATTGAAGAAGAAATTGAAATTGTGGACAATTTTAACCTACTTGGATCAACTATCAATAAAGAAGCAACAAGCAGTCAAGAAATCTGACGACGCATTGCTCTTCGCAGAATGGCTATGAAAGATCTAGGCAAGATTCTCAAGAGCAGAGATGTCTCTCTCCAAACAAAGATTCAACTTGTTCAAGCATGGTATTTTCAATAACATCATATGATGTGAAAGCTGGACAGTGAAAAAATGGGCAGCAAGAAAATTGATGCCTTTGAATCATGGTGCTGGCGGCAAATACTGCGTATACAATGGACTGCCCGAAGAACAAACCAGTCAGTACTAGAGGAGATAGAACCGAAGCTTTCTTTAGAAGCTCAGATGACAAGATTTCGACTGTCATATTTTGGACAAATCATGCGAAGAGAGAGATCATTAGAGAAAGACATCATGCTTGGCAAGATTGTAGGTCAACGCAAGAGGAAGGCCAGCAATGAGATGGATCGATAAAATAACAACAGCTACGGGTACCAGGTGAGCCGCCTGACTGAAGACCGAACACAATTTAGGACAACAATCCAGAGAGTCGGCATGAGTCGACACTGACTCGACGGCACTTAACAACAACAACATTTCAAGAGCCTGAAAACCTAAGAGTGTTCATGGAAGAAAAGAAAATGTTACATTAACCTCTCTGCTGCTCTATGGAGAAAAAGATGAAATGCAGCATTGTAATACTTGTAATCTTTAAGGTTTTGGTTAGCAAATAGTAATGGGAGTTTGTACTGCTAGATGTGTGTCTGATTTCTTGTATGACAAATTAGCTGTACGTTTTGAATGGGCTGAAAGAAAACCACTGCGGGGTGATAAGTGGGTTACTTGACAGTTATGATTGGAATGTTGAGGTCAGGGGCAGTTGGCAGCTCGTTTATGAATGGTTGCAATTTCAGCCATTAGTTTCATGTTTTACGTTTATGTAAGTTAGTTTAATAATACTGTTTGGATTTTGAGTGTGGATGTGGTTGTCTCTGGGACCCTTCTGTGCTTCTGCCCGCTTTGCCTCAGTCCCGGTGGGGTGCCTACTGCATGTATGTGTGAGGGAGCCCTGGTCCTCCTCCTCTGCTATAAATAAATCATCCCCTGCCTTGCCATTACAGTGATGCCTTTTACCAAATGATCATCAGGAATTTAATCACCTAAGGCAAGTATTTGTAATGCTCAGCTGTTTGAACTGTGAACATGAATGATGCATAAACTTCCCAGTTCTGTTTGGAGAGCCTTGAGATACTGACTCCGTTCAATAATCAGAAATGGCGTGTGTTGGCTGCAATACAAGAGATTTAGGGGCATGTTTACTAAAACCCCGATAATGTGCGGGCCGCGGTAGTGTGCGGATGCCATATAAGGAGTGGGCGTTCCGTCCTGAAAAAGAAAATCCGGAATTTACATATGCGCTAAGGTGAGCGGCGCCCATGTGCGCCCAGCACATTAGCGCATGGGATAGCTGCGCGAGAGGCATAAGTGGCGCGCTGATGTGCACACAGAAAAGCAGAGCTACAGCACATTGGTCAAGGCACTTACCAATGGTGCAGGGATCAGGGGCTCAATCCCCCACAGTGCCCAATGAAGACGGCTGGCTGAGGCGTTAATTTATGAGGCATTTAAATAATGGGCGGCATAAGGCAGCACGCTAATGTTTTCGGAGGCATGTTAATACTGGGCGGCATAAGTGGCACGCTGATGTGCACACAGAAGAGCAGAGCCACAGCACAATGGTTAAGACACTGACCAATGGTGCAGGGATCAGGGGTTCAATCCCCCACAGTGTTCAATGTAGATGGCTGGCTGAGGCATTAATTTAGGAGCTAGTCTAATATTGTGCAGCATAAGGCAGCAAGCTGATGGGCATTAGGTGGTGTGTTATTGATTTAGGAGGCTTTTTAATATTGGGCAGCATAACATGGCGCACTAATGTGCAAGTGCAGGAACAGAACCACAGCACAATGGGTAAGACACTGACCAATGGTGCATAGATCAAGGGTTCAAACCCCCACAGTGCCCAATGAACAAGGCTGGCTGAGGCATTACATACTATGGGGAAGTTTGCTTTTGGAGTCATTTTATGTTTATTTTAATTATCACTACTAGCAAACGCACTCATAAAGCGTGTTAACATAAGGCGCCCTATAAGGCACATTTTAAAGTGCACTGTCCGCCAAGGCACCCTAGAATGTTGCTTATTGGGCGCTTTAGAGGGTGCCGTATGAGGTACCGCAAGGTCAGAGTACTGTTTTTTATGGCAGCACTGTGAAGTTTAAGGAATGAAAAGCATAAGTAGGTGCGCTGACAGGCAAGGAGGAGCAGCAGTGGAGCACAATGGTTAAGGCACTGACTGCTGATACAGGGGTCATGAGTTTGCTCCCCAGGGTGCCTAATACGTAAGGCTGGCTGTGGCATCAGCTTTGCAATGTACATATTTTTTTCTGCAGCACTTTATTTTTATTTTATTAATTGCTGCCAGCAAACACGCCCTCACGTGCCGTAAGTGAAGGTGCCGTATAAGGCACCATATAAGGCACTCCATAGGGCACATTATAAAGTGCACTGTCCGCCACAGCACCCTAAAATGTCCCCTATAGGGCACCCTATAAGTTGCATCACAGGATAATGTATAGTGCACCTTATATGAACGGGAACCATAAGGTACCCTATAGGGCGCCCTATAAAGCACCCTCAGAGGCACCTTATGGGTACAGTACGCTGAGGGTGTTTTTGCTGGCATCAAAATATGTACATTAAAAAAAATCATGTGTTGGACAACCCTATCAAACAAACCTACTGTGGGTTTGAACACATGACCTCTGGTTTCACAGGCAGTGAAGTAACCATTGGGCTACAGCTCTATAGCTGCTAGCAAATCCCTGGCTGGCTGCAAAGAGCCTGCACGTCACCACACAGACAGTCTGCTGTGCTCACCAGGATAGGGTTAGCCCACCCATACCCATGATGCACTGCACATGCAAATCATCTATCCACAGATAAACACAAGATGGGCAATGCACCCCCACAGCACCTCGGCCTGGTAGGGGGTACTGACCGTGTGTTTTACTGGCACAGAGTAGCTACACACCATCACATTGTGCAGGTACTGTGCTCACCCTGAGGGTGCGATGAGGCGCCCAGGACCAGGTCCACAACACCTTCCATGGCTGCTGAAAGAGGCCATGCCAGAGGTTCAAAGCAGTGTTAATGTGTGAGATAGGTCATTTCTGCACAAACACTTTGGATATCTCTGTCTGCTTCAGGAAGGTGTAGCCCCCATGGACTCCTAGGTGGGCCATGCACCACCACACCCCTCCCCCAGGGCAGAGGGTGGTCAATAGGGTCCCCCATCAATAGATCCACATTCTACCTCCCTGCAAAGGTGGCAGTAGAGGGGAACATCAACCCCAGTCCTGCTGAGGAACAGACACCCCACAGCACAGTCAATGCAGCTATATACACATCCATAACACAAAATCAGACAGACATTAGGCCTGGATACAGTAAGCTACACCCACCACTATCTGATATTCTCCTACAGCAAGCCATCAGCCACTGCACCCTGCAAGCCACTCCATCAAGACACATACCAGCTGAAAACAGTCTGCTAGTTAGGCCATAGTGCATGTGCCCAGTGGAGATGCATGCACAGCAAGCAGATAAATCAGTGACTGGGCCCCAAAAGAAACCCATATCTATCACATGAGAGAAATACTACAAAGCACTATGGGGGTGCCTAGCCATGCTGTGGTCACTGCACAGTCAGGGTGAGAGTGATCTCTCAGCAGGACATACTGAGGTCACCCTGTCTGTGTAGGTGGTGGCCAGGCACTAAAATGTCCCAGTCAGTGCCCTATGCCCTGTGAGAGATGCACCCTGGCCAGGCCACCCTGTCCAGCCTATACCCATGGTACCTTGCTCCTTATTATGCACATTGGCAGCCGAATACTGGCAACATTGCTGGCAGTGTGGGCTGTGGAAGGTGTTTGCAGCCACCACACACTGGATAGACAGACAGGCTCCCCCACACTTATGCCAGCATTGTGCTACTATAGAGGTGTTCAGCAGCCATACCCACCACACCAGTCCTGGGCACAGTACAGGCATGGATATGGTACGCAATACTGTTGGGGGTCACTCCCCAGGGTGGTAAACACTATCAGAGACCAGACCTGCAGCACACACCGCAGACATCAGAATGATTGTTATGGTGAAGCTCAATGAGCAAAATGTGCTTAACGTAGGAATTGATATCTGCCAGTTATCATAGGAAACGTTTGATAGCTGTGTACCATATACCCAGGTGTAGGGTGACATTGCTAAGGTATGCAACTGCTAGTATTGGGAGATACAGGCAGGGCCCAATGTCCTGCCTCTCCAGGAGGCATTGGCCAATGGGGCCTGTGGGTGTGTGTGGGTGTGTCTGGCCCTGTTGGCTGCTGCTTTACGGCAGAGTTTCCCAACTCCAGTCCTGGTGTTCCAAACACTGTTCAGGTTTTCATGCTGTCCCTCATAAATATGCATGAGCTACATCTGCATACCATGGGGGTGGTGCATAGATATGCAGCACAGGCATCTTTATTAGAGGCAGCATGGAACCTGAATGGCGTGGGGCCCTCCAGGACTGCATTTGGGAGACTCTGCTCTAGGTAATGCGCCTGTTTATGGTGTCTGTGTTTGGTGTGGTAAAATATAGGCGTATTAACCATGTGTATGTTCTCAGCAATAAAGGTTTGTCCTTACTATGACGGTTTAGTTGTGGGAAAAATATGTGGACAGGATTGGCAGTAGCCCCAGCTGGCCTTTGAACCCATGACCTTCTGTTTTTGCACACACTGTCTGTGTGCACTACACCACCGTGTTACAGATATGCTGCATTCCTTGGGGAGTCCATGACTGTACATCCAACAGAGCCTGTCTGTTGCAGTGGACGGTGCCAGCCTGCACAGGCCTAGGCCACTGTCTGCTGTGGCTTGCAGCCACTGCCCCCTCCACCACCTGTACCCTTCCGCCAACATGCAGACATGTCCTTATCTGGGAAAAAGCATATGACCTGATTGAGTTGTGGCACTCCAGGACTGAATTTGGGGGACTCGGCTGTAGGTAATGCCCATTGTTATGGTTTGTGTGCGGTATAGGGTAAAATATGGGTGTTTGAACCATGCTTATGTTCTCTGCAATAAAGGAGTGTCATTACTATCACTGTTTAGTGGTGGGTAAAACTATGAGGACTGGGTTGGCAGGAGCACCAGCTGGGACTTGAACCTGTGACCCTCTGGTCTTACAGGCACTGGCTGTATCTGTTGCACCACACTGTGGCCACAGAGATAGTGCATTCCCTGGAGATAGTAAACCTGGCCTGACGAGTCAGAAACCCTGCTCTGCACACTTTTACTGTGGGCTCATTTACCTTGTATGGAGACAAAAGTGCAAATAAACCTCAAAAAAGACCTCGAAAAAAGGGGCAAACACCCATAACCAAGCTGGGCAACAGTGATATCACTGGGCAACATTAAAAAACACTCCCAGGAAAGCTCCAATAAAATGAAATGATTTTTGAAAGGGTCTACGGAGCGTAGACCCTTCCAAAAATCATTTCTTTTTTTTGGAGCTTTCCTGGGAGTGTTTTTTAATGTTGCCCATTGCTATCACTATTTGCCAGCTGGATTATAATTTTTGTGAATTTTGTTGTGGTCATTTTCAAGTTTTATTTGCTATTTTGCTCTGTGCACATGTATCACACTGCTCACGTTTTGTAGGTTTCCCCGGTTTTGCTGTACATTGCTGACGGAAATGGTTTCTCTTCCCTTTAAATCGTCTCTAACGCGAGGTTTTCACTCGCGGTATTTTTTTTGTTGATTTTCAGCCCTGCTCCTGTGCGGGGAGCCTCTCCCCTCCCACTCTCCACCCATTGACCCCGGCCTACACCCATGGTACCTTGCTCCTCATTATGCACATTGGCAGCCCAATACTGGCAACATTGCTGGCAGTGTGGGCTGTGGAAGGTGTTTAAAGCCACCACACACTGGATAGACAGACAGCAACCCCCACACCTATGCCGGCATTGTGCTACTATAGAGGGGTTCAGCAGCCATTCACACCACACCAGTCATGGACACAGTACATGCATGGATATGGTACTCATTACTGTTGGGGGTCACATCCCAGGGTGGTAAACACTGTCTGAGACCTGCAGCACACACTGCAGACATCTGACTGATTGTTATGGTGGAGCTCAATGAGCAAACTGTGCTTTACGTAGGACTGGAGATCTGCCAGTTATCATAGCAAACGTTTGATAGCTGTGTACCCTATACCCAGGTGTAGGGTGGCATTGCAGAGGTATGCAACTGCTAGTATTGGGAGATACAGGCAGGGCCCAATGTCCAGCCTCTCCAGGAGGCATTGGCCAATGGGGCCTGTGGGTGTGTGTGTGGGTGTGTGTGGCCCTGTTGGCTGCTGCTCTACTGCAGGGTTTCCCAACTCCAGTCCTGGTGTCCCGAACACTGTTTGGGTTTTCATGCTGTCCCTCATAGATATGCATGAGCTACATCTGCATACAATGGGGATGGTGCATAGCTATGCAGCACAGGCATCATTCTTAGAGGCAGCATGGAACCTGAATGGTGTGGGGCCCTCCAGGACTGCATTTGGGAGACTCTGCTCTAGGTAATGCGCCTGTTTATGGTGTCTGTGATTGGTGTGGTAAAATATAGGCGTATGAACCATGCATATGTTCTTAGCTATACAGTTTTGTCCTTACTATCATGCTTTAGTTGTAGGAAAAATATGTGGCCTGGATTGCCAGTAGCCCCAGCTGGACTTTGAACCTGTGACCTTCTGTTTCTGCACACATTGTCTGTGTGCACTGCACCACCATGTTGCCACAGATATGCTGTGTTCCCTGGGGGGGTCCATGACTGTACATCTGACAGAGCCTGTCTGTTGTGGTGGACGGTGCCAGCCTGCACAGGCCTAGGCCACTGTCTGCTGTGGTTTGCAGCCACTGCCCCCTCCACCACCTGTACCCTTCCGCCAACATGCAGACATGTCCCTATCTGGGAAAAACATATGACCTGAGTGAGTTGTAGCACTCCAGGACTGACTTTGGGGGACACGGCTGTAGGTAATGCCCATTTGTTATGGTTTGTATGCGGTGTAGGGTAAAATATAGGTGTTGGGACCATGCTTATGTTCTCTGCAATAAAAGAGTGTCTGTACCCTCACTGTTTAGTGGTGGGTAAAACTATGGGGATTGGGTTGTCAGGAGCCCCAGCTGGGATTTGAACCTGTGACCCTCTGGTGCTACAGGTACTGGCTGTGTCTGCTGCACCACACTGTGGCCACAGAGACAGTGCAGTCTCTGGAGATAGGAAACCTGGCCGCAAGAGTCAGACACCCTGCTCTGCACAATGTTACTGTGGGCTCGTTTACCTTGTATGGGGACAAAGGTGCACAAAAAACTAAAATATGCCCTCCAAAAAAGGGGAGAAAAATAAAACAACAAGCAGTGCAACAGTGATATCAATGGGCAACCTGAAATACACTCCCAGGAAAGCTCCATTACAATGCAGTGCTATTGAAAGAGTCTACGGAGCGTAGACCCTTCCAAAAATCATTTATATTTTATGGGGCTTTCCTGGGAGTGTTTTTTAGTATTGCCCATGAATATCACTGTTGCCCAGCTGGATTATAATTTTCTTCAAATTTGTTGTGGTCATTTTCATATTATATTTGCTATTTTGTTCTATGCACATGTATCACACTGCTAACGTATTTTGGGTTTCCCCGGTTTTGCTGTACATTGCTGACGGAAATGGTTTCTCTTCCCTTTAAATCACCTCTAACGCGAGTGTTTCACTCGCGGTATTTTTTACTTGTAAATTCGGCCCCACTCCTGTGCGGGGAGCCTCTCCCCTCCCACTCTCCACCCATTGACCCCGTCTCACCGCCCCTCGGGGGCCTTCCTCCGCCCTCCGTTAGCCTTTCCCCGCCTCTATCGCACATCAGCGCACCGCAAACGTGCGCGTTTTCGTCGCACGTGTGCGGGGCCCATTAATGTGATGCGCACGCATGTGGGGCGCTTAAGAGCACTTAAATACATCATTTTAGAGCGCTCAAGTGCGCCCCGCACAAGTGCGCAGTTTAGTAAACATACCCCATATTGTACATGGGGAATGATTCATTAATACTGGGTGGAGATTACAACGCAGTGCATAATAATTTTTTGGACAGGTCATTTATATCTAAAAGTCATATTCATAATCTACAATCATCCCAAAAAATGCAAAACATGATGGACGCTGTGGGTTATGTTTACTAAATGGTCCTAATGTTCCCGGCGCTAGTTGCAGCGATAACGTGAGGAATGCCATATAAGGTGGTGGGCGTTCCGGCGTAAAGGAAACAATGGTGGGGTATCACGCGATAGAGGGCACCCTGGCCAACATCACATGATAGACACGCTGTGGCACATCATCGCACAGTAACCCTAAGTTTGCGTGCTGAGCTGTGATCTAAGGACTAGAGGAGTAGGACACTGGTTAATACAATGACTGCTGATACAGCAGTCATGAGTTTGATTCCACAGTGGTGATATGTGATTAGGCTGTCTGAGCCAATCCCTTTTCCCACCTGAACAGTCAGACACATCTCAACAATCTGCAGTGTCCCCCAGAAAACGCTCATCCCTGTGCCCTAACCTAAAGCACCCTTTAGGGCGCACCATAAGGCACATCATTAAGTGCCACGGCAACCAAGGCAGGTCAGAATGTGGCCCAGAGGGTGGCACAAATGGGTGGTACCCTCCAAGGCATCATATAAGGCACCCCAGAAGCTGGTCAAACCCAAGGTGTTGCAAAAGATGCCCCAAGGATGTTAAGGTGACCAAAGCAACGTTTGCCAAGGGCAGTAAGGTGCACCAACCTCACAAGCATGAAATGTATGGTGTCACGAGGTAGACCTAGGGCAGCCCGAGAAAATGGAGATCAGCACGAATGATCAGAGGAAAAATGACAGGGTAAACAAAGTAATGTCAGAAGGTTGCTATAGACAACCCAGGCACACGTGCACAAGGCCAATGAAGACACACCCAGGTAGCAAAGAAAGGGAATTTGCTTTGCCTAATAGGGATCAGCTGGGTGGAGGTGGAGCCAGGACACACGAGGATAAAATATGCTCCCAAACAGTTAGAAAGGGAGAGGAGTTGAGGCAACAAGGGTCACAACCAGAGAGACCGTGGCGAACACAGCTGAAGCCGTGGAGAGCATGGAGTTGGTATGAAAGAGAGAAAGAGAGTGAGAATGTGTTATCGGAGCAACAAGGGAGCCAGCATAAAGGTCTGAGGGAAGCCAGAGACCTGAATGAAACGTTTGTAAGTCAGCAGCCTGATAGCGTGTATGTGCCTGGAAGACAAGAGAAACGTGGGAAGACTGCCATAGGAGGTACCAGTGCAAGAAATAAAAGCAGAGGCTATTTTCTATCTGAGAGGGTAAAACCCTGGAGTCATAGAAATAGCCACACAAAGACAAGCTATATAGAGGCTGAGAATAACTTTTCCCCTGATTACAGAAACCCTAGGAGAAGAGAGATTTCCTTACCAGAAAAAGTTGAAGTTTTCCCTAGTGATTGTGAGCTCCCAGCTTCTAGTAAAGTTCCGTCTAAAGCTTCGCAATCTAGGTCAGCTGAGCTAGACCTGAGCAGGCACAGAGCCTACCGTAATTACTCTACTAACAAACCAAACAAGGATTTGAGTTATCTACTGGGTTACCAGCAGGGGCAGAGCCCTGACAAGCTCAACTCAAAGCCATACGGTTTTACCCAGAGAGGCATTAGCTCAGAGGAAGAAAGAAACTTCCTGTGTGACGGAGCAAGCCAGTCGTACCCTTATCCAACAGCTGATATTAAGAGCATAAATACAGGTGAACAAGAATTGATGGAATGTGAGAGTTCAGAGGTGTCTGTGGGTCCTGAACCGATGGATTGTTCTTTAACTGTGAGTGACCAGGAGTTTTCTCTGAGATAAATTACTTGATTATAACCAAAGTACCAGTGCTGTAACTTATGTGCTAATTGCTCTCACTCTCTTACAAACAGCAGATGTAAGCTGTGCTATCTGCAAACAAAAGGAAAAGCCTACATAGGATAGTAAGGCTGTTTATTCTTTTCTTTTGTTTGATGTTTGAAGCTGAAGTAAGCTATTTTTGTTAACCATTTGTCTTTTGTTATATGCCAAAGTTGGCTCTTATTTTGTGTTGCCAAAAAGGAAAAGAAACCTCAAGGGACGGGGAATAAAGCCCTAAACGTAGAATTAAACTTGTTTTGTGATTTGTACGAAGGAAGGCACAACTACCACCCTCAGGGAGCCAAGCAATACCGGTTCTTACCGATTGGGCTATGAGGGCATGACATAAATGGCGTAGTTGGCAGGATAATTTTTCCGGTGGAATAACACTGATTTGCCTGAAAAAGAAAAAAGGGACATTGCTGAAAAGCAAGAAAAGTTTGGATCCAAGGCACAGTCTGAAGAAGATTCGGCTGGCAGAGCGGCCAGTGGCTGGAAAAAGACCTTTTCTCACATGCTGAAGTCTGCCAGGAGACTAAGGTATTAGTAGCCTGGGTGGACAGGTACAGGATACCTGTGAGGAAAGAGGGTGCTATAACAGGGATAGAAAAACCTTCTTTTTGTACCGCACTTGGTGGGTCTTTCTCTTCTTATCTGTTTCAGGTGCAGAGAGAGGAAAAGGAAGATGGATCCCCAGGATATGTTAGCCTGGATGAATGAGCAGCAAGAGAAGCAAGCAAGAATGCTACAACACCTACAAGAGCAATACATGTCAGCTATGCAAGAACAGCAACGACCGTTACTGGAGGCAATGACTGCACTACTGAAAAAGTCTCAAGAGGAAGGAACAGCAGTACCGCAAGTAGAGATGAACACGGGTCTTGCTTTAAGACATTTAAGGCAGGAGGACAAACCCGATGACTTTATAGAGGCGTTTGAATGCATAGCTGGTAATTTGAAATGGCCTGTCGAGCAATGGGCGATGCGATTCGCCATGACTTTGAGTGGCGAGGCTTTATCTGCCTTTAAGGCCATGCCAGCTAGCCTAGGAAATAATTATAGTGAGATTAAGAAGGCAGTGAAAGATCGCCTTGGGCTTACCCCAAGACATTACAAAAGGTTATTTTGAGAGGCACTGATGTTGGAGAATGAGACTCCCAAGGCCTTATGCCAAAGGCTTAAAAGCCTAGCATATAAATGGTTAGACCCTGAAGGCAGAACACTTGAGTCTATTTTAGATGAAATTGTTCTAGAACAGTTTTTGTTAGCAATACCATCTGACATGAAAACATTCCTAACATTGCAAAATTGTTCTAATACAGAGGAAGCAGCTAAAATGGCTGAAGTATTTAAAGAAGCCAAACATGCGAGTACCTCTAACATAGGCCTCTTAAAAGGCACAGGTGTGACTGGGATAGATGAATGCAAAAAGTATGCAAGAGTTAAAATGTATGAGTATGACCCTGGTAAGAATGAGATAGGTAGGAACACCAGGAGGTGCTATAAATGTGGCAGACCCGGTCACATTATGAAGGAATGTCGAACTAAGACAGTTCTTATAGTAGGGGCAGAAAAACCAGTCCCAAAAGGAATATGTTTGCAGGTGCAAGTAGACGGAGCGGACGCTCTGGCTATACTTGACTCTGGGGCAGAACAAAGCTTAATCGCCCAAGAATTCTGGGAAACCTTGAAACAGTCTCACCCAGTAGCCCCAAAACAAATAGAAATAAAGTGTGTACATGGCGCACGGCTTCCCTATCCTTTACGCCAAGTAAATGTCAAAGCACTAGGGATAGAAAGGAAACTACAGGTGGCAGTAGTTCCTGAGCTGCCACAAAAACTAATTTTAGGACGAGACTGGCCTTCTTTTCCAGGGGGATTGAGTCAGGGAATAGCTATGAAAGTAGGGTTGGTCTCTACTCGATCCCAAGCCCCCGTAGCTGAATCCTGAGAACCCCCGGTAGAAGAAATAGAAACGCCTAAAGAAGAGGGGGTCAAGGAGGCTCCTGAGGAGGAGGAGATAGAGGCAGAAGAGCTAAATGCGCTGCCTAACCATGATGGTCTGGTTCAGAGCCCAGCAGGGGAAGGAAAGAAAACCAAGGCTAAAAAGCGTCAGGAAAGAAGTAAGAGAGCCCAAGGAAGAAGGGAACTAGAAACAGGGGAAGGGTTACCCTGGGTCCCCGCTGCCCTCGTCCAAAAATTTCCATCTTTTCCGATGGAGCAGAGGGCAGATTTGGCACTTAAAAGAGCTTTCGAGTGGGCCCAGAAGGATCGCAATGTATTACCCCGATTCTTCCTGGATGAAAACATTTTATATAGAGAGGGCCTAGATCCCTATACAGGGGCTGTGAGAAAGCAACTAGTGGTGCCGGTAGCCTTTAAGGCAGTAGTTTTACGCTTGGCACATGACCATCCAGTTGGGGGACATAAAGGCATTCAAGGAACGCTTGATCAGATTTTAGCACGCTTTTATTGGCCGGGGGTATATCAGGAAACGAAACGCTACTGCGATTCTTGCCCCGCATGTCAGAGGGTTTCTGTATCTAAACCCAAGGCTGCGCCCATGATACCATTGCCCACCATAGCTGCACCTATTAGACGAATGGGAATGGACATTGTAGGCCCATTGATAAAAATGCCTAGGGGTTTTCAATACCTCTTAGTCATTGTAGACCATGCGACCCGGTTCCCATGGGCTATACCCCTCAGGAATATCTCAGCTAAAATCATAGCGCAGGAACTGATAAAATTGTTCTGCGAGGTGGGGTTTCCCCAAGAAATCTTGACGGATCAAGGTAGTAACTTTGTCTCAAGATACCTTGCTAGGGCTTGGGAGGCGTTTGGGATACGCCACATAAAAACGTCAGCGTACCATCCCCAGACCAATGGGTTGGTGGAGCGCACTAACCAGTCCATTAAACATTTATTACGAAGAGGACTAAGGAAGGGGGAGATGATGGAATGGGATACATTACTCCCATTTGTAATGTACGCCTGCCGAGAGCGAGTTCAAACTTCCTTAGGAGTATCCCCGTTTGAACTTTTATTTCGGAGGACTCCAAGGGGAGTATTAGATATCCTAAAAGATGAATGGGTGGAACCAAAGGTGCCAGAAGTGGGGATTCCACAGTTTTTAAAAGAGCTAAGGACGCGCCTGAGAAAAACATCCCAAGCTTCAGTGGAAAATCTGAATCGTAGCAAACAGCGCCAGAAACAATATTATGACAGGGACACACAGGCCAGAGAACTGGCAGCAGGCGACAAGGTCCTCATACAAGTGGCGGACCCAGGTCCGAGGTTCGAATCTCGCTGGAAAGGCCCAGCTATTGTAATAAAGAAAGTAGGTTTTGTATCATACCTCGTTGAAAATGAAAAAGGACGTAGGCAAGTATATCACGTCAATGTACTGAAACCATGGAAAGAAAGGGTGGCCACAGCTAATTTGGCCTACCACGAGCAGCACTATAGAACCCCGCAAGGGATTACATGCTGTCTGCCAGAAATGACGGCAGCAAGTAATATTTTAAGGGGGGGAATGTGTCACAAGGTAGACCTAGGGCAGCCCGAGAAAATGGAGATCAGCACGAATGATCAGAGGAAAAATGACAGGGTAAACAAAGTAATGTCAGAAGGTTGCTATAGACAACCCAGGCACACGTGCACAAGGCCAATGAAGACACACCCAGGTAGCAAAGAAAGGGAATTTGCTTTGCCTAATAGGGATCAGCTGGGTGGAGGTGGAGCCAGGAGACACGAGGATAAAATATGCTCCCAAACAGTTAGAAAGGGAGAGGAGTTGAGGCAACAAGGGTCACAACCAGAGAGACCGTGGCGAACACAGCTGAAGCCGTGGAGAGCATGGAGTTGGTATGAAAGAGAGAAAGAGAGTGAGAATGTGTTATCGGAGCAACAAGGGAGCCAGCATAAAGGTCTGAGGGAAGCCAGAGACCTGAATGAAACGTTTGGAAGTCAGCAGCCTGATAGCGTGTATGTGCCTGGAAGACAAGAGAAACGTGGGAAGACTGCCATAGCAGGTACCAGTGCAAGAAATAAAAGCAGAGGCTATTTTCTATCTGAGAGGGTAAAACCCTGGAGTCATAGAAATAGCCACACAAAGACAAGCTATATAGAGGCTGAGAATAACTTTCCCCCTGATTACAGAAACCCTAGGAGAAGAGAGATTTCCTTACCAGAAAAAGCTGAAGTTTTCCCTAGTGATTGTGAGCTCCCAGCTTCTAGTAAAGTTCCGTCTAAAGCTTCGCAATCTAGGTCAGCTGAGCTAGACCTGAGCAGGCACAGAGCCTACCGTAATTACTCTACTAACAAACCAAACAAGGATTTGAGTTATCTACTGGGTTACCAGCAGGGGCAGAGCCCTGACAAGCTCAACTCAAAGCCATACGGTTTTACCCAGAGAGGCATTAGCTCAGAGGAAGAAAGAAACTTCCTGTGTGATGGAGCAAGCCAGTCGTACCCTTATCCAACAGCTGATATTAAGAGCATAAATACAGGTGAACAAGAATTGATGGAATGTGAGAGTTCAGAGGTGTCTGTGGTTCCTGAACCGATGGATTGTTCTTTAACTGTGAGTGACCAGGAGTTTTCTCTGAGATAAATTACTTGATTATAACCAAAGTACCAGTGCTGTAACTTATGTGCTAATTGCTCTCACTCTCTTACAAACAGCAGATGTAAGCTGTGCTATCTGCAAACAAAAGGAAAAGCCTACATAGGATAGTAAGGCTGTTTATTCTTTTCTTTTGTTTGATGTTTGAAGCTGAAGTAAGCTATTTTTGTTAACCATTTGTCTTTTGTTATATGCCAAAGTTGGCTCTTATTTTGTGTTGCCAAAAAGGAAAAGAAACCTCAAGGGATGGGGAATAAAGCCCTAAACGTAGAATTAAACTTGTTTTGTGATTTGTATGAAGGAAGGCACAACTACCACCCTCAGGGAGCCAAGCAATACCGGTTCTTACCGATTGGGCTATGAGGGCATGACAATGGGTCAAACACAGATGTAACCCTAACACTGCATAGAGCAGTAACGAAAGCCAATGAAGAAGTGATGTAAGGAAGTAGATGTCTGAGGTGATGGACCTGCCATATCTGCAAGCAGCCTATGTGCAAGCTGGTACAGTGGACAAATATATCAGGGGCAGCTGTACCGATGCACAGGGTGATGGTACTGTAAAGTGCAACAAGGACAGTGTGTGGCAGAGGATGGGAATACGTGTCCAGCAGAGGAGCCAGAGGTGGCAGGAGAAGTGCAATGACAGGAGGACAGAGGAGTAGCAGTGCCATGCAGAGCAGACACAGGAGAGGCAAGAATGAAGAGGTGCAATGCAGAAAAGGGTGCCAGTGCAGGACATGGGGTAGCAGCCTGCACAGTAGGGCAGGACGCCACAGAGCTTGCAGACACAGATAGACTGACAGAAGGATGTTTGGCAACAGTGATGAGGGTATAATGTGCCAACAGCACAGATCATCAAAGAGAGGACTGTAACAGGAATGCAAAGTATGTGTGGACAAGAGGCATAAAATAATTAGAACAGAGAGGAATCAAACCCATGACCAGTAGCACAAACAGCAATGCACAAACCAGTAGGCTACAACACCAACATGACTGTCACAGCAAAGGCTACATACAAGAACAATGGAGGGCACCACACCAAAACACAGCTGGCTACTAGGATAGGGCAACCCCAACAGTAACGAAGATGCAATGCACATGCAGAACTGGTGTGTACAGCTCATATCACAGTCAGTAATTGGGACGACAGTCACGTATAAAAACATGCACACACACAACAAATGTTATGCAGTGGACACAGCATGCAAAAGAGCAAAGAACCTAAACCCAATGGGCGGCAGGGGATGCTCTGTGGAGCAGGGCAAAATGGGGAACAGAACGGAAAAGGAGCATGTGAGACAAGAACCTACAAACAGACATGGACCAGATCAGATCAACAACAGCAATGCCAATCCCCCAAGCCGACATGGACAGTACAAATAAAGAGCCATATGTAACGGCTAATATGAGACGGATAGGCTGCATCAAGGAGTGGAGAAGTAGCCTAGTGGTTAGAGCAACTGCCTAGTACCCAGAAGATCAAGGGTTTGTATTCCCACTGGCACTCCTTGTGACTCTGGGCGAGTCACTTTACCCTCCATTGCCTCAGAAGAAAAGGCTGGCAATCTACTTCTGGTGATACATTGCCAAGAAAACCCAGAGGTAGCTAGGTCACTATGAGTCAACACTGACTTGATGGCACTTAAAAAAAAAAAGCTGCATCGAGGGCATACTGTGGTGTGAAGAGATGGAAGGGTGTGTGGAGAGGTGACTAATCATCAGGCAGCTGCTGGTCAGGTTATCACAAAACAAGGACAAAAAGAAGGAACATGTGGGACTCAAACCTGCAACCTATGGTGTACTAACACATGTCCACAACCACTATCCCAAAAAACCACAGCAAGCACAACCCAAATATGACCCCTCAAAGGGAATGTCAGTATGGAAATCCTTAGCACCCTGTGATGGCTGCCACATAGCCAGCTGTCAGTATGGAAATCCTTAGCACCCAGACGGCTGCCACATAGCCAGCTGCCACCATACAAGGATGTGAGCACAAGTGGGCCATGTACATTACCAGAACATAACAAAAGACATGTGTCAGTGTGGTCAAGCAGCAGCAGAGAGAAATGTGGGTCAAACACATACTTTTATTGTGGTCAATCAGTAGACATATTGTATATACCACCTGTCATCATATCAAGGTGGTTGGTTTACAGTGAACAAACTGAAAACACATTGAGCATGCCAGCTACCCACATGTCACCCCAAAGTCACTGGCATGTCTACAGATGATGGGCAGGAGAGATAATGTGCTGTAGCTGCATGGTGTTCACTATGCAGTATCCCCCCACCCCCCACATGTTGCTGTATGTCCCAGATGCCCTAGTCGCATGTAGACACTAGGCGGTGCATGATGAGGAACCAACACACATCAATCATGAATTGTCCCCAAAAACATATCCATCTGCCAATACAGGTGGCAAAAGCCTGAAAAAGCATAAGTAGCAACATGTAAGCAAGTGTACACACAGATATAGATATATATGTCACAGCTGCCCCAGAATGCATGATATAGCTATGAAAGTATCACCAATGTAACCCAAAACAAAGGCCAAAAGCGTGGAATACAGCTGGTCTGGGCTTCCAAGATAGTATTTTTCAACAACAGCCAAGCCTGATGTACGTCTTTAACCTTTGCAGCTGCTCCTTTTAGTTTTTTCTTAACTGTTTTCCTCATTTTATCATAGATAGGTCAACCCACAACCCACAACACACGCATACACTGTGCACAAGGTTAACACCAGTAAGGTAGAGATAGCACACTCACCACTGCACCACAGGTGTGCAGACCCTGCCCACCACATGATAATGCAAACTGCATGCACACTATATCATAACAGAGGCACCCACAAACACACACATACACAGTATGAGAAGGTGAGCATGCCACCAGTAACATAGGGCCTGTATGTGCACAATTGGTGAATAGTGGAGATAAAGGCCTTGCAAATGCTATGATACACTGCTGTTGGCTGATGCTACAATGTCAGGGAAGGGTGTAAGTGCGGCCCACCACCAGAACATCTAGGACCTGTAGACACACACAGCTCTGTTGGATGTGTCCCAGAGACCGTGCTGGAGAAGACAAACTGGGCATGAACACATGTGGATATGTGTGGCCAGCATCAACATATGGGGTACGGGGGAGCATGCTAAATAGGTCACCCACAACATATGTGCATCAGACAGATAATCTGTGACATGTGGTGCTCCTGACTGTCCACACAGACAAATTACCTATATGTCCGCCTACCCCAGTGTCCTGCACGTTGAATGAGGTACACACAGCTGCCACTGCACTACAGCACCAGGAGCATCACCAAGCATGTCCTGTGGATTGAGAAACACAAGGGAAACATACATATGTCATGTTGGAGCTGTGCAACAAACACACCAGCTTCATGTCCTCATCTCTCATAACCCCCTAGATCTGTCACAGTCTGGCAGTTCGTCATGACACTGTACCTAATTGTCCCCACCCAAACATGCCACTGACATGTTCCTGGCCAGGTCCAAGGGCCTGTAGCCTGTCCGCCCCCTTTGTGACCTCTCTGCTGCCCTTGAGACCGTTGACCACAACCGTCACCGTGCTACCCTGTACGTGCTCGGCCCAAAGGTCTCAGTACAATCTTGCTTCCCCCATATGTCTCCCATAGCACCTTCAGTCTGTGTTCCTACAGGTCTACCTCCCCTGCTAACCCACTCCCAGGTGCTGTACAAAAGGGATATATGCAGGGGCTGCCACATTCCCCTGTCCCCATACCCAGTTCCCTGGTGCAGCAGGCACATCCCCTGGCTATCAGTAGCAGTGTACGCTGATGTGTCCCAAAGATATCTATCCAAGCATGAACTATGTTTGGCAATCCACACCCCGACCTCAGCTTGCTCCCTGACATTGCTGGCTGCAGGTACCCCTGCTGCATGAATTGAGCATGGCCAAGACCGGACATCTGGGCATTGCCCCTAAACCCTCTCCAACCTTTACAGTGTCTGTGTATAGGTTGGATACACCTCCTGTCGACGTGGTCATCAAGGTAGCAGGTCTCTATGACCCCTCGCTCCCCTTCCCCACACATACCCATCATGTAGCTAAGGCCTGCGGTGTCCCCCTAGATAACATCAGCAAGATTCCTGCCGTCACTCCAGAACACACAAATAAAACGCTAATGCCCCCCTTCATCACCCGCCATCCTGGTCACTGTAACCTACATCTTGCTGGTCTGCCTCAAAATCATCTCTGTCCGCTGCAATGTATGCAACACTGACAGCCTCAGTATGACAATAACACCCCACCTGTTATGACACCTCACAGGCTCCAGGCAAGGTCAATATGCACCTGCTGATCTATACATGCAGTCACACTGTGGTTGCCCTGTACCTTGACTTGCATAACCCAAGTACTACAAATACTACTACCACTACTGAGCATGTAAACAGTGCTAACACCTGTATGAATAGCCATACCGAAACATGTAACACACAGTCCCTGCTCATCAGAGCATACAATCCAATCAATCCCCTCATATCCCCCAAATGTCATCCCCACACATCAAGCAAACTGGTCCTATCTATGGACCGCTCCCCCGCTGTTAATGCGGGACCACACACCTGTCACCTTGCAGCACCCAATGCCTGGAACTAACTACGTGTGGCTGCAGGGCAGCCACCTTCACCAACCATCTCAAAACCCTGTGTTACAGCCTACCACATCACCTAAGCTTAATAATCCTGACTACATTAATCACCTCCACCCGCTGTTGTTCCTGCCCACACCTTCTGTGTTAGCGGTTGGACTACATTGTAAGCTCAAATGGCCAGGCATTGTGTCAGCAATGTCAGTGCAGTGCTGTGTATGACTGGCAGTGTGATACCAATGCTCAGTAGTAGTAGTAGTAGTAGTACATATATCTATGCAAATGTTATTTCCAAAACATCCAGTACTCACACGAAGGTAGGGAGGAGTGGCTCAGTGGTTGGGACAGGTTACCTCAGGCCGGAAGGCCGGGGGTTCAATTCCCGTATGGGGACAAGCAACTTCAGGCCAGAGGGACTGGGGTCTCTAGTCCCATGGCCACTCCTTGTGGCCTTGGGCAAGCCACTTAACCCTCTATTGCCACAGGTACACTTAGATTGTGAGCCCTTCGGGGACAAGGGAATAAAAAATGTACCTGTTAGTATACATGTAAATCGCACTGATGCTAAAGAACGCGGTATAAAAAAAGAAATAAATAAAATAAAAATAAAATGAAAATGAAAATAGCTCCTCAATCAGCTGGTGCCTGAGTGCTGAGCCCTCACATGTGTCACCACAGGCACATACAGGAGGGTACGTTGGATCGTCTTCCAGATCCTTATTAATTTCGACATTTATATCTTGCCTGAGAGCAATTTTGTGCAGGATGCAACAGGCAATAATGATCTCTGCCACTGTCATGGGTTGGTATTGTAAGGCCCCGCCGGTCCTATCCAGACACCTGAAGCGACTTTTCAAAACGCCAAAGGTGCGCTCGAAGACGGAGTGACTGGAGGCATGGGCCTCATTGTACCTCATCTCTGCACGTGTCCGTGGTAGACGCACAGGGGTCAGCAACCAGGGCCGACGCCCATATCCTGCATCACCTGCAGAAAGAAATGTTGAACGTTAAACCAGGAGCTGATGTCCGCACACATGAATGTACGTGCAAACCCACAGCACCTACAGGTCAGACAGAAACCTAGGGGAACACATGATGGGACACAACAACTATGCACCAGTGTCTGGAGGTGTGAGATACAGAGCATGGGGGAGGTAGAAGGAGTGCAAACAACATTATCCTGAACCACAGTAGACACATGGGCAGACACCAGAGGCCAAAAGATAGTAGTGCCAGCCCTGAACACATCACAGTCACACATGCAATGCACCCTGGACAAGGGCAGAGATGCACACATGTGCAAGCATGTGACGGTCATGCTATTCTCCACACACAGATGGTGCGACAGGAACAAATACCCCACCGTGGCAGGCAGGATGGCATAGACAACACCACACTCTTGATAAACATGAAGCATACATGTGTGTCGTACCATGCCAACCTAAACACACAATGTAAAATGGCATGAAAAGTCAAATGTCAGTGTGCCACCAACACACAACACCGCAGCACAGAAGACCTGGAGTCATCCCCCCCCCCTGCATTAGCTCTCACACACACAGATGACACACACACACAACTCAGGACACATGTCAAAGACAGACATGTGTGCAGACGGATAGCAGGGGTATACAATGTGCATGTCAGAGATGACAAATACCCACCCAGCAGTATACAGTCCTCAAATTGACCGGCCTCAAATTGTCTGTACAGTGCCGAGTGATGCAGGATATAGGAGTCATGGGTGGACACTGCAAACCGCGGGACCACATTCAGAATACACATACCTGCATCACATACAACCTGAACATTCAGGGAGTGGTAGTGTTTCTGGTTGCGGAACACTGCCTCCCTGTCTCTGGGCGGGACCAGGGCAAGATGTGTGCAATCAATAGCTCCCATCATGTGTGGTAACCTGGCAAATGCCGCAAAAGCCTGGGTCAGTGTCCCTCACTGTTGCCTAGTGTTGGGAAATGCAATGTAATTCCCAACCCAGCTGATCATGGCATGCAGTACTTGGTGGAGATAGTGTGAGAAGGTGGGGCAGCTCATGCCACCCACTGTGGCCACAGATGACTGGAAACAGCCAGAGGCAAAAAAATGTAGGGCACCAAGGAGCCTGCCGCTTGCCTCTCCCACCACACACCAACCAAGTCACCTACCTCCCCCACCGCTCACCAACCCTGCCACTCTCCACACCTAACCTGTCTATGACCCTCCGTTCACTTCACCACCAATAACGTACACCTTCAACCTTGCTCGCCTACACTAAACCCTCAGCGTGTACCAGATGTGCATGTTAATTTATGGTATGTTTGGATGTCTGTGTGTGTGTTTGCATGTTGCGCATGTGCAGAGGCGATGCATAGGGTGCGTACGTGGATCCATGTGCTGCACATGCCCAAGACGTGTATGTGTCTGCGCATGTGTGACACACGGTTCCACACCCGTCCCACAGGTGACAGGGGTCAGCGAATCCATGCACCGCACATGCACAAGACGTGTACATGTCTGCACATGTGCTGCGCCAGGATAAGTGCAAGCCATAACGAACAGTATGGTGGGAGCTGGCACCGCATATGCGTATGCCTCCCATGCAAATACATAGCCTGCATGGGCATAGGCAGCGCCTGGTTCTGCAGCCATCACACAGGTGACAGGGGTCAGTGGAACCAGGTGCCACACATGCACAGACACGTACACATCTTGCGCATGTGCGGCACACGGTTTTGCTGACCCCTGTCACCTGTGCGATGGCTGTGAAACCAGGAGCAGCACATGCACAGACACGTACATGTCCTGTGCATGTGCGGCACACAGTTCCACGTATGCACCCTAAGCATCGCCTCTGCACATGTGCAATGCGTGCATTCACATGCAAACATCCAAACATACCATAAATTAATGTGCACACGCGGTACACGCTGAGGGATTAGTGCTGGTGAGCAAGGTTGAAGGCATGCGTTATCGGTGGTGAAGCAAACGGAGGGTCAGAGGCAGGTTAGGCATGGAGAGTGGCAGGGTTGGTGAGCGGTGGGGGAGGTAGGTGGCTGGGTTGGTGAGTGGTGGGGGAGGTGGGTGGATGGGCTGGTGAGTTGTGGGAGAGGTGAGTGGCAAGGTTGGTCAGCAGTGGTGGTGGTGAGTGGCTGGGTTGGTGCGTGGTGGGAGTGACAGGAGGCAGGGCTGGTGAGTGGCTAAGGTGGTGAAGGCTGGTGAAGGTGACATGGGAGGGGCAAGGGCCACAGGAGGTCAGACAGGTCCAGGATGCAGAGAGAGGACAGGGTGAGCAAGGACATGCTGTGACTGGACATGATAGGTGGGGTGTCCGGGGAAATGCCAGGGCAGCAGTCCGCAGAGACGGGAGGGATGGGTCATCCTGAGTCTGAGATTGCGGGCCCATCGGGTATGTCTGACCTCACCCAGAAGCAACCTGAGGGGCATAACACAGGCAACCGTAGGCAGGCGCCTATGCCAGATGGGGAGAGGTACCTGCTGGCAAGTGTCCTCGAACACTATGAGGAGCTGTATGGGTGCATGAGCTCATGCACAACTGTTAGCATAAGGACCCAGGTGTAGGAGGAGGTGCAGGGGGCTGTGGCACAGGCTGGGGGGCCACCAAGGGACCTTGACAGCCTCCGTAAGAGGTTCAGTGATATCAGGTGGGGGGTTCGTGCACACATGACTGCAGAACGCCGACATGCTAGCAGCACTGGTGGGGGCGGCCCCTTCATCCCAAGCCTCACGCCCCTGGAGCAGCAGTTTGCTGAGCACCTAGGCCCGATCTACATCCATGGCCTCTCCCCAGTGCTGGACACGGCTGACCCACAAGCAGGTATGTTCGAGACATGCAGCACACATACAGCTATCTTTTTCTGTCATCATATTTCTATGTTTCTATGTTTCTATATACCAGGCACACGCTGGGCATGCCACGGGGTGGTGCGGGCCTATGTCCTGGCAGCAGGTGTGGCCGAACCTAGAAAAACATAAACCTGAGTCCGCATTCCCCATTAGTGTTTCTTCGTGGAAAATATAGGGGATAGAATCAACCTCCTTCTCAACACCTTCCAGATATCTGGCTGACAAAATGAGCTCCTTTCTAGTAGCTATTCATGCCTTGGGAAGATGTAGGCTTGGATACAGCTCAGGATGTCCTGGGCATATCTGAAACCTGGTGAGGACATCCAAGTTCTGGGAGTACACCACACATGCTTAATCCATTCTCCCAGTCAGACTTGGATGTTCTCACCTCAGATTTGGGTTATAAAAAGGGGCAATCTCTTCAAATGGGTTAGTTTTGTGCATACAATGTGTGGTGGAGGAGGAACTGGGGTTAAAGAAGGAGCAAGCAGAATAGTTCCTGTCCCTAGGGCTGACCAAGTAAGAGAGACAGGAAAGCAAGGCGTACATAAACAAATATGTGTCTACGTTACAATGTTCTCTATGTCTGTGTCTGTGACAACCCCATATCTACTGTGTACCTTGTTCCACCCCCCCCCCCCCCCCCGGTAACATCCAGGCCATCGAGGCAGCCGAGGAGGACAATGGCGGTGAGCCCGAGCCAGCTGAGGTCAACGAGGTGCCGCATACAGAGGCTGCCATCAGCGACACCCCAGACACCCCATGGGCCGATGTGCTGCCTGAGGAGGTGGCCACCCAGGAGGACGAAGAGTCACCCCAGTGGAGCGGGTACACAGCACCACAGTCGCTGGCGAGGGGCCCAAGGATGTGGGGGTGAGCCCCACATTGCCACAGCCAGGGCCATCGACTGCAACAATGGGGGCAATGCATGTCATCCTCCAGGAGCTGTGGGCACATACGACATCGGCATGCAGGGATGCTGCAGGTAGACAACTGGCAGGATGGTTGCATGTGCTGGTATGGCACACCAACCCCCAGACATAGTGGTGGGGCCACACACACGCATGATGACAGTGGGCCTCCACACATACATATGCCCCCCTGGCCATGTCTGGGGGGGTTGGTGTGGCTCAGTGGGGAATGGGCAGGTCATACACTTTGGGGTTTAGGCAACAGATGTCTCACAGGTCACCCTGTTCCCCTCCCACAGGCACTCACCAGGTGCTGTTTGCTATATGCTGGCAGTGTGTGGGCTCCACAGGGATGTCAGGCAGCACAGCCTGGAGACATGGCAGTTGCGAGGGACTGCTGTGGATATCGCAGCTGGCATAGGCCAGGTGGTGGATGCCCTCGAGGCCATGGCGGGACTATCTTGCAGCCTGAAGAGGCACCAGAGGCAGCAGCAGCAGCAGCAAGGGGTGTGGGGGGTCATGGGAGGGGGCAGGGGTGGGGGCATGGGCGTGGGTGGTCACACAGGCCATAGGTCTGTGACTGTACATTGGACTGACCATCACATTAAATAATGCATTACCTTTGGTCACCGATGTGCATGTGTCCATTTTTTGTGTAGGGGGTTCCCTGAGTGGGCTGTCCCAATTGGGGTTACCATGGTCACATATGTGCCCTACCATGTCACAGGCTGGTGGGGTGTCTGCACCAGCAGCAGTCATGACAGAGCGGCCCACACATGCCCTGTGTTCCATGCACCGTGCCATGTGTTAACGGCCATACATATGCCTGGGGTTATACCCTCCCTCCCCCTGCCACCTGCTGTATATGTCTACTTGTTCACCAACATTGTGGGGTATATCTCCCCTCTGTCCCCGCATATCATCCACATCAGGCTATCTACATGGGTGACCCATCTGTCAGACACACACCAGGGTCACTGTGGCATAATAACTGCACATGCTTTGCGGACAGACACGGCATACAGATATACCTAGCTACTGTCAGTTGTTTACCCCCCTCCAGCGCTTGTAGTTAGCTGCTGCTCCTTCACCCCACCAGACCCCATCTTAGTGAGATGCACCAACTGACACACTGTCAGACACATGAATACCCACATACATCACATCTAGGCTGCATCATGGGTACCACATCCACACCTCCTCACCATCCTATCATGTGTAGCATCCCTGCTACAGACTGACTATCCGTGACAACATGCATGTGTCCTCCTTCTACCCCTCCCCACCCTCCATGTATTCCTCCCCACATCCATGGCATCCTCTGCCTCTGCAAGTACATCCTCCACATCGGTACCTCCAGTGGTCACAGGGGGGCTGCCACCAGGTGGTGTGGGCACAGAGGTCCCCTCCCCAGCATCTGCAGCCTCTGTGGAAAAGGCAGAAATGAACAGGGCATCATGTGTTTCTTACGGAATAGACACATTGTATGTGGCATCACAGGCTGCCGTGCCACTGGGACATGGTGTGACACAATGCATAGGCTGGGACACTCACCATCACCCCTGGCCATTGCCTCCCGCTGCATGCAGCGGAGGTATCCAGGGCAGTGTAGCTGCATCTCTCTGCCCTTCTTCCGTAGGTCCTCTACCTGGGGGGATAAGCAATGTTTGCAACCATTAGGGCCCTGTATCCAAGCCCATGGTGAACCACATGGCGCACATGTCTGCGTGCAATGGGGGCTGCTCCTGCTATGGGCAGAGGGTCCCATACTAGCTTTTGGCAGTACCACCTGCATGTGTGGGAGTGAGGCTGGGCATGTGTGGTGTGACACCTACATGCTCTGTGTGCCGCCTCAAAGCCACCCCTTGCCATGTCCCTGCCATCTCCTGGCATGACATGACAGCAACATGACATGTGGGGCATTCCAATTCTGAACTACAGGGGGTGTGACTCTATACCCTCAGTGCAGTCCAGCACACACCTCGGTGTTGGGCAGCCCGTCCCACATCAACAGGAGCCATCACCATGATGCCTGGACACTGATACAGCCTCTGTGGTGCGGGCTCGGACACCTGGGGGTGTGGGGAAGCTGGGTACCTGCACAACATCAGCTACCATTACACCGGGATGCTTGGTGGACCACTGGAATCTGGTGTACTGCCTCCTGGGGATGTGGTGGAGCTGGGAGCCTGCAACAGCAGAAGCAGCCATATCACCAGGGTGACTGATAGACCTCTGTGTTGTGGGCTAGGGCCCCCGGGGAGTGGGCCACAGCTGGGAGACGCAAACTGCAGCAACCACCTTGACCCCAGGATGTGTACTGCATCTCTGTCATCAGGTCTGAGGGCCTCCTGGGGATAGGGTGATGTTCCACACATACACAGCAGCACCTGCCATAACACCAGGATGTAGAGTAGACCTGTGTAGCCTGGTCTGGGGCCTCCTGGGTTTAGGACAGAGATGGTAACCTGCAACAACAGCAACCACCATAACACCAGAATGTAGAATAGACCTGTGTAGTCTGGTCTGGGGCCTCCTGGGGTTAGGGCAGAGCTGGGAACCTGCAACAACAGCAACCACCATAACACCAGGATGTAGAATAGACCTGTGTAGCCTGGTCTGGGGTCTCCTGGGAATAGGGCAGACCTGTGACACTGCTACTGGATCAACCACCCTGACACCAGGATGTTTGATGCACCTCTGTGTGCAGGTCTGTGAGCCTTCGGGGCAAAGGGTGATGTTCCACACATAAACAGCACCAACTACCACACCACCAGGATGACTGCTGGACCTCTGTGATCAGATCTGATGCCTTCTGGGGATGGGGCAGGGCTGCGGTACTTCAACTGCAGCAGCTACCAGTGCACCATGATGACTACTTGACCTCTGTGATCTGGTCAAATGTCTCCTGGGGATTGGCCAGAGCTGGTCATGTGTAATAGCAGCAGCCATCATGGCACAGAGATGCCTAATAGAGCTCTGTCATAGGGGCTGCAAATCCTGGGGGTTGGGCAGAGGTGTGCACTGCAACAGGAGCAGCTTACATCACACCGCACTAACCTCTGCACCTCTGCTTTCATGTCTGTGGCTCCTGGGGATTGGCATATGTGCACACAGCAACATACGCAGATAGCTTGATCACAGGGTTGCCCACATACATGTGTCTCGCACATGTGGTGCATGTCTTATGTGTTTTGATTGCTGGATATTGTGTTGCACACCTTCCATTTAGTGATCTGTCCCCATACACTTACCTCATGTGGGTAGTCTGCTACACGGTTGAAGCACCTTGTGATGAGCACCCACGCCCTCCTGATGTGTTCCAGATCCTGGCGTTTTGAGGCGCATGCGCTGTATTGTGCATATGCCTTGCCATGCCCTGCTACACAGCGCACACGATGTGCATGTGTCACGGACATCACACGGAAAACTATTTCTGGGGCGGCATGAATACATGTCGGATACGGAGATTGGTGGCTATGGTGGCTGGCTTTAGTTTAGAGCATCTCATGACTTATGCCATTTGGCCTGGACTGCATCTGGTGCGCCTCAGCTTTAGGCACCTTGTGATGCGCTTTCAGCAATGCAACGCCATGCTTTGCCTCTCCTTGGGGGCATGGGATAAAGGTTATAGTGTATAGGCTTCTGTCACTGATTGTAGAGATGTGTCTGACTGTTACTAACACTCATCTTGCTGTTGGTGCAGTGGGGATTCAAACCCATAAGCAATGACTCTGAGGGCATCATATTAACCAGTATGCTATGCCTTTTCTCATAGCATGGGATGACTACACAGCAACTGCAGGTCAACCCAGTAAATGTCAGCTGTGCTTACCGGGATCGGGTTGACCCATAGCTAAGGCACTTTACAGGGCACCTTATGTTTTCCAGCTGAGGTGATGGTTTATTTTTGGTGGATACCCTGATATTTGCTATAGGGTCTGTGTACTATACCATCCTAATGTTACCGGCAAAACTCCCAGCGATAACGTGAGGAATGCCATATAGGGAGTTGGGCTTGCCAGCGTCCACGTGGCATGCACTGTGCATCATCCATTAGGAGGCGCATTGGCTGTTTACGCATGGTAACCTTAACTTTGTGGCAGCACTGTGTGAAGGTATATAGAACTGTAGCCCACTGGTTAAATACAATGGCCAACAAGCCAGCGGTCATGAGTTTGATCCTTCAGGGGTCTCATCTGATATGGCTGTCTGAGGCAATCTCTTTTGCTGCATGTAACAGTCTGACACATCTCTACAATCTGTGCTGTCATCACCTACTGTGCCCTATAGGGCAGGAGGGGTGTCTGGACCCACATGCGGATTAGGGGGCAACGCCTACCAACCAGCCCTCTTGGGGCCAGGGTGGGGGGAACAGGATCTGCCATCAACAGACCCACACTCTACATCTTTGCAATGTCAGCAGTGGAGGGATATGATGAAGGGCAGTGGGATCAGCTACCCCAGTCCTGCAGGGAAGGGGCACCTTCAAGGCAGTCAATGCAGATTTGTTTGTATCACACAGGGCACTGGCAGTAGGTCTGTAAATGCTCAGATGCCCCCCCACCCACTCACTACCATCTGACATTCACCAGCAGAGGGCACTGTCAGTCTTCACCCTGCAAGATACCCCAGCCATATACACACTAACTGCAGACAGTCTGCTAGCTAGTACATAGTGCATGCTCCTGGTGAAACTGTGCACCCAGAGGTGGTATGTCACTGATTGAGCCCCAACCAGGGGAACTCCCAGATATCACTTGAGAGAAACACTGCATGTCACTATGTGGGGACCTAGCTATTCCTCAGCCATTGCTCAGTCAGGGTGAGTGACCCCCCCACCCCCACCCCCAGCATGACATGCTGTGGTCACCCTGTACCTGCAGGTGGTGGTCGGCCAATACAATGTCCCAGTCATTGCTCTATGCCCTGTGCAGATGCATCCTGCCCAGGCTGCCCGGTCCGGCCCATACCCACAGTACCTCGCTCCTCATTATGCACATTGGCAGGCTAACACTGGAAACAGTGCAAGCATTGTGGGCTCCTCAAGGTGTGGCCAGCCACAAAACACTGGATAGACAGACACACACTCCCACACCTACTTCAGCATTGTGCAAATATAGAGGTGGTTGGCAGCCCTGGTCGCCATACCAGTCCTGGGCACAGCGCAGGCATTACTATGGTACTCAGTACTGTTGGGGTCACTCTCCAGGGTAGTAAACACTGTCAGAGACATAAACTGAGACACACTCCACAGATATCAGACAGGTTGCTCTGATGGATCTCTGTTAACAAATTGTGTCTCATTTTGGACTTGTTATCTGACATTAATCATAGCAACCACTTGATATACGTGGAACATGCTTCAAGGCTTATGATGGCATTGCTAAGGTATGCGGGTTCTAGTATTGGTAGATGCTGCTCCGCGCAGAGTCCAACAGCCTGACCGTCCATGAGGCTTTGGATAGTGGAGCTGGCCGATGCTCTGGGGCAGAGGTTCCCAACTCCGGTCCTGGTGGGCCCAACACAATTCAGGTTTTCATGCTGTCCCTAATGTATATGCAAGGGATACATTTGAATACAATGGGGGCGGTACATGCAAATGCATCTCAAGCATATGTCTTCGGGACAGCATGAAACCTGAATGGTGTTTGGCCCTCTGGGACTGCAGTTGGGAACCTCTGCTCTGGGGACTGCACATGTCTATGGTGAATGTGCTCTGTAGGGTAGAATATAGGCATTTATGGCATGTTTATTTTAACTGCAAGAAGGTTCCTTCTTTATTACCACGGTTTAGTACTGGGTAATATATAGGAACATGGTCTACAGGGGCCACAGCTGGGACTTGAACCTCTGACCTTCTGCCCCTGAACACACTGGCTGGGTGTACTGCACCAAACTGTTCCACAGAGGCAGGTCATTCCCTGGGTATACCATTACTGTTCATCAGACGGTCACACGTCTTTTGCAGTGCACAGCACCCACCTAGACAGGGCTTGGCCTTGGTCTGCTGTGGGCAGATGCCACTGCCCCCCCAACACCGACACCCCTCCGCCACCATGCTGACATGCCCTTATGCCAGTGGTGCTGGTGGTGCGCAGTCCCAGGCTATCCAGTGTGCCGGTAGGCGGCTGCCAATGGTGTGTAATCTGGGTTAGGGGTACCTACATGGACATCCATGCTTCCCCCGGCACCGCCTGCCAATGTTCTGTGCCCTTTGGGGTATTTTCTAGGTACTGTCCCCTGGGACACTGTGGGACACAGACACTCGTGGGCATGTTTGACCTTGATCAGTTGCTGATATTGCATTTCTGTTTTTCTATATGTCACCTAGGCATCTGCCTAGCCTGCCCTATGCCACAGCTGCCCCAGCTGCTCCACTGCATGTCACGCCCGCAGTCCCTTGTACCCCATGTGCAGCCACACCATAGTGCCCTTTTGTACTTGGGCACTATCTGGTGGTGCAGCACATGTATCTCTACTATCACTTTTCGTGGTCTCCCTGCCTTTGCTGTACATTGCTGACTTAAATGGTTTCTCTCTCCTTCACTTTTGCCTCTAACGCCAGGTTTTTACTCGTGCTATTTTTCGGAACTTCATTTCATGACGCTAGTGTGCCTGGAGCCTCTCCCTGCCCACCCCCCGCCCATTGACCCCTTCTCCCTACCTTCTGGGGAGCCTTACTCCACCTTTTCTGTGCCTTAGAGCCACCAGGGACATTGTCAGGCAAAATTTTTATTTATTTTATTTTTTATTTAACACTTATTTATATACCGCATCTTCCAGCGATCAGTTGCGGTGTACAATAAACAACAGTTAACAAAGCAGAGTTTGTTTACATAGAACATTGAACATTATAACTTATTACATAGAACATCTTAACTTGCATAATTCAATGATTCAACAACTAATCAGGATATTTCAGCTATAACAGATTGTGTAACAATTTAAACAGAAAGTACTGTCTGTACCGCATTAGGCAGAACATACCAGTTGTAAATATATACAAATAGGAATATAAGGCATAGGAGTGTAGTGTTATTTATTTAAGTTTTGAATGTTATCCTTTATAGTAGGGTGTATTAGCTTGATATGGGTAGATTCATATTTAGCCTTTATCTAGGTTGAGTGGAGGGTTTTCAAAGGTATTATAGTGTTTATTAAATAGATACGTTTTCAATTTTTTTCTGAATTCCATTATCTCTGATAGTGATCGTAAGTCCTCTGGTAACGAGTTCCAGATGGTTGGAGCTATATGGGAAAAGGCTCTGTTATTTGTTAATTTGTGGGTTTTTATGAATTCTTTTGGAATCTTTAGTTTGTTTGATTGTCCTTTTCTAAGAGTGGGCTTAGGTGGTTCTTTGCCTATTAGATTACATAATGTCTTCGGTGCCAAGTCGTTTAAGGCTTTGAATGTCGTTATTATTGTTTTGTATATTATCCTGCTTTGTATTGGTAACCAGTGAAGGGATGCTAATATCGGTGTTATATGTTGGAGGGAGTTTATTTGTAATATAACTCTAGCGGTTGCATTTTGCGCAAGTTGGATTCTTCTGATGTTTTGTTTTGAGATGCCTATAAGTATTAAATTGGTGAAATCGAAGTGGGGAGTTATGGTAGCCTGAATTATATTAATGAAATCTTGTATAAATACAAGGGGGCGTAATTGTTTGAGGATTTTAAGTTTGAAGTAGATTTTCTTTATGGTATTTCTGATGTGGGTTTCCATTGTAAGGTGTGTGTCTAATATGACACCTAGATATCTTATTTCATTTTTTATTTTAATTTCTTGGTTTTGTAGTGTTATGTGGGTTGGAGGCATATATGATTGGTTTTTTGTTACGATTAATACTTCGGTTTTAGCATGGTTTATGTGGAGGTTTTGGGTTTTTAGCCAGATTGTGATTTCATTGTAACATTCTGATAGAAGTTGGATCGGTAGGTTAGGAATTGTGAAAGGTATGTACATCATAATATCATCCGCATAAAGGTGATATTATACTCCAAATTTTTTAAAGATGTTGCAGACCGGCTTTATATAAATATTGAAAAGTAAGGCTGAAAGCGCTGAACCTTGTGGTAAACCTATTTCTTGTTTGTATGTGTTTGATGTTTGATTACCTATTCTTACATTTTGTGTTCTGTTATTTAAATATGAGGTGAACCATTTATGTACAGTAGAGTTTATGCCTATCTGTCTTAGGTTGTTGAGCATTATTGAGTGATGCACGCTATCAAAAGCTGCTGAGATGTCGATGAAAAGGAGGATGAACGCTTGGTTATGATTGTCAATTCCTTTTAGGAGTGTATCTATTAATACTGTTAGAAGTGTTTCTACTCCGTGGCGGGGTCGGAATCCATATTGTTGATCGTCAAGTGGGTAAGATAAGTCTATAAATTCCTGTGTCTGTAATTGTACTACTTTTTCAATTATTTTGGCCATAAATGGTATGCTAGAGATGGGCCTGTATGATGTTGGAGATGTTTTGTCTAGTTTGCTGTTCTTTAGAATTGGGCGTATTTGTGCATGTTTAAGGAGAGGTGGAAGGTATCCTTGGGTTAGTGATAAGTTTACTATTGGGAGAATATATGATAGTAGAGTTGGTAGTGTATTTTTTATCCACGATACTGGGCAAGGATCTAAATATGAAGTTGTGGTATTTAGGTCTGAGATGATAGTTTTTAATGACACTTTTGACATGGGGTAAAATTCTGACCATTCGTCTATAGATTGACAAGGGATGTTGTTATTGTCTGAGGGTATAGTAGGTTTTTTTGATTTGTTTTGATAGTGATTAGCTAAGGTTTGTACTGAGATGTCTGTGATTTCGTTGCTAGAAGTTTGATCGTTATTAGTTAGGTTTCTGACGATAGAGAATAGCTCTCTAGGTCTATTATATGATTTTGATAAGGTTGCTGCGTAATAATTTTTCTTCGTGTTGTTTATTGTTTCCTTATATTTTGTTAGATGGTTATTATATATTTCCTTGTGTACAGACAACTTGGATTTCCGCCATTTCATTTCAAGTTTTCTTAGTTCTCTTTTCATTTGTCTTAGTGTGTTATTAAACCATGGTGAGCTGTTTGTTTTGGTATGTGTGGTCTTTTTATTTAGATGATTATTTTTGGCTGCGTTATTGATAGTCACATTCCAGTTGTTAACAGCATCATCCAAATTAGGTGTTGATAAGAAGTAGGGGATTGTTGAATCAAGGAAGTCTGTTTCATGAAATTTTCTATATTTTGAGGTGGGGCCATTTCTTGTGTAGTTTTTGACGTTAGGGATGGGATATGTAAGGTTTATTTTGATAATAAAATGATCAGACCAAGGTGTCTCTGTACATTCAATGGAATTTGAGTTAATTAGCTTGAAGAGTATCTCAGGTAGAAGGACCAAATCTAGTGTTCCTCCTTTGATATGCGTTGCTGTTTTAATTATTTGATGGTACTCTATGTCTGCTATAGTGTCTAGAAATAATTTAGAGTCTAGTGATGGAAGTGACGGCAGGTTAAAATCGCCTAGCATGATTACAGGATTTTGTTCAGTAGAAGAGTTAAGGAGTTCAATAAGAGAATCCAGGCCATCTGTTTTTTGATCTGGGGGTCTATAGATTAAGCAGATTTTTATGGGACCGATTTTTATTAATAATGTGTCCATGTTATTAGAGATGTTTGATTGGATTAATTTGGCGTTTAATATCTTTTTTGTCATCATTAGAACTCCACCACCTTTTTTATTGGACCTGTGTTTGTAAAATGTGTCATAATTTTCTTTATCAAGTTGATTTAGATAGACGGTATCTGTTTCAGAAAGCCATGTTTCTGTGACACATAAGATATCTGGTTTTAAGTCAGTTATCAGATCGTTAAATATGGGTAGTTTATTTTTCATTGATCGTGCATTAATAAGGATGCATGATAGAGAGGATGGGTTGTTAGACCCGGTTTTCTTGTCTAATTGTTGTGGATTTGTTTGTTGTATGTGTATTAGTCTATGATAATTAATTTTTGGGTAGTTAACATGAGTGTGTCCAATATGACAGTCATTACGGGTATGTGTGTGTATTATAGGTATAGTCATGTGAGTTTTACTGTTTAAACTTAGTGATAGGTCAATAATTATTATTGCCAGTAATAAACTGGTATATGATATTCGTGTGAGCATGTTGTTTGGGTGTAGCATTTTCTATAATTGGCTCGGTAGTCTGTGGAATAGAGTTGTGATAAAATGGCTCAGTAGATAAGATAGATTCTGATAGTAATGTGGGTGTCTGGCAGCAGTAATAAACTCTGATAGAGTTAAATTGCAGTAGTGATAGTTGTAATTCTAAGTGAGTTACTGATGACAGTAAGTTCAGAGCAGGTTACTGGTGACAGTAAATCCAATGTAAAATACTGACAACAGTAAAGCGACTTGATTCAATAACACTATATCAAACGTGAGTTATTGACAGCAGTAAATTCAAAGTAAATTACTAGCAGCATATAATCAAAGTGAGATTATTGGTAACAGTAGCAAGTCTGTGAGCAATAGTAACAAGCCTATTTGTAATAGTAACAAGCCTATGGGCAGCAATAGTAACAAGCCTATGGGCAGCAATAAGACTAAGGTGAATTACTGACAACAGTAAAATGAGATAGAATTACTGATAGCAGTAGTGTGAAAGTGAATTACTGACAACAGTAATTTCAAGGTGAATTACTGACAACAGTAAGTCAAAGTAAGTTAGTTATTGATAACAGTTGTGATTTTACAGTGCATTAATGGCAATAGATACTCTGAATCATTATGTTATACTTGCGGTTTAGACTAGAAGTCCAATTATATGTGGAAGTCCTTGTTTCTATGGTGTTGAGGGCTATGTAAGTGCCACTGCCTAAGGGCCACGCCAAAGGGCCCTCAGGCGCGGGCCCGCAAGGCGCGGGTGCGCTTTGACGGTGGTGCTTTATGCCTGCAGCTCCTCTGGTCCCGATTGGACGGTGCAGTCATGTGGGTTGCTCCGGCCTGCTCTTACCTCGCCGGGGAGAGCTCTTCACGAGGCCGGAGTGATGAGAGAGGGCCGCACACGCTGACGGTGGGGCTTTATGCCTGCAGCTCCTCTGGTCCCGATTGGACGGTGCAGTCAGGTGGGTTGCTCCGGCCTGCTCTTACCTCGCCGGGGAGAGCTCTTCACGAGGCCGGAGTGATGAGAGAGGGCCACACACGCTGACGGTGGGGCTTTATGCCTGCAGCTCCTCTGGTCCCGATTGGACGGTGCAGTCAGGTGGGTTGCTCCGGCCTGCTCTTACCTCGCCGGGAGAGCTCTTCACGAGGCCGGAGTGATGAGAGAGGGCCGCACACGCTGACGGTGGGGCTTTATGCCTGCAGCTCCTCTGGTCCCGATTGGACGGTGCAGTCAGGTGGGTTGCTCCGGCCTGCTCTTACCTCGCCGGGAAGAGCTCTTCATGAGGCCGGAGTGATGAGAGAGGGCCGCACACGCTGACGGTGGGGCTTTATGCCTGCAGCTCCTCTGGTCCCGATTGGACGGTGCAGTCAGGTGGGTTGCTCCGGCCTGCTCTTACCTCGCCGGGGAGAGCTCTTCACGAGGCCGGAGTGATGAGAGAGGGCCGCACACGCTGACGGTGGGGCTTTATGCCTGCAGCTCCTCTGGTCCCGATTGGACGGTGCAGTCAGGTGGGTTGCTCCGGCCTGCTCTTACCTCGCCGGGGAGAGCTCTTCACGAGGCCGGAGTGATGAGAGAGGCAAGAAGGCAAGAAGGCAAGAAGGCAAGTGATGAAATGGCAAGTTATCACGCGAAACGGTTTAATTATCACATGATAACATCACATATCACGCGATAATGTTACGTATCATGCGCTAATTGCGCCGCTGCTATGTTACTGCCTTTTAGTAAACATACCCCTATGTTTGATAGACCCCTGGTGCTGTTTAAATCCCTCTGCTTGTGACTATTTCTTTTTTTCTTTTCTGCACAGTCTTATTCATGCATAGACTATATCTTGATATCTAAATTGATCCTTCAGGATGTTCATAGCAGTATGATTGGTCCAATATGTATATCAGATCACGCTGCAATCATCTTGGAATTCCGCCCTTGGATACAGATGGAATATAGACCATCATGGGGATTCCAGAATAACTTGTTGCTAGAAGCTTCCTTCTAGGGTAATATTGATAAAGTCATTACAGAATTACAGAATTTTTCCAAATCAATGATAATGGTCAATTGCACTTCAGAATTGTCTGGGAAGCCTTGAAGACAACCTTGCGTGGAGAGATCATCAGCTACATGTCTTGGTTACATACATCTGAGATGAAAAAATATAATATGGGTTAGAGAAAAAGATATTATGCCTTGAGGCTATAGACTCCAGGTCTGGAGATAATGTGGTGCTTCAACAATTAATTGGCCACTGCTATGAGTTTAACAACACTCTGATGCAGCAAGCGGAAAAAGAAATTTGGGTAGAGAAAATAGGCTATTATGCTGGATAAAAGAGGCAAAATGTTAGCACAGCTTTTGTGTGTTCAAAGGGAGAAGCATTGCATTGCCTCTATTAGCAAAGATGCGCAAATTCTTACCAGTACTGAAGATATATTGAAGGCATTTTCCTCTTTTTATAGGGACTTATTCTCTAGTTCCAGTGATAATAATGTTACTGAAAGAGAGTTCTTCTATCTATAGAGGGTTATCCTAAGTTGTCTAGAGAGCTAGGAGAGGCAGCGCACCTATTAACAGGGCTGTACCGAGCCAGAATTGCGCCCTGTGTGATTTGCACATCGGGCGCGTGCCCCCCCCTGCACCTCCATCCAGCCACTTTCTATTCTTATCTTGCTGCTGCCACCATCTGTTTTCTCCACAGTGGCGCCAGCAGCAGGGCAATAGCAGAAAGTGGATGGACAGAGGTGGAGGAGAGGGCATGCACTCTATGTGCTAGTCGCTGGCACATTAAGCAGATCTGTCCCTCCCTGCTCTGACGTCGTGTCAGAGGAGGGAGGGACCAGACCCACTTAAAGTGCCGTGAAAAGGCTTAAGGGGCACATTTTGGATGCCTGTTGTTGCTCTGCCGCTGCTGAGAAAAGAAAAAGAGGCGCAGCAGGGCAACAACAGGCAGCCAAAATGCACCCCTTAAGCCTCTGTGCCCTGTGCAGCCCCACTGCTCGCACAGGGTTAGATATGGTCCTGCCTATTAAAATAGAGGAAATTTATCAGCTATTAAAAGCCTCCCCAGAAATAAGACTTCAGGGCCTGATGGGTTTACTGTTGAATTTTACACTTGATTTGCAACAATATTAGCCCCTAATCTGCAAAAAATTATATCAAAAGTTATTATCTCATCCGATATCATCATCCAATGTAGTTCTATTAGCAAAACCGGGTCGTGATCCCAGTTTAGTGGGCAATTATAGACCCATCTCATTGCTGAATGTGGAGGGGATTGCTACTGCTTTTTGAAAAGATGCTCTAGCTCTTCAGGCTAGGATTGAGACTTTAGAGAACTATGCTAGCTATTCTAATTTGTGCATTATTAATTTTCTATGTTCTTCAGTTATAAGTGCTAGAGAGTTGTTCAAACAATATTTATTGGAGGTATTTGGCATATTGGCTGATTCCCATCTGCCAGTGGCAAAGATGTATTATTTCCCTACTGGGAAAAGTACTCCTAGGGGTATGTTTACTAAACCGTCCTAATGTTACCGGCGCTAATTGCAGCGATAATGTGAAGAATGCCATATAAGGAGTGGGCATTTTGGTCTTAAGGTAGCAAGAATCTGTATCGCACGATAGTGGGCGCTGTGGTACATTAACGCGTGTTAACCCTAATTCATGCCAGTGCAGTGGTAGACGCAATAAAGATGTAGCTCACTGGTTACTGCAATGACTGCAGAGGCAGAGGTCATGGGTTCAATCCCACAGTGGTGTTATTTAATAAGGCTGTCTGAGACATTTTATTTTATTTTAAATCAGTGCTGCCAGCAAAAACACCCTCACAGTGCCATAACTTAAGGTGCCGCATAAGGCGCCCCATTGGGCACATTATAAAGTGCCCTGTCCGCCAAGGCACCCTATAATGTGCCCTATAGGGCACTTTATAGGGCACCTTATAGGGTGCTTTATAGGGCACCTTATAGAGTGGTTTATAGAGCGCCTTATAGGGCGTCTATGAGGCACCTTAGGCTATGGCACTGTGAGGGTGTTTCTGCTGGCAGCACTGATGTAAATGAAAAGGAAAAGTCACAGACAGCAATTGTAAATAACACCACTGTGGGATCAAACCCAAAACCTCTGCCTCCACAGTCATTGAAGCAACCAGTGTGCTACATCTCTATAGTATCTAAAACACCGCTGGCTGGCTACAGAAAGACTGCAGGTCACCACACAAACTGTCTGATGTGGTTACCAGGATAGGGTAAACTCACCAGTACCCATGATGCACTGCGCATGCAGAACAGCAGTCTACATCTGATCACAGGATGGAGTATGCGTCTCTACAGCACCTCAGACAGGTAGTGGGAACTGACCATGTGGGCTACTGGCACAGAGTAGCTACAGACCGTGACATTGTGTGGTTCCTGTGCTCACCCTGAGGATGAGGTGGGGGGCCCAGCACCAGGTCGGCGGCACCTGGCATGGCTGAGATAGGTTGCACTGCAGGTCCCCATCAGTGCCAGTGTGTGATGAGTAGTCCCCGCAGACACACCTAGCCTACATCTGTGTCCATCTGTATTTCCCAGTCACGTCTAGGCCTTGTGGATTATGATGCACCCAGAATAGTGCATATCCTGTGCACTGTTCCCTCTAAGCTGTGCGCGTGTGCGCGCGCACACACCTCGCCGAGCGAGCGCACATACTTTACAACAGAGCGCACAAAAATTACGGCTCTGATTCTGATAGAAAACACAGACGTCTTAAAAATTTCCCGCTTCATTTAGTAATTGTCTATTTTCATTTAATTTGATTAAAATCAGTGTGATGTACATACTGTATTCTGATGTGTAGTCAAATTTTAAAGTATATAACTCCGAGTGTCGTTATGTGGCGCACAAAAATTTAACCTTCCTTCAAAAGCTGCACACAGCTGATATTTTATGCGCACACAGCCTACAGAAAATTAGAGGGAACATTGATCCTGTGTGGGTACCATGGTCACATGTTATAAGTGAAGAGTGATGTTTGGACCCCAAAGTGGATTAAGTAGCACCACCCAACCCGCCCTCTCTGGTCAGGATGGGGTATAATGGTGGCAGTAGAGGGGAATGGGCACCCTACAGAGCAGTCAATGCAGATCTGTATGCATCACATTGGGCAGTACGCCTGGAACAGCTCAGCTGCCCCCACCCCTATCTGACATTCACCAGCAGAGAGCATAGGCAGCCTACATCCACCACACCATGCAAGGTGCTCCAGCCATACACATGCTAACTGCAGATAGTCTGCTAGCTAGCACATGGTGCAAGTTCTTGGAGAAACTGTGTGCACCCAAAACTGGGATGTGAGCACACACAACAAGCAGATATGTCAGTGATTGGGCCCCAGAAAAGTGAACCCAGAAACATCACTTGAGAGAAATACTATATAGCACTATGGGGGAACCTAGCCATGCCATGGTCACTGCTCAGTCAGGGTAAGAGTGACCCCCCCCCCCCAGCATGACATGCTGTGGCCACCCTGTCCATGCAAGTGGTGGCTGGTCACTACAATGTCCCAGCCATTGCCCTGTGCCCTGTGCAGATGCTTCCTGCCTAGGCCGCCCTGTCCGATCCATACCCACAGTACCCTGCTCCTCATTATGCACATTGTCAGGCTAATACTGGAAACAGTGCAAGCATTGTGGGCTCAGGAAGGTGTAGGCAGCCACATAACACTGAATAGACATATGCACACTCCCACACCTATTTCAGCATTGGGCAAATATAGAGGTGGTTGGCAGCCCTGGCCGCCACACCAGTCCTGGGCACAGTGCAGGCATTGCTATGGTACTCAATACCGTTAGGGTCACTCCCCGGGGTGTTGAACACTGTCAATACCAAAACCTGAAACACACTCCACAGATAGCAGAAAGGTTGCTATGATGGATCTCTGTCAACAAATTGTGTTTAACCTAGAATTTGTTATCTGACATTAATCATAGCAACCTTTTGATATATGTGGAATGTGTTCCCAAGTTTAGGACGGCATTGCTAAGGTATGCAGGTGCTAGTATTGGGAGATGCTGCTCCGCACAGGGCCCAACAGCCTGACTCTCCATGAGGCGTTGAATAGTGGAGCCTGTGGGTGTGGGTGTCTGTGCCGCTGCTCTAGGGAAGAGATTCCCAACTCCGGTCCGGGTGGGCCAAACACGGTTCAGGTTTTATTTATTTATTTATTCTTTACTTCCATACCACCCCTTCCAAAGATCAAGGGCGGTTTACAGGGAACAAATTAACAATTTTACAGTTTTCATGATGTCCCTAATGAATATGCATGATACATTTGCATACAATGGGGTTGGTGCATGTAAATACATTCCATTCATATTTATTAGGGACATCCTGGCAACCTGAATGGTGTTTGGCCCTCCAGGACTGCAGTTGGGAAATTCTGCTCTAGGGATTGCACATGTGTATGGTGTATGTGCTTTGTAGGGTAAAATATAGGCGTTTATGGCGTGTTTCTTTTATCTGCAATAAAGGTTCCACCTTTATTACCACGGTTTAGTACTGTGTAAAATGTGGGGACATGGTCTGCTGGATCCACAGCTAGGACTTGAACCTGTGACCTTCTGCTCCTGAATATACTGGCTTTGTGTACTGCAGCAAACTGTTGCAGCAGAGACAGATCATTCCCCAGGGATACCATGACTGTTCGTCAGACAGACCTTGTCTGTTGCAGTGCATGACACCCACCTGCACAGGGCTTGGCCTTGGTGTGTTGTGGGCAGATGCCACTGCCCCCTCTACCACCAGCAACCCCCCCCCCCCCCGCCACCATGCTGACATGCCCTTATGCCAGTGGTGCTGGTGGTGTGCAGTCCCAGGCCATCCAGTGTGCCAGTAGGCGGCTACCTATGGTGCGTGATATGGAGTAGGGGCGCCTGCATAGACATCCATGCTCCCCCTGGCACCACCTGCCAATGTTATGTGCCCTTTGGAGTACTTGCTGGGTAATGTCCATTGTGGCACTGTGGGACACGCACTCGTGGACATGTTTGCCCTTGGTTAGTTGCTGTCTTGCTGGTTTTCCGTTTCTACATTCATATGTGTCACTTGGGCATCTGTCTAGTCCACCCTGTGCCCCAGCTGCCCCACTGCATGCCCCACTGCATGTCCCGCCTGCAGCCCCCTGTACCCCATTTACACCATCACCCCATTTCCTATGTGGCCACTCTGCTGTTACATAAGAACATAAGATATTCCATACTGGGTCAGACCAGGGTCCATCAAGCCCAGTATTCTGTTTCCAACAGTGGCCAATCTAAGTCATATGTACCTAGCAGTTTCCCCAAGAGACACAAATTCCACAATGCTTGTACTGGGTCAAGCATTGATATCTTCGGTCACTTTTTAATAATGGTTTATGGACCTTTCCTCCAGGAACTTGTCCAAACCTTTTTTAAACCCAGCTACACTAACAGCCTTTACTACATCCTCCGGTAACAAATTCCAGAGTTTGATTACACGTTAAGTGAAAACGTGTTGCTGCACATGGAATGCCACTTAGGCAAGCTGCCCACTATACACCACAGCAAACGCTCATCAACACTATCAATGTTGGAACATTCACTTTGTAGGGGGAATCAGAATTGACCCTTCCAAAGGTGACATTTTCCTTTTTATTCTTTATGGGTAGTGTTGATTACCATTTATCAATGTTCTTTCTATTGGCCAGTTCGGTGTTCTGTATTTCCATTTTGGTTCTGGTCATTATCTCTCTGTTTTTTGCATGTTTTGTTACTGCACATGTATCACTACTATCACTGTTCTTGGTCTCCCTGCCTTTGCTGCACATTGCTGACTAAAATGGTTTCTCTCTCCTTCACTTTTGCCTCTAACACAAGGTTTTCACTCGCGCTATTTTTTGGACCTTCATTTCACGGCGATAGTGTGCCTGGAGCCTCTCCCCACCCACTCTCTGCCCATTGACCCCTTCTCTCCGCCCCTGGGGAGCCTTACTCCACCCTCTGGGGAGCCTTACTCCACCCTCAGCGCACCTTACCACCACAGCAGACATTAACGCGCAATACGTGACGTTATCACACGGTAATGCGCCATTATCACATGATAATGTCGCAGCTCCGACGTTAACGTCGTTTAGTAAACATACCACCTAGTGATGTGGAGATCCCTGGAATTCATCCTGTGGAGTCTCTAGATGGCTCTGCACTATTGGAGTCTTCAGATGTTGAGACTTTCAGCTCTGCTACTTTGCTAGTATCATTTTTTCTCCCTTCATACCAGGAATGGTTTCTTGGGGTTTATTTTTGTAAGAAATGTATCCCTTTCAAAAGGTTTAATGTCTGGATTTTTCCCGGACAACAGAACGGCAAAGGAAGGAGTATCTTCTTCTCCTTCCAGGTGTGCAACAGTTGGGTGGGCAATTTTTTCTAAAGTTCCCTTACAAATGCTCGATTAAACTTCAGTCTATTTCCTATGGGTTTTTTTTTAACCATTCAACTGTTGGTGCTCTTGGAGGCATGTAGAGATAATATGGGTAGTGATCCTCCCACTGTATGATAGGATGAGATATCTTGGCTAGCACCTGTCTTATTTCTTGCACTAGTGGATTTATGTTTATTGCCTTTTTGTTCTTCTCCCCTATTGAGGGCTGGGGTAAGGGTCAAATTGTATGCCTCAGGGAATTTTTTTTAGTTTATTATTCCTTGATTTTTCATGTTTGTCCCCTTATTTCTTCAAGTATTGTACTATGCTTGATTTATTGTTAAAAGGATAAATATTAAATTTAAAAAAAAAGATAAATGGTGGGAAACATTTTTGGAAGGGATGGATAGAAAAAGGAATTTACCGTATAGGTCAAGTGCTGAGAGATGGAGCAGTCACAAGCTCAGAGTACCTGATATCAACTTTTGGGCTATCACCATCGCAGGCTCAAAAAATTAGTTAGTTGAACCTGACACAGGATACACCCTGGTCTCAAGAGATTTATCCATCTTCAGACTTGCCTTCTCTATGCTATGAGGTTAGAGTCAGAGGACAAATTACATCAGAGTATTATAGTTTATTAAATGAACATAAAAGCTATGCCCTTTCGAAGTTATCTAGAATTTGGGAGTTTAAAACAGAGATTGTTAGGGATAATATCAAGTGGAAAGCCTTCTGGAGACGTCAGACGCTCATTCTATCCAGTAGTCATTCACAATCACTTTATTTTCTTGCCCATCAGGCCTTCTGGATCTCACTGTGATTACACATGCAGGTCTTCTTCAAACAAGCAAATGTTGGCGTTGCTCCATTGATGTTGAGACCCTGACACATATGACATATAATTGCCCCCCAGTCAAGGCTTTCTGGGATGAGGTTTGGAAGTACATACGTGAAATCTTAAAATTGAAGATCGATATATCCCTGGGAATAGTTGTGCTCCACTTAATTTGTTTAAATAATGTCCTTTCAAAGTATGAGAACTTCCTACTTGATATAATGCTTTCAATAGCTATACAACATATTTTGAGCAACCAGAAAAATTCTGTTGGCCTAAATGCCACATTTTGGTGGCATTCAATATGCTTAACGTACAAGATGGAGGGTGCTGCTTCAATATCTCCTGGAAATATATTTAAAGTTGAGAGGATATGGAGAAGGCTTGATCATTTTTTTTATCTGACAGATAATGGTTGTGCTTTTTCTTTTCTTTTATATTTAATTATTCTACATTGAAAAATTGTAATTGTAATGTATTTAATAGTTTCCTGTATGTGCTTATTGCTATTCTTGAAATTCAAAATAAATTGGGGGAAAAAAAGTAACAGTACCTGAAAAGAAAAGTAAAAATAAGAATGTAATGTAGTATTGTTTCTGGAGTTGTGCTTCTCCATGAAAAACAATAGGAAATATCAGCATTATTTCCTATTCCATTTTCTTTCATTTTCTATATAAAACAAAAAAATGTCTTTGTTTTTTTCTTTTGTTTTGTTCTTCTGACAGTCCTCCTGCCTAAACCAAAAACAAGAGAGCAAAAATGAGGAGGAGGAGGAGGAGGGGGGGTGGGGGGGGGAGGAGTGGGTGGGGGAGGAGGTGGGTGGGGGGGGAGGAGTGGGTGGGAGGGGGAGGGGGTGGAGGGGGTGGGTGGGAGGAGGAGGAGAGGGTGGGTTGGGGGGGAGGAGTGGGAGGGGGGAGGGGGAGGAGGGGGTGTATGGACCCATAGGCAGATCATGTACCACCACACAACCCAACCTCTGGGGCTCAGGGTGGGAAATAGGATCACCCACCAATAGATCCACAGTCTACCTCCCTGCAATGGTAGCAGTAGAGGGGACCATCAACCCCAGTCCTCCTGGGAAACAGACAGAGCAGTACACATCCATAACGCAATAGCAGAAAGACAGCAGGCCTGGAAATGCTCAGCTGCCCCCCACCATTATCTGACATTCTCCAGCAGCAAGCCTCCAGCCGCTGCACCCTGCAAGGTGTTCCAGCAAGACACATACTAGCTGCAGACAGTCTGCCAGCTAGTCCATAGTGCATGGTCCTGGAGAAAATGCATGTACCCAGAACGGGGATGTCAGCATACACACCAAGCAGATAAGTCAGTGATTGGGCCCCAAAAGAAAACCCAAAAATATCTCATGAGAGAAATGCAATATAGCACTATGGGGGAACCTAGCCATGCCATGGTCACTGCTCAGTCAGGGTGAGAGTGACCTCCCAGCAGGACATGCTATGGCCACCCTGTCCGTGCAGGTGGTGGCCAGGCACTACAATGTCCGAGCCATTGCCCTATGACGTGTGCAGATGCATCCAGGCCAGGCCACCCTATCCAGGCTATTCCCACAGTACCTTGCTCCTCATTATGCACATTGGCAGGCCAATACTGGCAACAGTGCTAGCAGTGTGGGCTGTGGAGGGTGTTGGCAGCCACCACACACTGGATAGACAGACACACACTCCCCACACCTATGCCAGCATTGTGCAACTATAGAGGTGTTGGGCAGCCCAGGCCACCACACCAGTCCTGGGCACAGTGCAGGCATGGCTATGGTACGTAATGCTGTAGGAGTCACTCCCCAGGTTGGTGAATACTGTCAGACACAAGACTTGTAGCACACTCCACAGCCATCAGAAAGGTTACTATGATGCAGCTCACTCAGGAAATTGTACTTAACCTAGGAATTGCTATCTGGCAGTAATCATAGCAACCTTTTGATATCTGTGTACCATATTCCCAGGTTTAGGGTGGCATTACTAAGGTATGCAAGTGCTAGTATTGGGAGATGCACGCAGAGCCCAAAGTCCTGCCTCTCCAGGAGGCTTTGGATAATGGGGCCTGTGGGTGCGGGTGTGTCTGCCCCTGTTGGCTGCTGCTTTACGGCAGAGGTTCCCAACTCCAGTCCTGCGGTGCCAAACAGTGTTCGGGTTTTCATGCTGTCCCTCATGAATATGCATGAGATACATCTGCATACCATGGGGGTGGCGCATAGAAATGCAGCACAGGCATCTTTATCAGAGGCAGCATGGAACCAGAATGGTGTTTGGCCCTCCAGGACTGCATTTGGGAGACTCTTCTCTAGGTAATGTGCATGTTTATGGTGTTTGTGCTCTGTAGAGTAAAATGTAGGTGTCTTGGGCATGTTTACATCATCTGCAATAAAGGTGCTGTCTGTATTAGCACGTTGTAGTAGTGGGTAAAATATGGGGACTGGGTTGGCAGGAACCACAGCTGGGACTTGAACCTGTGACCCTGTTTCTGAATACCCTGGTTTTGTGCACTGCACCAACTTGTTGTCACAGAGTCAGTACATTCCTTGGTGATACCATGACTGTTCATCAGACAGGGCCCTTCTGTTGCAGTACACGGCACCCACCTACACAGGGCTAGGCCACGGTCTGCTCTGGGCAGCTGCCGCTGCCCCCTCCACCGCCAGTATCCCTCAGCCACCATGCTGACATGCCCTTCTGCTGGTGGTGCTGGTGGTGCGCAGTCTCAGGCCATCCAGTGTGCAGGTAGGCGGCTGCCTATGGTGCGGGTTCTGGGGTAGGGATGCCTGCATAGACATCCACGCTCCCCCCAGCCCCACCTGCCAATGTTCCGTGCCCTTGGGGGTAGCTGTTGGGTACTATCCCCTGTGACACTGTGGGAAACACACTTGTGCCCATGTTGGGCCTTCAGCAGTTGCTGTCTGGCTGCTCTGCTCTTTCAGCATTCGTATGGGCCACCTAGGCATCACCCTAGTTCGCACTGTGGCCCAGCTCCACCACAGCATGTGCCGCCTGCGGCCTTCTGTATCCCCTTCTCCGGCATCTGTCCAGTTGCCGTTCCGACATGCCCGCCCTGATGTTGCGGGACATGTGCACGCCATAGGAACCCTGTCTAATGGTGGGGAAAACCCTGAGCAGCGCTATTTCACTGTGGGCTCATTCACCTTGTATGGGGGCAGAGTATAGACCCTTCCACGATTTATATCCTTTCTATGGAGCTTACTCGGGGGGGGAGGGGTTGATGTTTCTCATTGATACCACTATTGGCCAGCTTGGTTATGTTTTTTTTACAGTTTGTTGGTGTCATTTTCAGTGTTTATGTGCCCTTTTGTTCTGTGCACATGTATCACACTTATCACTTTTTTTTGGTTTCCCTGCCTGGGCTGTACATTGCTGACACTGAAATGGTTTCTCTCCCCTGTAATTTGCATTTAACGGCAGGTTTTCAATCGCGTTTGGATTCAGCTCTTCATATCAGCGCGTTATTGTGAAGGGAGCCTCTCCCCGCCCACTCTCCACCCACTGACCCCCTTCTCTCCGCCCTCTCTCCACCTTCTGCGATGTTTTACCGCGCTGCGGAGCTTTACGATCGTTAATGTTGGTTAACGCGCGTTATGTAATGTTAACAATCGTTAGCACATCATAACGCGCGTTATGATGTGCTAACAATCGTTAACGTTACATAATGTGCGTTATGTAACGTTACCGCAGTTTAGTAAACATCCCCCTAATACTCACAACCCACAAACCAGAAACAACTAACGCCCTCTTCAAAACCTCTGTACCATACCCTACCTAAACTACAAGCATCACCATAAAAACATCCACAATCAATACAAATATGGCAACCTCCAGACAAATAACAAAAATGATAATCCTCTCTTATATACTAATAGCCTCATCCATGATGATCCATGGACTAAACCCCTTACATACCTACACCATACCCACAATATATAACCCAAACAGATATCTATACACTTCCCACCATAATATTGCACACAGCCACAAAGTAAACCACAATAGAATGATTAGCATATGAATAAACTCAACTCTCCCAACAGATGCCAATATGATACCCCCTAAGCCTGAATACATTACTTGTTATCTGGTCAATACCAGATCAATAAAAAATAAAATTCCAATATTCCAGGACCTTGTTGCCGAACACACCCCTGACATCATCTGCATCACTGAGACCTGGTTAACGGAAACTGACACAGTCACTATCAATCAATTGAAAAGTCCTGGATATGAAATATTCCACTCTCATAGATCCTCAAAAAGAGGAGGAGGTGTACTTATCATCTCAAAAGACTCACTGAAACCATCCTTAAAATCCTCCGATAACATAGACAATATAGATACTTTCACCATAAACATAAAACAAACTCAAATATGTTTAATCTAGAGACCACCCGACCCAAGACCTGACAACCTGAACAGAATAATGGAACTCCTAGGCACTGCCTCCCATACCTGATCTTACTTGGTGATTTTAATATACTCTCCTTGTCACAAAAACAAACACAAACTTTCTTAAATTCCATTGAAGACATGGTCTACAAACAAATCATAAACAAAAACACACATTAGAAAGGGAATACCCTAGACCTGATCTTCCTACCTAACCACCTAAACAACACATACGATCCTTCCACTCTAGAAATCCAACCTAACCCATGGTCAGAACATCACATCATAAAAGTCAAAATCCCCGTCCATAACACCATTTCAAATATACCCTCTCACCATCATCTTTCTAACAGATTCAAGAAATTCAACAAGGACGACTTCTTGAATCAATCAATCCAACACCTCCTTGACAACCCAACAAACATTGACAACGCCGTCACAATCTGGAATGCCACCATTGCTAATGCATTCAAATCACACACACACACACACACACAAATAAAACAAACAAAGAAAAAACAAAATGCCCCATGGTTTCAACCAGAATTAAAACAGCTAAGAGCAAAACTATGTAAAGCTGAACGCAAATGGTGTCAGTCAAAAACTAACACCCTCCAATCCATCTACTTAGATACTCTTAAAACATACAAAGAATGTATCAACATACTTAAGAAAAACTACTACTCTAACCTGCTAAATAAATCCCTTAATCGCCCAAGAGAACTATTTAGCATTATTCAATCTCTAACTAACCTTAGACTCTAGCCAACTTCTATATGAATAAACTAAAACAAAAATCATCCCCTTATCCACACCTAAATACCACTCTCCCTGAACATATCACACATTGGACATTCTTCTACCCAATATAAAAAGACGTATTAAAAACATTTTTGCCAAACTAAATACTACAACCTCTTATCTTGATCCATACCCAGTACACTGGATAAAATCCTCACTAACCGAATTAACTACATTCATTCTCCCTATCATCAATCTCTCCCTCAAGAACAGGTTCCTACCAGCCTCCCTTAAACATGCTCAAATCCACCCCATCCTGAAAACCAAATCCAGTGACAAATCCTCCCTGTCATGCTACAGACCTATCTCAAGCCTCCCACTCTTAGTGAAACTAACCGAAAAAACTGTCCAAATCCAATTACAGGACCATATCAACTCCACAGCCCCCTTAGACGAACAACAGTATGGGTTCTGCCCTTACCACAGTGTGGAAACATTCCTTACAGTTCTAATTGACACCCTGGCAAGAGGAAATGACAACTCCAAACATACATTTCTGCTCATTTTCATCAACATTACAGTGGCTTTTGACAGCATCAACCACCACATAATGCTATACAGACTACAACAGATCGGAATATCAGACACCGCATTTAAATGGTTCGCCTCATACTTATCTGACAGAACACAAGAAGTCAGAATAGAACAACAAATCTCAGACACCTATAAACAAGAGCAAGGTCTCCCCCAAGGCTCAGCCCTTTCCGCCCTCCTCTTTAATCTATACCTAACAACCAATATGTTCTATCTTTAAAAAATTCTGCATACATTATCATATTTACGCGGCTGACATAATGATCTATATCCCATGGGACAGTCAGAACCCCCCAACCAAACTTCTCACAGACTGCTTCTTTGAAATAATGAACTGGCTTGAGAACCACAACCTCTATATCAACTTCACAAAAACAGAGGCCATGTATGTCACAAGAAACCAGAGCTTCTCTCCCCCCCCCCCCAACTTCAATCACAATCAATCACATTAACATACCAGTTAAAAACGAAGTCAAGTATTAATTATTGATCGCTCCCTCAACCTTACATCTCATATTACTCAAACAACCAAAAAGACCCAGCTGCGAATTAACGCGGCCGGGCACAGGCACGCAGTGGTGAGCCGAGGGTTGGGGGGAGGGGCGGGGGGATGGCAGAGGGGGGGCGGGCAATGAGCCGCATGTAAAAGAGCGTGCCCAGCGCTGTCGCGGCCTCTTTGCTGCTCACCCCCCCCCCCTTCCTGGAGGAAGCCGGACAAGACTGCAAGAAATTTTGACGAGGCCGCAGCCAACAAGAGTGACGAGCGAGACCGCCGAAGCTACTTACAAAAAAGAAAACAAACTAAAATGCAAGTACCTTAATTATGCACAATTATTGTAGCGCGGAAAGAGAGGGCATGAGCCGTGAGGGCCAAGGAGCAGGGTAGCAGCGTGGCAAGAACGGGCCGGGAGTCCCCGGTAGCACTGTCGCCGACGCGTCCGGTGCGGGGGGGGGGGAAGAAAAAAGCTAGCCAGCGAGTGGAGATAGGAGGCTGAGAAGGCGGGCAAATGATGCAAGGGCAGCCAGCATCTTACCTGCGCGGCACATGGAAGGAAGGGTGGGAGAGATGCTGGGCTGTACGCGGCCACAATGCTCCCAGACACGTGGCCAAGTGCCGATAGAGAACCGATAGGCTATGCAGTGCATTATCACATTAAAAAAAAAAAAAAGAGAGGGGGCAGCCAGATACCGATAGATGGAGAGCAGCCCAGAGGGTACTTTTTTTTTTTTTTCTTATTGCTAGGGGGAGGGTCAGATAGCAGGGGTAGGAGCAGCCAAGTGGGTTCTTCTTATAAAAAAAAAAAAAAAAAAACATCTAAACGGCTGCAGAGCAATGTTAGAAGTGGAAGCAGAAAAGCAATGGAGTTGGTGAATGAAAGCGTAAGGCTGCCATCTAATGGACAAAGGTGGTACTGCAGACTGTGGGGATGCCTTTTTATTATGTGCTGATATGGAAAACTCATAAGGGAGAAATTGTACTTAAGCTATACTGTGAAATGTGGGGAATGTATGTTGTCACAGAGCAGACTCTCTAGAGCCCCCTGTGGAGCTAAAAAACATTACTCCTCAAGTAAACAGTGACGTGTGGAGAGAGCACATGACACAAGGGTATCAGAATGAGTATAAGGGAGTGAGGTCACAAGCCTGGAATTATCACCCAGCCAGTAGGGAGGCAAGGAAGGTCCCACCTGACCCCAATAGGCTAGGGTGTGGTGCAGCTGGGGATTACGTAAATAATCAGCACAGCTCACAGAAGAGGGAAGCAGAGAGAGCTGAGGAACCTGAGAGACGAAGGAGATTAAGAGAATCAAAGCAACCAAGAGAGTTGAAAGACCCAAGGAGAAAGGATATTCCCAGGCAGAGGAGATATCCAGAGTGGGAAGGACACAGACATCCCAGGTCTCTACAGCAAGGCAGAAGGCACTGGCTGAATGAAAGTCTGAGTGAGTCTGATGAACAATTAAGTGAAAGAGATGAGCAACTGAATTCAGACAGGGACAGTGTATGCAGCAGCCTTGATAGAAGCTATGCCCTAAGACACAAGTTACAAGCTAGGAAAAGCTATTCTGAGCCAGAGAGGAGAAATGCTAAGCTGAGCTATGAGAGGCATTTGTATGAGAAACAAAAGCCCTATAATGCTAACTTAATGAAAGCAGGAAAACTCCAGAATCTGGGTTACAGACAGAATATAGAACAAAGCTTGTTACCTGTGAGAGAGAACCCTTCAGAGGGATATAACTGGCATAAGCCTTCTCAGAAACTGCCGTTGGAGACAACAGCTGTTTGCAAAGCTCCTGTTAAAACAAAACCCCGAACAAAGGTTCCACTCTCTAATAGCTGGGCAGCTAACTGCTTTACTCTGCCTGATAACCAGAGGCAGAGGAAAGGCTCCTGGTTGAGCAACTCCAGAGAATATGGTAAAACCAAACAGATACATTCTGTAGAGAGTCAAGTACGTCACAAGCTGGAAAGTTTGTTGAACAAGCTACCTCAGGAGAGAAGTGACGAAGCATCTGTACCTGACAGTGTTCCCATGCAGTATGAGCCTTATGTAATAGAGGATAACACTGAATTGCCTGTTGAACAGATGGACTGTAGTTTGATACTAGCTGACCAAATAGAGTCTCTCAGATAGAAGGCTGAACCACTCCAGAGAAGCCTTTATCTGGAAACCTGACAAGCTGTATTTCTGTTTCCATTCATATTTTGTTTGCTGAAAGGAAAGCTATTTTTGTTATAGTTCCTTTTTGTTTACCCGAGAAGGGTCATGTTGATTTGATTGTTATACTTTTGAAAGAATCCTACGGGACGGGGAATAAAACCCAGTTAAACCGATTTCGGTGTCACAACTTATTTGTGTACTGGCAAGGACTATAAATATTGAAAAGGCCAGTACTTTACACCCGGGTGCAGTACCAGCTGTGACCAGCAGGAGGCGCTGCACGACAAAGGGGTGACAATGTATATGAGAATGTTTAGATAAGTGATATAGATATGTATGGATATATAGAAGGATTTTTAGGGATATAGATAGCTCTAGATGTCTATGTAGGGTCAGAGGAAATGTGTAGAGCACGGGATTAAAGCAAGCATCCTGAATGATAGTAATTTAGATTTTCCATTGCCTCTGCATAGTAATTCTATCCTAGTTGAGAGATGCCGAGAAGGGAGACACCAAAGGCTTCCAGGCCACGATGCGCCAAGGCACCACCGAAGGCGGCAGCGGCATCAAAAGCACGGGCAGCTGCCGGTCCAAACACGAGAGGAGGGATGCAGAGGGCTAGCCGCGATGCAACCGCCTCCGCAGCAACAGTGAAGCCCCGCCACAGTAATAGGAAGATGGTGCCACAGCAACTGAAAAACTCTGCCCCGCCACAGAATCAAGAGCTAGACGACCTGCTCCAGATGGTCCGGGATCAGGTTACGCAACACGGCCTGAACTCAGTAAAACAACGGCTGGGAGCACCGGGCTCTACGAACGATGAAGTGCCGTCGACGAGCGGCAGCTCGACCACACCCAACTCAACACATGGTAGGTTGGGGTGCAAAAAGGGGGCGCCAGAGCTATCAACGTCATCATCTGATGAGTCCAGTTCGGACAGTGAGAGGGACATAGAATGGGCAGATGTGATGCGATATGCATTAAAGAAAGTTAAGAGGAAGAAGAGCTCAAAACAACCCAATCCCCTCAGACAGGCTTGGTCAGGGCAAGGTCAGAGGGGCGGGGACCGCGCATGCATGCCAGCGGGAGCGGCCCAAAGAACGCAGATGGATTGACGCGACACCAGCCGTGACCCACGCTGCGGGCTGAGCTCCCTGGCCGTGTCGGTACCCAAAAAGATAAAGAAGAGGATTTGGAGGAGGGAGTATATTGACATATTCTCTCTCCTGCTCAGGGATCAAGATGATGAGTCAAACAGTGGAAAAGATAAGGATAAAAGAAACGAGAGGGAGCAGAAACCTAAAATTCCCAAATCCATTAACAATTGGGTGACAACATTCCACGTCTTTATGAGCATGGTGATGGAGAGAGAACCTGAAGCAGGGCCATTCCTGACCCGGTACCTGGACACGATCACCAGGGCACATAAACAATACGGGGCATGGGCCTGGCTGAACTACGATGTGAAGTTCAGGAGGAATATGGCCGACGATCCCACCCTAGCATGGCACCATAGAATCCTGGACATGTGGACGGAGGAAATGGCGCCCAACAGGCCTTGGTGTCAGGACGGGCTGCAGCAGCCGCAGTCGAGCACACAATGGCAACAGCCCTTTCATAACATACAATGGCGGCAGGCCAATCAGTTCCCTGGGAAACGGCCATGCCGACAGTACAACGCAGGGAGTTGTACATGGCAGCCATGTAAATTCAAGCTTTCCTGCGCAGTATGTGGAAGTGGACACCCTGCCTTCACATGCAGGGTTTCAAGGGAGGCCAAGCCTTTCAGAGCAATACAGCAACGATCCGCCGAAGGGGTTGGCTTCAACACCCATCAGACTTGAGCCTATGCGGCCATGGCTTAGAGCATACCCTAAGCGGGAAATAGCTATCAGTATAGCCGATGGCTTTTCTCATGGTTTCCGCATCCCATCCCTAATTTTGATGAAAAGAGCACAAACGAGCTTACTTAATAACCCACCATCTGTACAAAAGCACAACGAGATCGCCCGCAGCAAGATAGCAAACAAATTGGGTATGGGGAGGGTAGCTGGTCCTTTCCATTCGCTCCCATTCAAGGACATGGTAGTCTCCCCATTGGGGGTCATACCCAAAAAGGAGCAGGGACAATTCCGGTTAATCCATAACCTATCAAACCCGGAGGGACAGTCAGTCAACGATTATATTGATCCGGCATTATGCTCGGTAAAATATGCAACCATGGATCAGGCAATTAGGCTCATACGAAGCAAGGGGCCGCAAGCACAACTAGCGAAGGCGGACATCGAGTCTGCATTCAGGTTATTGCCAGTGCACCCTGAATCATTTCCAATACTGGGATTCATGTTCAATGGGGAGTTCTACTATGACAAATGTTTGCCCATGGGATGCGCAATATCATGCGTCTATTTCGAACAATTTAGTTCATTCTTACACTGGGTAGTTGAAGACCTAGCAGGCCCCAATACGGTGGTGCATTACCTAGACGATTTCCTATTCGTGGGAAAAGACCGTGCTGACTGTAAAAGGATATTGGATATCTTTAAGCAGACGGCGCGAGCATTTGGGATCCCGTTAGCAAAAGAGAAGACCGATGGCCCAAAAGGGATCATCACTTTCCTGGGTATACAACTAGATGTGCCGGCACACAGGTCGCACCTGCCAGCTGAAAAAGTGCTGAAGTTGAGAAAAGATATGCAAGTTCTGCATAGCCAGCGAAAAGCGACACTCCAACAATTTTAGTCAATGCTGGGCTTACTATGCTTTGCATGCAGGGTGATACCCATGGGGAGGGTGTCCTGCCGCCGCATGACATGGGCAACAAAAGGTATCGCAAAAAGATACCATCGCATCAGGGTCACCAAGGAAATACGGGAAGACCTACAGGTCTGGCTTCAATTCCTTCACACCTTCAACGGCCTTGCTTTTTGGCAAGCGCTCCCAGTATCTAATGCCGAACTTGAATTCTTCACCGATGCATCGGGAGGGAATGGTTTCGGCATATACTATAAAGGGGCATGGTGCTCCGAGACATGGCCCGTGGAGTGGCAGGCGGATGGAACCACCAGGGATATCACTTTCCTGGAGCTTTTCCCGCTAATGGTAGCCCTCTGTATCTGGGCCCCGGAGCTCGCCAACAGGGCGATCACCTTCCATATTGATAACCTATCGGTGGTGTGGGCGGTGAACAGGATGAGAGCTAAGACGCCAAAGGTAGTGGCACTATTAAGGCGAATAGTGTTGCTGTGCCTGGCGCATAACATAACCCTTAGAGCTGAGCACATTGAGGGCAAGAATAATAACATTGCCGATGCGCTTTCTCGTTCTAAGATCTGGCTTTTTCACCAGCTAGCGCCCGAGGCCGACGCGGACAAGACGGCGGTGCCCGATCAAGTCTGGGAGTATGGTCCACCGAGATATGGGAGCTCCTGTTAGACGCCTTAGCGGAGAATATCCGGCGCAGATACCTGGCAGCATGGGAACACTATCAAACATTTTGCAGAGAGAATGTCATACAACAAGAGGACAGATTAAAAGTAGCAACGATTCTGAAATGGATCATGCATTGCAAAAGCAATGGCTTCACAAAAGCTGCAGCACAAGCCCGTCTAGCGGCCGTATCCTTTTTTGCAAAGGCTATGGGAAAGAAGAGCCCCAAGGCCGAGTTCATCATAAAGAAGGTGATGCGAGGCTGGTCCTTGGGCCAGCCCCGAAAAATAGACAAGCGCCGCCCGATCACTCATCAGATGCTCCAACAACTCATGGCAACGACTAGCCAAGTGTGTTATGATGAGTACGAGGCGCGCCTGTTTCGATGCGCATTTTCCTGGGCCTTTTACGGAGCATTTCGGGTAGGGGAGCTAGTAGCATCCTCATCATCGGAGCAAAGGTCAGCCCGCGGAGGTATGGAAAAGCGTGACGTGAGCATACTCACTAGAGCAATAGTGCTGCAGTTGTGCAGATCCAAGACCGACGTGGAGGGAAAAGGGACACAGGTGGTGCTGTCAGCGTTGCACGATGACCCTTCATGCCCACTGAGAAATGCTTTAGCCTACCAACAGGTACGGGCGCACTCAGGACACTGGTTCATACACGCGAATGGTGCCCCCTTATCACGTTTCCAATTTATCAGAGTACTCAAGCTAACAATTGAACGAACAGGATGGGATGCAAGCTTATATGGCTCGCACTCCTTTCGCATTGGAGCTGCTTCAACGGCAGCCAGCATCGGGATGTCCAGAGAACAGAGAATGACGATAGGCCGATGGCGCTCGGATAGATAAAAACTGTATATACGTCCAGCGCTGTGAGGCCTGTGGGGTTAATTAAAAAAAAAAAATGTTGTATCGGACAAGGAACGGGAGGTGGTGATAAGGGGAATGTGGAACATTTGGTGTACAGACAAAGCGAATGATCAGTTGTTGGATAAGTGCTGCAGTAATCATATATTCTGATTATGCTCCATGCAGGAACAAGCTACCACCTATGGCTGCAAGAAGTGTGGATATGTGGCCATTCATTTGTTCACTGGGCACAAAAGAGGACACGGTGCAGACCGCAGGGGTTGAATCTGGGGCTACCAAGTGCAGAAGTTGCTGTAGTGTGGCTGGGACGACAGGGTATGGTGTGGGACCAGCTAATGCCGTCCTTGCTCCTAAGGAAGAGATCTATCGGGAACCCAGCGATGATTGTGGTCCACTTGGGGGGCAACGACCTGGCATCCACGCGCAGTGTCGAGCTCACCAAGAGGATGCAAGGCGACCTGCTAACACTGGCAAACACATTTCCCGGGACACTATTGGCATGGTCACACATCATACTGCGGCGAGTATGGAGAGGCGAGAACTCGCATAGGGCATTGGAGAGGACCAGACAGAAAGTGAACAGATGGATGGCTCACTTCATGGGGGCCATAGGAGGATACAGCATTGCGCACGACCTCATAGAGGAGAGATGCCCAGGATTGTATCGCGCAGATGGAGTGCACTTGTCAGACATTGGAATGGACATTTTTCTCTGCGACATACAAGATGCGGTCGAACGCCTATGGAAGAAGCAAGTGTTGGCCACAGCTGCGCGTTGATCGGTGGGGCCCCGTCAACAAGCGAGGAGTCGCTGTTGGCGGGGTTGGCTGGAGAAACGCACCCGGTGAGAGAGAACACAGGCTAGGCCTTAAGTAAAGGGGGAGAGGTACTGGAGAGATACACGGACCTCTCCCCGGAGAGAGGGAGATGGTGACAAGAACACCACGCAGAGAGCCCCCTGCCTTGCTTTGACGGCGGGCAAAGGGGGGGTAAGGAAGAAAAGGTTGACAAGTCTGCTCGAACGGCAGGCATAACAGCTTTTCGACTGAAGGATATGAAAGACTAAGGGACTGAGAAAAGTTTTCACGGCAAAAAAGAGTTCCCTCCTGCTATGTACAAAGTCTGTAGGATATTGGCTGTGTCTCTCGAGGGGGCAAAAGAAAAGAGGTGATACAAGGAATTTGTAGACTGTGTTTTGTTGATTGTTACGTGCATGCTGTGGCCAACAGTTTTTGTGCTGTTAATAACCATTGTTTGTCAATAAATAGAAATAGCTTGGTGAAAGAAACTCCATGGTGTAATGTGGTGACTCACTGGAGGAAGGGGGGGGGAGGGGAAGGGGAGGGTCACGGGCAAAGGGGTGAGGAACCCGAGGCGGTCATGCCAGTTGCGTGGCTGAGATATTTTACAAGCTCAAACTCTGCCCACTACTACATCCCCAAGATATGAGATCAGTAATCCATACAATGATTACTCCCCATCTCGATTTCGCTAACACCATTCTACAAGGTATCACCAAACATGACTTAAAACGACTTTCAAATAAACCAAAATGTTGCCACAAGAATAACACTGAAAATTAACTCCATGGAACACATCACCCCAGCTTTATACAAGCTTCACTGGTTGCCCATAAACTACAGAATAACATACAAAATCCTCATAACCATGTTTAAACTATTTAATTGCATAGCTCCATCTCATTTATCAACACTCATCTCCAAGGAAAACAACAGCTGCTCTCAACGCGCCTGTAACAAAAACAAACTTACTCTCCCTAAGGACTTCAGAAACTCCAGAAAGGTAACTAATAACAAGGCCTTCTCCCATATTGCACCCAACCTCTGGAATGCCCTCCCCGACCACCTCAGGGAACTAAACGACCTATGGAACCACACTTTCTCATCACATGTTTTTGTACATAGTTTGCTTTAAGCTCCCCTGAGGGCACATTGCATGAGTTTGCATACAGTTTGATGTATCACTATTCAAAATGTACATAGTTAAAATGTTATATGTAAGCGAGCATGTACTTGTTCCAGCACTACTCAAATTGTTGTTAATTGTAAACCGCAATTGATCCCTAGAATTTGCAGTATAAAAATGTTTAAAAAATAAATAACACCGCTATTTAGTCTCTTCCTGAACGTTCACTACTGTGAAGCCATGTTAAATATGTTCAACTGAAACAAATTATGGAAAATTTTAGGTTTAATACCCTACTTCCTATTGACGTACAAGCTCCACAGTTGGCAAAAAGGTCTCAGACTAAACACGGCACCCTCCTCAGACTTCCGTCTTTTTTTCGTGGTGCCTTATACATCAATGACCTTTTATAAACTCATTGCCACTGTGTTAATTTTTAGGGTTTTGCTCCTAGTAAAAACTACCATATTCACAATTTTCATATCAAATTTCCGTCGGTTTCTCAAAACAGGAAACTAGCATGTAAGTCAGCTGTCCTTTCTGTTACCGCTGCTGTACATACAAATATGTTGGATAACTTATTTTACTTAGCTTTTCTTTTTGTCTATGAGCTTCTACCAATTATTTTTGAAGATCTCGACGCTCTCCCTGGGTACCACTGAGGCATTTCACTGCCGCAGTTTTGTCAGGAGATCACTTCTGCTTGTGCTCTATGGGAATACAAAATCAACGTCAATATCTAAACCCCTTTCCCAAGCCATACTACCTACCTAACATAAATAGAGAATTTAAAATCTAAAATTTAACACTTAAAAATCCTACCCGTGCTATATGCAGATGCTGCTCACATCTTTATAGTTAAATTACTCTTCAAAAGGGATTCTCCTGATCTTCCTTCAGACGCCGCACATGCGGAATGCCTACATTGGGCTGACTTTGGACTCTAAGGGCTATGTTTACTAAACGTGAATAACGCGCGTAGTATGACGTTAACGACCGTAAGTGCCGTATAACGCGCGTACCGATGCGCTAACGACCGTTAACGTCATACTACGCGCGGTAACCATAGTTAACGATCGTAAAGCTCCGCGGCGCGTTAAAACAGCGCAGAAGGTGGAGAGTGGGCGGAGAGAAGGGGTCAATGGGCGGAGAGTGGGCGGAGAGAGGCTCCCCTCATACTAACGCGCGGAGTGTCAGAGCTCACCTCCAACGCAAATGAAAACCTGTCGTTAAAGGCATTTAAAGGGAAGAGAAACCATTTACGTCAGCAATGTACAGAAAACCGGGGAAACCCACAAAACGTGAGCAGTGTGATACATGTGCACAGAACAAAATATCACATAAAACGTTAAAAATGACCACAAGAAACATTTTAAAAAGCAGAATTCAGCTGGGCAACAGTGATAGCAATGGGCAACAAGGAACAACACTCCCTGGAAAGCACCAAAATAAAAGGAAATGATGTGTGGAAGGGTCTACGCTCCGCAGACCCTTGCAAAGAGCATTACATTGTAAAGGAGCTGTCCTGGGTGTGTGGTGTAATGTTTCCCAATGATATCATTGTTGCCCAGCTTGGTTATGGGTGTGTGCCCCTTTTGTGAGGTCATTTCTGCGGTTTATGTGCACCTTTGTCTGCATACAAGGTAAATGAGGCCACAGTAAACCTGTTGCAGAGCAGGGTTTCTGACTCGTCAGGCCGGTTTAACTAACTCCAGGGACTGCACGGTCTCTGTGGCCACAGTGTGGTGCAACAGACACAGCCAGTGCCTGTAAGACCAGAGGGTCACAGGTTCAAATCCCAGTTGGGGCTCCTGCCAACCCAGTCCCCATAGTTCTACCCACCACTAAACAGTGATAGTAAAGACACTCCTGTAGTGCAGAGAACATACGCATGGCCTATATTTTACCACACCAAACACAGACACCAGAAACAGGCACATTACCTATAGCAGAGTCCCGCAAATGCAGTCCTGGAGGGCCCCACAACATTCCGGTGTCATGCTGCCTCTAATAAAGATGCCTGTGCTGCATAGCTATGCACCACCCCCATGGTATGCAGATGTAGCTCATGCATATTTATGAGAGACAGCATGAAAACCCGAACAGTGTGTGGAACACCAGGACTGGAGTTGGGGAACTCTGCCGTAAAGCAGCAGCCAACAGGGCCACACACCCACCCACAGGCCCCATTGGCCAATGCCAGCTGGAGAGGCAAGACATTGGGCCCTGCCTGTATCTCCCAATACTAGCAGTTGCATACCTTAGCAATGCCACCCTACACCTGGGTATATGGTACACAGCTATCAAACGTTTCCTCTGATAACTGGCAGATATCAATTCCTACGTTAAGCACATTTTGCTCATTGAGCTCCACCATAACAATCATTCTGATGTCTGCGGTGTGTGCTGCAGGTCTGGTCTCTGACAGTGTTCACAACCCTGGGGAGTGACCCCCCAACAGTCTTGTGTACCATATCCATGCCTGTACTATGCCCAGGACTGGTGTGGTGGTATGGCTGCTGACCACCTCTATAGTAGCACAATGCTGGCATAGGTGTGGGGGTGGCTGTCTGTCTATCCAGTGTGTGGTGGCTGCAAACACCTTCAACAGCCCACACTGCCAGCACTGTTGCCAGTATTGGGCTGCCAATGTGCATAATGAGGAGCAAGGTACCATGGGTATAGGCCGGACAGGGTGGCCTGGCCAGGGTGCATCTGCACAGGGCATAGGGCAGTGACAGGCACATTGTAGTGCCCGGCCACCAACTACACAGACAGGGTGACCTCAGTATATCCTGCTGAGAGATCACTCTCACCCTGACTGTGCAGTGACCACAGCATGGCTAGGCACTCCCATAGTGCTATCTAGTATTTCTCTCATGTGATACATATGGGTTTCCTTCTGGGGCCCAGTCACTGATGTATCTGCCTGCTGTGTATGCTGACATCCCAGTTCTGGGTGCAGGCATCTCCACTGGGCACTAGCAGACTGTTTGCAGCTGGTAGGTGTTGTGATGGAGTGGCTTGCAGGGTGCAGTGGCTGATGGCTTGCACCAGGGGAATATCAGATAGTGGTGGGGTGCAGCATACCATATCCAGGCCTAATGTCTGTCTGCTATTGTGTTATGGCTGTGTACAGAGCTGCATTGACTGCCCTGTGGGGTGTCTGTTCCCCAGCAGGACTGGGGTTCATGTTCCCCTCTACTGCCACCGTTGCAGCACAGTAGACTGTGGATCTTTTGAGAGGAGACCCTGTTTGCCTCCCTCAGCCCTGGGGGAGGGGTGTGGTGGTGGTGCATGGGGGCTGTACCTGACTGAAACAGACAGAGATGTCCAAGGTGTTCCTGCAGAAACTACCTATCTCACACAGTAACACTGCTTTGGACCTGCGCCATGGCCGGTGCTGTGGACCTAGTGCTGGGCGCCTCACTGCACCCTCAGGGTGAGCACAGTACCCGCACAATGTGACGGTGTGTAGCTGCTCTGTGCCAGTACAACACACAGTCGGTACCCCCTACCAGGCCGAGGTGCTGTGGGGGTGCATTCCCCATGGTGTGTATCTGTGGACAGCTGCTTTGCATGTGCAGTGCATCATGGGTGTGACTGGCCCAATCCAACCCTGTGAAACACCAGCACCTGCTCACAGGCTCTGATAAGCCATAGGCCATCACACGTACATCTGTTAGCATAATGCATAGGTGCAGGACGCCCTACAAAGTCTGTAATATAAGATGCCCACACTGGTAAAAACACACGTACCCACGCACGTAAGCAAACACGTACCCACGCACGAATGTACGCGCGTCGCTACGCACGTACCAACTTACGTGGCTAGGCACATTCCGAGGGTGTTTTTCTGACACCAATACTCAGCGTAACGAAAAGCATGCCTCCTCTTTCCTTCTGTAATGTACAGGGTGATGCCTGAGATAGCCTTCTGTGTTAGGCACACTGGGGGCTCGAACCCATGCTGCCTGTAACAGCGGTCAGTACCGTAACCATTGTGCTACAGCTCTGTTTCAGTGCTTTGTGTCTGTACGTCTTCTTATGCTTAACGCGCAGTAACGTGGCACGGCGCCCGGTAGCGCTCGTTAATTTTGCTAACGCGCGGTAGTGGTAACGATGTACCGCCCATGTCCTTATTTGGGGTTTCTTTCACTACCGCGGCTCCTACTGCGAACTGCACTAACGCGATTTAGTAAACATAGCCCTAACTGTCATCGTTCTAAATGATTGCACCTGTGTTGCATACCGCTTCTCTGAAACTCATAGGGGTATGTTTACTAAACTGCGTTAGTGTGATTCGCATTAGGAGCCGTGGTAGAGACAGAAATCCCAAATAAGGACATGGGCGGTACATCGTTACCGATAACGGGAGGAGGGGGGAGGGGGGGAGGAGGGGGAGGGGGGAGGGGGAGGGGGAGGGGGAGGGGGAAGGGGTGGGGAGGGAGAGGGGGAGGGTGGGGAGGGGAGGGGAGGGGGAGGGGAGGGGGGGAGGGGAGGAGGAGGAGGGGGAGGGGGAGGGGGGGGGAGGGGGAGGAGGGGGAGGGGGAGGGGTGGGGAGGGGAAGAGGGGGAGGGGGAGGAGGGGAAGAGGGGGAGGGGTGGGGAGGGGGAGGGGAGGGGAAAGGGGGAGGGGGAGGAGGAGGAGGAGGGGGAGAGGGGGAGGAGGAGGGGGAGGGGGGAGGAGGAGGAGGGGGAGGGGGGAGGGGGAGGAGGAGGAGGAGGGGGGAGGGGGAAGGGGGGGGGGAGGGGGAGGAGGAGGAGGCGGGGGAAGGGGGAAGGGGTATGTTTAAAAAACATCGTTAGTGTGATTCGCATTAGGAGCCCTGGTAGAGACAGAAATCCCAAATAAGGACATGGGCGGTACATCGTTACCGATAACGGGAGGAGGGGGAGGAGGGGGGGAGGAGGGGGAGGGGGGGAGGGGGAGGGGGAGGGGGAGGGGGAAGGGGTGGGGAGGGAGAGGGGGAGGGTGGGAGGGGAGGGGGAGGGGGAGGGGTGGGAGGGGAGGAGGAGGAGGGGGGAGGGGAGGGGTGGGAGGGGGAGGAGGGGGAGGGGGAGGGGTGGGGAGGGGAAGAGGGGGAGGGGGAGGGGGAGGAGGGGAAGAGGGGGAGGGGTGGGGAGGGGGAGGGGGAGGGGAGGGGAGGGGGAGGAGGAGGAGGAGGGGGAGAGGGGGAGGAGGAGGGGGGAGGGGGAGGAGGAGGGAGGGGGAGGGGAAGGGGGGAGGGGGGGGAGGGGGAGGAGGAGGAGGAGGGGGAAGGGGGAGGGGGAGGGGGAGGGAGGAGGAGGAGGGGGGAGGGGAGGAGGAGGAGGGGGAGGGGGAGGGGTGGGGAGGGGGAAGGGGGGAGGGGGAGGAGGGGAGGGGTGGGAGGGGGGGGGGGGGAAGAGGGGGAGGGGTGGGGAGGGGGAGGGGGAGGGGGAGGAGGGGAAGAGGGGGGAGGGTGGGAGGGGGAGGAGGAGGGGAAGAGGGGGAGGGGTGGGGAGGGGGAGGGGTGGGAGGGAGGGAGGGAGGGGAGGAGGGGAAGAGGGGGAGGGGTGGGGAGGGGTGGGAGGGGGAGGAGGGGGAGGGGGAGGGGAGGGGAAAGGGGGAGGGGGAGGGGGAGGAGGAGGAGGGGAAGAGGGGGAGGGGTGGGAGGGGGGAGGAGGGGGAGGGGGGAGGGGAGCGGAGGGGGAGGGGAGGGGAGGGGAAGGGGAGGGGGAGGGGGAGGGGTGTATGGACCCATAGGCAGATCATGTACCAACACACAACCCACCCTCTGGGGCTCAGGGTGGGAAACAGGATCACCCACCAATAGATCCACAGTCTACCTCCCTGCAATGTTAGCAGTAGAGGGGACCATCAACCCGAGTCCTGCTAGGGAACAGACAGAGCAGTACACATCCATAATGCAATAGCAGACAGACGGCAGGCCTGGAAATGCTCAGCTGCCTCACCATTATCTGACATTCTCCAGCAGCAAGCCTCCAGCCGCTGCACCCTGCAAGGTGTCCTAGCAAGACACATACTAGCTGCAGACAGTCTGCCAGCTAGTCCATAGTGCATGGTCCTGGAGGAGATGCATGTACCCAGAATGGGGATGTCAGCATACACACCATGCAGATAAGTCAGTGATTAGGCCCCAAAAGAAAACCCATAAATATCACATGAGAGAAATGCTACATAGCACTATGGGGGAACCTAGCCATGCCATGGTCACTGCTCAGTCAGGGTGAGAGTGACCTCCCAGCAGGACATGATATGGCCACCCTGTCCATGCAGGTAGTGGTCAGGCACTACAATGTCCGAGCCATTGCCCTATGCCGTGTGCAGATGCATCCTGGCCAGGCCACCCTATCCAGGCTATTCCCACGGTACCTTGCTCCTCATTATGCACATTGGCAGGCCAATACTGGCAACAGTGCTAGCAGTGTGGGCTGAGGAGGGTGTTGGCAGCCACCACACACTGGATAGACAGACACACATTCCCCACACCTATGCCGGCATTGTGCAACTATAGAGGTGTTGGGCAGCCCAGGCCACCACACCAGTCCTGGGCACAGTGCAGGTATGGCTATGGTACGCAATACTATAGGAGTCACTCCCCAGGTTGGTAAACACTGTCAGACACCAGACCTGTAGCACACTCCACAGACATCAGAAAGGTTGCTATGATGCAGCTCACCGAGAAAATTGTACTTAACCTAGGAATTGCTATCTGCCAGTAATCATAGCAACCTTTTGATAGATGTGTACCATATTCCCAGGTTTAGGGTGGCATTACTAAGGTATGCAAGTGCTAGTATTGGGAGATGCACGCAAAGCCCAAAGTCCTGCCTCTCCAGGAGGATTTGGATAATGGGACCTGTGGGTGCGGGTGTGTCTGTCCCTGTTGGCTGCTGCTTTACGGCAGAGGTTCCCAACTCCAGTCCTGCGGTGTCAAACACTGTTCAGGTTTTCATGCTGTCCCTCATGAATATGCATGAGATACATCTGCATACCATGGGGGTGGCGCATAGAAATGCAGCACAGGCATCTTTATCAGAGGCAGCATGGAACCGGAATGGTGTTTGGCCCTCCAGGACTGCATTTGGGAGACTCTGCTCTAGGTAATGTTCATGTTTATGGTGTTTGTGCTCTGTAGGGTAAAATGTAGGTGTCTTGGGCATGTTTACGTCATCTGCAATAAAGGTGCTGTCTGTATTAGCACGTTGTAGTAGTGGGTAAAATATGGGGACTGGGTTAGCAGGAACCACAGCTGGGACTTGAATCTGTGACCTTCTGCTTCTGAATACACTGGTTTTGTGCACTGCACCACCTTGTTGTCACAGAGTCAGTACATTCCTTGGTGATACCATGACTGTTAGTCAGACAGGGCCCTTCTGTTGCAGTACACGGCACCCACCTACACAGGGCTAGGCCACGGTCTGCTCTGGGCAGCTGCCACTGCCCCCTCCACCACCAGTATCCCTCAGCCACCATGCTGACATGACCTTCTGTTGGTGGTGCTGGTGGTGCGCAGTCTCAGGCCATCCAGTATGCAGGTAGGCGGCTGCCTATGGTGTGGGTTCTGGGGTAGGGGTGCCACACTCCCCCCAGCCCCGCCTGCCAATGTTCCATGCCCTTGGGGGTAGCTGTTGGGTACTATCCCCTGTGACACTGTGGGAAACACACTCGTGCCCATGTTGGGCCTTCAGCAGTTGCTGTCTGACTGCTCTGCTGTTTCAGCTTTCGTATGGGCCACCTAGGCATCACCCTAGTCCGCACTGTGGCCCAGCTGCACCACAGCATGTGCCGCCTGCGGCCCTCTGTATCCCCTTCTCCGGCATCTGTCCAGTTGCCGTTCTGACATGCCCGCCTTGATGTTGCGGGATATGTTCACGCCATAGGAACCCTGTCCGATGGTGGAGAAAACCCTGAGCAGCGCTATTTCACTGTGGGCTCATTCACCTTGTATGGGGACGGAGTATAGACCATTCCACGATTTATATCTTTTCTATGGAGCTTACTCTGGGGGAGGAGGGGTTGATGTTTCTCATTGATACCACTATTGGCCAGCTTGGTTATGGTTTTTTTCCAGTTTGTTGGGGTCATTTTCAGTGTTTATCTGCCCTTTTGTTCTGTGCACATGTATCACACTTATCACTTTTTTTTGGTTTCCCTGCCTGGGCTGTACATTGCTGACACTGAAATGGTTTCTCTCCCCTGTAATGTGCATTTAACGGCAGGTTTTCAATGGTGTTTGGATTCAGCTCTTCAGATCAGCGCGTTAGTGTGAAGGGAGCCTCTCCCCGCCCACTCTCCGCCCACTGACCCCTTCTCTCTGCCCTCTCTCCACCTTCTGCGGTGTTTTACCGCGCCGCGGAGCTTTATGATCGTTAATGTTGGTTAACGCGCGTTATGTAACGTTAACGATCGTTAGCGCATCATAACGCGCGTTATGATGCGCTAATGATCATTAACATTACATGTCGCGTGTTATGAAACGTTACCGCAGTTTAGTAAACATCCCCCATAGAGTCTCCAACCATTGCCACTCTTCTACCCTGAAGCCAATCTCTATCAATCTCAACCCTATCCTACGTAATAAAGGGGAAGTAGACAGTTTCCTCCTACCCCTTCTTTTTTTATTATTCCTAGGGCCTCCTCTCGGTGAAACTGTACAACATAAATCCACTTTTGCTCCCTAATTAATAGAGTTTTATCTAATGTCTTTCCTACCCTTGCTTCTATTAATAGAGTTTTATCTAATGTCTTTTCTACCCTTGCTTCAAAAGCAACGTAACTGATTTCACAACATGGAAGGTCAAACAGGATGGAAAGATATTTTGAGTTTTTCACATGAATATGTGATTGGACTGACTAAAGAAAAGACACCTTTTACACCCTCAAATGTGGAGCTAGACACTCAACCAGAGACCTCTTGGGAAATGCTTTTACTAACACAAAAAAGAAAAGTGAGAACAGAGCTACATCGGTTGTCTCTAATTGAATACATAAGTAGACAACAGATCCCGAGAGGATTAAGAATTTATAAAGAACCGCGAATGCCGGCGATGGAAACAGAGTTTGTAGAAAAATGGAATAAGATACTTAATAAATGCTCTCTAGACCTCATGGTCTTAATCGTGGATTCAACTAAATCAGGGTTATACAAATTAACTGAAGATATACAAACCATACAAAATTATTTAAAATCAAGAGTAACAGAAGAAATGTATCTTAAAAAAATGGAGGACATTCAGAGACAAATAAAGACAGTACAAGAGGAAATAATGAATAAGAAGCTAAAGAAATTGAAAAGGGACGGAATGGACTATACAACCGGGTATGTATACTCTTGGATGAACACGAAACGAAAATCAAAGAAAACCAGGAAGCAAGTAAATTTTGATGACCTTTCCGACGATACTTCCCGGACCGATTCAAGTGCATCTTCGAAGGATGATTTTTTGGACGAGGGCAAAGGCGATGTAAAGAAAAAGAAAAAGGAAATAGAGCGAGTAAAACCACGCGAGCGTTCAAGTCAAAAGAAAAAATAAGCTTAGCTCAAAAAAGTCTAGTGGAGAATATATCAGGTTTAGAATTGTTGATGGAGTCTTTAAATATCCTTAATAAAGGACTATCTTTCGTCCCAAACACTTGCTTCGACTCTTTTCAATTTCGGATAGATTTCGAGAATTTGATGCGGAAATTGCAACTAAAAAATTATTTTTCATCTCAATATTCCACTAGAGGAGACAAAAATGAGGTAGTGACAACAGGAAATGCAATAGGACGAGTTCCATTGCCTTTGAAATCCACATGGTTACCACCGGGACAGATGCATCCTGCATTAGTAATATTTAAGGAACTAGTATTAAATGATATACAAAAATTAGAACATAATACTAGAATGAAATGCACAGTGTATACCAAATCAGAGAACCAAGCCTTGCGAAATCTCAAGGGAAAGACGAACATAGTGATAAAGAGGCTGACAAAGAGGGAGCAGTAGTGGTTATGAATCGTGAAAACTACTTGAAAGAAGCGTTGCAGCAACTACAAGAAAGAACTACGTATAAAGAGCTAATAGAAGATCCAAAAAGCTCTATACAGTTAAAAATAAAACACATTACACAGGCAGGTTTGCAGAACAAATTGATCTCAAAAAAGGAGTTCCTGTACCTAAATGTAGTATCCCCAATAACAACTAAGTTTTACACCGTACCAAAGATCCATAAACATTTGCGAGAACCTCCCGGAAGACCCATAGTGTCAACAAGGGGCAGTGTATTAGAACCATTATCTACGTATTTAGATTCTTATCTACGTCCTTTACTGCCCACTATTCCATCATACCTAAAAGATACCACACATTTTTTGAACATAGTAAAAGATATGGCCAAATGGTCTGGACATCCGGACACTATGGGGTATGTTTACTAAACTGCGTAAACACAGAAGAGAGCTTTCTGGTTACATTTGGAACCCAGCAGAGAGCTTGTAGTCTAAATTGAATAGTCACTCAGGGCCTAGCATCAGCAAAGTACTTTTAGCTTAAATTTAAAACACAGAAGAGAGCTTTCTAGTTAAATTTAGAACCCAGCAGAGAGCTTGTAGTTTAAATTTCATAAGAAGTTAGAGCCTAGCAGCAGCTAAGACCTATAATTTAAATCAAATCAGAATTTAGCTTAGCACAAAAGGCAAAACAGGGTCTGTACTCTTTGAGCAACAAATAAAGTCTTCTAGAGACCTTTACAAAGAGGCCTTCTACCTAGGGGGCAAGAGACCTGTGAAACATTTTCAATAGGTGTTAACACCAGGTGGCAGATCACAAGATCCATAGCAACCCTTAGTAAGTAAAGAACTCAGATCTAAACACAAACTTAAAACTAAGATGCAGACAGCAGTCCAGCAGCGGGATGGGGGCTTTCCAGTCTTTTGCATTGAGTGTCACATGTGTGATTTTCTCCCAGTTGGTGATAGGTCTTACGTGTGCACTAGGTGCAAGGAGCTCTTTGCTCTCAGGGAACGAGTCCGTTCTCTAGAGGCTAAAGTAGCAGACTTGGAAAGCATAAGACAGACAGAGAGATACATAGACGAGACCTACAGGGATATAGTCCTGAAGTCCCACCTCCAGTGTGGCAGCATCCCTGTTGCCATGGAGGAGAGAGGTCACGTGACAGGAGAGCATCACCCTGGTGTGGCAGGAAGTGATCCTGTAACTAGGACCTGTCCTCCAGGTGATGTAAAACCCTCTCACACCGAGGACGTTTCTCCAGGGCCATGTGCCCATGAGGGAAGGGTTAGGACAGCCGTTATAGTTGGTGATTCGATCATTAGGCATGTAGATAGCTGGGTGGCTGGTGGACGTGAGGATTGCCTGGTAACATGCCTGCCTGAAGCGAAGGTAGCGGACTTCATGTGCCACATAGATAAGGTCTTAGATAGTGCTGGGGAGGAGTCTGCTGTCTTGGTACATGTCGGTACCAATGACATAGGAAAATGTGGTAGGGAGGTTCTGGAGGCTAAATTTAGGCTTTTAGGTAGGAAGTTGAAATCCAGAACTTCCAGGGTAGCATTCTCCGAAATGCTTGCTATTCCACGCGCAGGACCCAAAAGGCAGGCAGAGCTCCGGAGTCTCAATGCGTGGATGAGACAATGGTGCAGAGATGAGGGGTTTGGATTTGTTAGGAACTGGGGAACATTCTGGGGAAAGGAGGGGCTCTTCCGAAGGGATGGGCTTCACCTTAACCGGGATGGAACCAGGCTGCTGGCATTAACCTTTAAAAAGGAGATAGAGCAGCTTTTAAACTAGATATTAGGGGAAAGCCGACAGTCGCCCAAGAGCGGATGGTTCAGAAGAATGTATCTGTGAAGAATACTACCAAAAGCAGAGAGGTTCCACAAAAGAGTAAAGTAGCCCACATGCCCTCAAGTATGGAGCAGACAGAGCTTAAAGATCCCAAATTACCCATGTCTAACAATAGCCAAATTAATATGAATAAAATACATTCTCTAAAATGCTTGTATGCAAATGCTAGAAGTCTAAAAAATAAGATGGGAGAGTTAGAATATATAGCACTAAATGAAAGGTTAGATATGATTGGAATATCAGAGACATGGTGGAAGGAGGACAACCAGTGGGACACTGTGATACCTGGGTACAAACTATATCGAAATGATAGAGCTGATCAAATTGGTGGAGGGGTTGCTCTCTCTGTTAGAGAGGGCATTGAGTCAGAAAGCATTAAAGTTTTGCAGGAAGCAAAATCTGCTGTAGAATCTATATGGATTGAAATTCCATGTAAAAGGGGGAAGGCAATGGCAGTGGGGGTGTACTATCGAGCGCCTGGACAGAATGACCAAATGGATGATGAAATGCTCAAAGAAATCAAGGAAGCTTACAAAAGTTACAGTGCAGTAATAATAATGGGTGATTTCAACTACCCCGGTATCGACTGGGTCAGTGTCACGTCAGGACATGCTAGGGAGATAAAGTTCCTAGATGAAATAAATGACTGCTTCTTGGAGCAGCTGGTTCATGAACCGACCAGAGGGGAAGACATATTAGACCTAGTCCTTAGTGGAACACCAGATTTAGTGCAAGAGATAAGGTGTTGGGGCCGCTTGGCAATAGTGATCATAGCATGATCGCCTTTGATTTAATTAGTGGAGGAGGAATAGTAAGGAAATCCACAGTACTATCTTTTAACTTTCGAAAGGGAGACTATGATAAAATGAGGAAAACAGTTAAGAAAAAACTAAAAGGAGCAGTTGCAAAGGTTGAAGACGTACATCAGGCTTGGCTGTTGTTGAAAAATACCATCTTGGAAGCCCAGACCAGCTGTATTCCACGCTTTAAGAAAAGTGGAAGGAAGTCCAAAAAACTGCCAGCATGGTTTAAAGGTGAGGTCAGAGAGGCTGTTGTTGCCAATAAAGCATCTTTCAGGAAATGGAAAAAAGAGCCAAACGACGAAACCTGGAAACAGCACAAGCACTGGCAAGTCAAATGAAAGGCATTGATAAGGCAGGCAAAGGGAGAATTTGAGAAGAAGCTTGCTGCGGAAGCAAAAACGCGAAGTAAAGACCTTTTCAAGTACATTCATAGCAAAACACCTGTGAGAGAGTCAGTTGGTCCATTAGATGATAAAGGGGTTATAGGCGACAAGGCGAAAGCGGAGAGACTGAATAAATTCTTTGCTTCTGTCTTTACTGAGGAAGATGTAGGGATGTTACCCATGACTGAAGTGGTATTTAAAGGTGCGGAAGAATTGAAGGAAATATCGATACATCGGGAAGATGTATTACAACTATTAGATAAACTGAAGAGTAGCAAAACACCTGGGCAAGATGATATACATCCAAGGGTGTTGAAATAACTGAAATATGAGATTGCAGACCTGCTATTAGTAATCTGTGAACTATCATTAAAATCATCTCTAATACCTGAAGACTGGAGGATCACCAATGTAACACCAATTTTTAAAAAGGGTTCCAGGGGTGATCCGGGAAACTACAGACCGGTGAGCCTGACATCAGTACCGGGAAAAATGGTAGAAACCATCATAAAGAATAAAATTACTCAGCATTTAGATAGTCATGACCTAATACGAGACGGCCAACATGGCTTTAGACAAGGAAGATCTTGTCTTACTAATCTGTTATGTTTTTTTGAAGGAGTGAATAATCAGGTGGAGAAAGGTGAGTCGGTTGATATTGTGTATCTGGACTTTCAGAAAGCCTTTGACAAGGTCCCTCATCAGAGACTTTTGGCAAAACTAAAGAGTCACGGGATAGGAGGCAGTGTACTATTGTGGATCAGGAACTGGTTAAAAGATAGAAAGCAGAGGGTAGGGCTAAATGGCCAATTTTCCCAATGGAGAAAGGTGAATAGTGGTGTACCCCAGGGATCTGTGCTGGGTCCGCTGCTTTTTGACATATTCATAAATGACCTGGAAAGTGGAATAACGAGTGAGGTTATCAAATTTGCAGATGACACAAAACTATTTAAAGTTGTTAAAACCCAAGAGGATTGTGGAAAATTGCAAGAGGATCTTGATAAATTGGAAGACTGGGCATCAAAATGGCAGATGAAATTTAATGTGGACAAGTGCAAGGTTATGCACCTAGGGAAGAACAACCCAAACTATGGTTACACAATGCAAGGTTCCACATTAGGAACTACCACCCAGGAAAAAGATTTAGGCGTCATTGTGGATACCATGTTAAAACTCTCGGCCCAGTGTGCAGCGGCGGCCAAGAGAGCAAATAGAATGCTAGGTATGATAAGGAAAGGAATGGAAAATAAAACCAAAGATATTATAATGCCTCTATATCGTTCCTTGAATATTGTGTGCAATTCTGGTCGCCGTATCTTACAAAGGATATAGCGATTTTGGAAAAGGTTCAGAGAAGAGCCACCAAAATGGTAAAGGGGATGGAAGGATATTCCTATGAAGAAAGGCTAAAAAGGTTAGGGCTCTTTAACCTGGAAAAGAGACAGCTGAGGGGAGATATGATAGAAGTCTATAAATTAATGAACGGAGTGGAATGGGTAAACGTAGATCGATTGTTTACCTTATCAGAATATAGAAAGGCTAGGGACATGCAATGAAGCTACAGGGTAAACTATTTAAGACTAATAAAAGAAAATATTTTTTCACTCAACGTGTAATCAAACTCTGGAATTTGTTACCGGAGGATATAGTAAAGGCTGTTAGTGTAGCTGGGTTTAAAAAAGGTTTGGACAAGTTCCTGGAGGAAAGGTCCATAAACCATTATTAAGAAGGGACCCAGGATATCAATGCTTGACCCAATACAAGCACTGTGGAACCTGTGTCCCTTGGGGAAACTGCTAGGTACATATGACCTAGATTGGCCACTGTTGGAAACAGAATACTGGGCTTGATGGACCTTGGTCTGACCCAGTATGGCACATCTTATGTTCTTATGTTCTTATCAGTGGAATCCACCCTGTATGTCCTGGGGTCAGGCCCTCCCACGCCCCTCTCCCACCATGACCACACCCTTCCCATCATGCCCACATCCCCTGCTGCATGCACAACAGCTCTGTGCATTCAGCGGGGGAGTCAAGCGGAATATTGCTAGGGCAGATAGTGGGGCAGCAGGTCCCCCACGGGGCGTGCTGCCCCGCTATTCCCCTTCTAGATTCGGACCCATTGAGGTTTAATCACAATTTGTCTGGCTCCTTCTTAGGCACAAGACCAAAGAGAGAAACAACCAGGTCTATTTTCTGCCGTCATTTTCTATGTTTCTATGGGACATAGGATGAGGTTGAAAGGGATAATACATTGAAACGTTTTGCCCAGTGTACAGCGGTGGCCAAGAAAGCAAATGGAATATTTATTTTAACAGCTGCATATAGAAAATTATTAGAATTTATTTTCTGGAACAACATACCATGACAAAGCCAATAATGTCTAGCTATTGTTTCTAGGATGGAGTTAGCATTCCACATGCTTGGAAAGGATGATTTACAGAATAACTCTTCTTGTTTTGAGCTATTTGTTGGAGGAGGTGGGGGCATAGCAGGTCACAAAAGGAGAATTATGTGTTTTATTACCTTCTCTAGCTAACCAAATAGAGCCGCTATGTGTGATCAGGGCCCATAACAGTGGTCCAATTGGTGTGAATTTCAGTCATGTTAGTTACATGGGTGTTACTATTGTTACTTGATTTGAATTTGTTTGGCACTGCAGCACCCTTGGATATATTTCAACTCCTTTGCAATGGATCATATAAGTATATACACGACAGGGATTATTGGTTTAGTGAACCAATGCAATGCATATACTACATCCCTCATGGTGTATAAACACTGGGATTGGTCTAGTATCATTCCATCCCATATATGTCCATGTCTGTGAACAATTATTTTTTTCTTGGCAGGGGTGCATAGGACAAGTTCGAAAGGCAGGTTATATTACCCGCTAGTTCATCTAAGGTTAGGGAAACTACAAAGAGAGGGGCTTGAGTAACCGACTTATGTATAGGTGTGCATATTATACAATCACTTAAATACAAGGCTCTTACTCCTTCTAAGACTGTATCCTGCCACAAATTCATTACCAGTAGAAGTCGGTGGTTATGATACATTGTCTGTTCAAAAGGCCAATGTAAGTAACTTAGATACAGATGAGCAAATAAGAGTCCGACGCTAAGGGCTAGTTTCACATTAGCAGAAGGCATCATAGGATTTTCACGCCTCATTTTTTTGTAGTTGTGTGTGTGGGGAAGGACGAATGTCTTTACAATGGATCCAGGTAGAGTCCCCATTTAATTGCATGGCAGTGGGAGTTACAGCAGTAACAATATGAGGTTCAGAGTACAAAGGCTGATACCAAGTGTCTCTTACTGGGACCTTTCTGTATACTTTATCACACAATTGAAAGGTATATGGCAGAAGCTCTGTTGGCTGTTCTCTCTCGGCAACTCCTTCTGCACATCTGGAAAGAAGCAAAAAAATTGTGGATGCTCTCCAAGATTTTATTTATTTTATTTATTATTTATTTATTACAGGCTCTTATATACCGCTCTATTCAGCATCAGCGCGGTTCACAATATAACAAAAGACCAGAACAACAAACTGTTTGGTTTTACAGAGAACAAGGTCAGAGAACTTGGATAAAACATGGGATGTCATTACTGCAACTATTTACAAGAGTATTTACAAGTATACACAACAGGATTTGTTATTAGTTTTAGGGTAAGGATCGAGATTGGTTAGCTGGTCAGGTAATATTGGGGGAAGAGGTGGGATTTGAGTGCCTTTCTGAAAAGGGATAGATCAGTGATAGCACGAATCTCTGGAGGTAGGGCGTTCCAGCACTTAGGAGCATAGAATCTGAAAGCCCTGTTAGATGTCATTGATAGGCATTTTGTCGCTGCTTTAGGGATAACTAGTACATTTGTTGATATCGTTCTCCTGGATCTATTGGGTGGAACGGCCTGAACGAGGTCTATTAGAGAGGAAGAGGTAATGATTTTAGTGGCTTTGAAGGTTAGTAGTAATGTTTTGAACAATATTCTGCCATTCTGCCAAGATGCATTATTTAGACAAATGGTGATGGAACCAACCAGGGAAAGCTCAACGCTGGATGTAGTGCTCACCAACGGTGATAGAGTGTCGAATGTCTGCGTGAGTGCCCCTGTGAGCAACAGCAACCATCACACGGTGTGGTTTGAAATAAAAGCCATGGTACAGGCCAATCATAGCAAGCTCAGAGTCCTAAACTTCAAATACACTGACTTCAATAAAATGGCAGAATACGTAAAGGAGGAGATGACGGGGTGGGAAGAGATAAAGGAAGTGGAATTGCAATGGGCTAAACTAAAGGAGGCAATAAAAGGAGCAGCAGATAAATATGTAAGAAAAGTAAATAAAAGCAAGAGGAGAAGGAAACCTATTTGGTTTTCCAAAGAGGTGGCTGCTCATATAAAGGCAAAAAACACAACTTTTGCAAAATTCAAAAGCTTGCAGACAGAAGAACATAGAACTGAATACAGGATCCAACTCAAAGAGTCTAAAAGAGTAATAAGGATAGCAAAATAAAAAGCAGAGGAAAAGATGGCTAAAGATGTTAAGGGTGGCAACAAAAATTTCTTCAGGTATATTCAGGAAAGGAAAAAGATCAGAGTTGGAATTGCAGGACTCAGAAGTGCTGGGAAAGGACTCGTGGAAAGTGACACTGAAAAAGCAAAATTGCTAAACAATTACTTCTGCTCTGTGTTTACTAAAGAAGATCCTGGGGATGGACCAGCTGTGACTCCCAAATATAAAAATGGGAATGAAGTAGATACCACACCATTCACAGAAGAAGAGGTGTTAGAACAACTTGCTAAACTGAAAGTGGACAAAGCCACGGGACCGGATGGGATACATCCCAGGATACTGAAAGAGCTCAGAGAGGTTCTTGCAGGACCGTTAAAGGATGTCTTCAACAGATCCTTGGAAACAGGAGAGGTTCCTCAGGACTGGAGAATGGCTGATGTCGTACCTCTACACAAAAGTGGTGACAGGGAAGAAGTGTCAAACTACAGGCCCGTGAGCCTTACCTCGGTGGCGGGAAAAGTAATGGAGGTGCTCCTGAAAGAGCGAATAGTGAACTTTCTGAAAACCAACAGCTTGCAAGACCCGAGGCAACATGGTTTTACCGAAGGACGATCTTGCCAAACAAATCTGATTGAGTTCTTTGACTGCGTGACCAGGGAACTAGATCAGGGGCACGCGATGGATGTCATCTACCTGGATTTCAGCAAAGCCTTTGATACTGTTCCTCATAGGAGGCTTGTCAACAAACTCAGTAGCTTGGGGATGGGTCCCAAGATGGTAAACTGGATTAGAAATTGGTTGACTGACAGACGACAGAAGGTGATTGTACATGGAGCTCACTCGGATGAGAGGAAGGTGATTAGCGGGGTGCCCCAGGGTTCGGTCCTGGGCCCTGCACTGTTCAATGTATTTGTGAGTGATATTGCTGAAGGACTGAATGGAAAGGTCTGTCTTTTTGCAGACGACACAAAAATTTGCAACAGAGTGGACTCCCCCGAGGGAGTGGTTAACATGAAGAAAGATCTACAAAAGCTGGAAGACTGGTCTAAAGCTTGGCAACTACGATTTAATGCAAAAAAGTGCAGTGTCATGCACTTGGGTAGCAGAAATCCAAGAGAAATGTACGCGATAGGGGGAGAAAGGTTGGTATGCACAGTTCAGGAAAAATACCTTGGTGTGATTATCTCTGCTGATCTCAAGGTGGCAAAACAGTGCGACAAGGTGGTGGCAAAAGCCAGGAGGAAGTTGGGCTGCATACAAAGAGGGATTACCAGCAGAAAAGAAGAGGTACTTATACCACTGTATAGGTCACTGGTGAGGCCTCACTTGGAATACTGTGTTCAGTTTTGGAGACCATATCTTGCAAAGGATGTAAAAAGACTGGAGACTGTTCAGAGGAAGGTGACGAAAATGATTTGGAGCCTGCGTCAGAAGCCTTATGAGAAGAGACTTGAAGACCTAAATATGTATACTTTGGAGGAAAGGAGGGACAGGGGAGATATGATTCAGACCTTTAAATACTTAAAGAGAAATGATGAACAAACAAACCTCTTCCAAAGACGGGGAACCTGTAAAACTAGAGGGCATAACATGAAACTGCAAGGGGGGTAAATTGAAAGGCAATGTCAGGAAATATTTTTTCACTGAAAGGGTGGTGGATGCTTGGAATACCCTCCCGATGGAAGTGGTAGGAGCGAACATGGTGACAGAATTCAAAAAGGCATGGGACAAACACAGAGGATCCCTTTACAGAAATAGGAAAAAAACAAAATAAACGGTACCATCTAACTTCTGAACCATATAACGTCTCAACAAATAGGGATGTCCTACATGGAGTGGTGGGTTTACCCCTGAACAAGGATATGGGGAGGGGTGGCCTGTGCCGAGCGACAGGTGCACCCACTCTTGCCATCTTTCTGGGCAGACTGGATGGACCATGCTGGTCTTTATCTGCCGTCAACTACTATGTTACTATGTTACTATGGGGCATGTTTACTAAACAGTCCTAACGTGCGGGGCCGCGCTAGTGTGCCTGTGCCATATAAGGAGTGGGCATTGCGTCCGGAAAAAAAAACACGCGATACACATATGCGCCAATGTGCGCGGCGCCCATGTGCGCCCCGCACATTATCGCCTTGAAAAGCTGCGCGGGAGTTATAAGGCGGCGCGCTGATGTAAATGCACACGAGCAGAGCCACAGCACAATGGTAACGACGCCTACCGATGGAGCAGGGATTGGGGGTTCAATCCCCCGCAGTGCCCAATGACGCGGCTGGCTCAGGCACCATTTTAGGAGGCGCAGAAATAGTGGGCAGCAGAAGGCGGCGCGCTACGTTTTCACGAGGCATAGGAACAGTGTGCGGCATAAGGCTGCGCGCTGATGTGAAAGCACACGAGCAGAGCCACAGCACAATGGTAACGACGCCCACCGATGGAGCAGGGATCGGGGGGACAATCCCCCGCAGTACCCCATGAAGATGGATAGATGAGGTATCACCTGTCATGAGCAATAGTGATCTAGGAGGCATTTTACATGTTATTGTTAGTACTCCTCCCTGCAAATGTACTATGAAAGCACTATAATACCAGGTGATGCATATGGCGCACTATAAGGTAACGCACATGTCATATCTTAAAGTGCATTGTCCACCAATGAAATCACCATGTCGTGTGTAGGGTGCGTTACAGTTTGTAGTATGAGGCAGGGCATGGTCCCAGCACAGTCAGTGCTGGCATCACTGTGCAGTCTAATGCAGGGAAATCCTAGGTAGGTGAGCAGACATGCAGGAGGGAACAGCAGTGTAGCAGAATGGTCAGGGCATTGCTTGATGGTGCAGGGGTCATGGTCCCAAATGAGCAGTGACTAAGGTTGGCTTAGTGACATCTGTACTCAGAATGCAACTGTACAGCAAGCTGTGCTGCCATCTACACACAAGCCTAGCCAGAGTATCGTTCCTCTAGGCTGCAACACAATGCACATCATAAACAACCACATCATCAAATGTGAGTGCACATGTAACCGAAATACTGCACAGAGCCGAAAGGAAAGGCAAACCATAAGTTAAAAAACCACTGACACCACAGGTGCTGTAACACAAAGATCTCCACAAGGCTATGTGGCAGCAACAGAGATGGATAAACAGAATGGCGCCAGCTGTAGCTATGTACAGAGTGATGGATAATGTACCATGTTATAATGATGGTGTGCAACAGTGGATGGGAAGATGTGTCCAGCAGAGGAGGGTGAAATGGCAGGATCTGTGAATTATCATGATCACAGTGGACTAGCGGTGATATGCAGAGCAAACACAGGAGCGGCAAACATGGACAGATGAGATGCAGGAAGGTGTAGGAGTGCAGGAAGGGTTGTAGCTGCATGCACATCAGGGTAGGATGACACAAGAGTTGGCAGACAGAAGATGGACAGATGCATGGCTCACAACTCAGATGAATGTACAATGTGTCCACAGCACAAACCTGACAACATATGACCGTCAGACAAATGCAAAACACAAATGCAGGACACGCATACACATCCAAGAGAACAGAGAGGAATCACACCTATGAACAACACCAGAAATGTAAATGCAGAAACAGGTAGGAAACAGCACCAATGTGTGTTTTAGCAACGGATGCAGTCAGAAATAGTCCAGGCCCTCACACCACACGCATGCCGGTTGTAAGGACAGGCAAACCCCCAAGAGAAAACATGAACAAATGCACCTGCAGAACTCCTGTGTACATATCACATCACAGTCTGTATTTGGGACTAGGGACGCATGCACAAACACACAATGATATGTTAGGCTGTAGATACAGCATGCAAAATATACAGTCCACATCACACCAATACTGAAAGAAACACACATACAGGCACCTGAAGCAAGGAGACAATACAAAGCCCTCCCACTCACCAAGAAAGTCATACATGAAGCACAGAATGCCCAAATTAACACCAGACTGTGTCGCCAAGGCCACGCCACAACTACCAGACAAGCCCCCACCAATTCCGGTACTGTAAGCAACAAATGAACCAAATGCCCGCAAGGGACCTGCAATCGAGAGCCGAAACTGTATGCCCCATGTATCATGCACAGCCTCCAAGATGTCCTGGTAACAACCCAGACCACGAATCCATTACAAAATAGCTGAAAAACATACTGTCCCAGGAACCCCTTAATCCAACCCCGAAGCCACCCCATACAAATATGACAATGTGCACAATCTGTCAATGTCCATAGTATGTCCTATGTCCCCTGTTGAAACCGTCAATGTAGCCCCCCTGGTGATGGCCGTGCCCAACATGTAACATTCCCCCCCCCTTGTATGAGAAGCTCCCTTGACCCTTGAAAAGTGGTATACCAAAACAAATACATAAATACATAAATATATACAGACATAACAAGAGGAAAGCAACTAATCCCCAAGGGCAGTGGAGGATGCGTGGCGAAGCAATGTAGTGATCATGGACAGGACAGCAGAGAACAACACATGAAAAAGGGTGAACACACACCTGTTGAAACTCATCACCACCACACCCCCAGGTGCACAGCAGTGTAAACAACATAATGAGAGAAAGCTATGTAACAGATGATATCTGCTGGCTAGGCAGCACACAGTGCACACCCTGCTGGACCCTGACCAGAGACAAGGGTGTGTGTAGAGGTGATGAACCTGCTGTGAACTAATGGTCAAGTCATCATAACCTAAATCACAATTAAATACTAAGGATGTTGTGGGCTACCTGGATAACCGAATTGAAAACACGTGCCAACAACCACACCCACAAAGAACACACTGAGCCCAAGGACGACATAATATTCCAAAGACAGGGTCTGTATGTGAACCAGTAAGAACCAGTGATGTGCAAAAGGATAGACACATGCACAGCTGCCATCGTACACTGTTGTGAGCACAGGTGGACATGGACCTTGCAAGCAACTCAGTGGACACAAGTGTAAATGTGCACTATGAGAGGAGGAGCAGCCTAGTGTTCAGAAAACTGTCTTGCACACAAGGCAACCAGGCCTTGTGGTTGGGGTGGCCTAGTGGTTGGGGTAAGGTACTTCGGGCCGGAAGGTCGGGGGTTCAAATCCCACTAGAGGACAGCAACCTTGGGCCGGAAGGACTGGGGTTTCTAGTCCCACAGGTGCTCCTTGTGGTCTTGGGCAAGCCACTTAACCCTCCATAGCCCATGTTCCCTGTAAAATAGTTCTCTGTGTGCTGTGCTTTCCTGTCTAATCAATGTGTTTATACCTCAAAAATTTCCTGTCATGATTTGACAATTTCCAATCTGTAATCAAACCGCTGCTGATCGCTGGAAGTAGCGGTATACAAATGTATACTAAATAAATAAATAAAAAACCAGATCATGTGGCCCTTGGAAAGTAACTTGAGGAACATTGTCAAGGTAACCACGGAGTCCCAAGGTCAGAAGGAGTCATGACTTATTCAAAGGTACACATTGTAGTGCATGTGTGTGAACATGACCAAGCAGCAAAATAAACAAATGTCTGTAAAATACATATCTTTACTTGGATCACTCCTCACAGTTACTGTACACAGTGTAATCATAATTGCAAAGTAAGCGCCTCCCTGTTGAAAGATGGGAACACAATCAGCAAGGTACAAACACACATGCCACATAAAGGTCATTGTCTGAGCACAATTGAGTGGCATGAGATCTAATGTGTACCAGGTGCATGATATGCACTGGGTACCAGGGCCACATCCCCGAGCATCTACTGCCTGGCCACAATGTGTGAGCTACATATGAGGGCATGTAGATGCTAGGCGTTGTAAGCTTAGGACCCCAAACACATCACATGTCCCCCCCCCAACATAGCCCTCATGCAACACAGGTGGCCCCCAAATGAGAAAAACATGCTGGCACAATGTTGTCATGTGACAAACACCCTCATAAAGTCATGTCGATCCTCCCACATAATGGCTGACTGGCACATCAGAAAGGAGTCAGTGTTGTCCCCCGCAGCCCCCTCTGGTGGCGGTGTAGTGTTTCCACCGGAGGCTGGGGAGCGCATAAGATTAGGGGGATCAGGGTTGGCCAGTTGCGAGGGTCATAAGGTAGCGGACCTTCGGGCCAACCTCGTTGCCAATGTCCCAATAAAGTAACGTCACAGCCAAGTGTAGGGAAACAACAAAAGGCATTTATTTCTCCTTTGCGCAATATGGTCCAAATATGCGGTTAAGAAAGTAACAGGGCCGTATTAATCCTTGCATCAGGATCCACTCACACAAAATGGTCAAAGTAACAACTGTTAATCTTCACAGTAACTTAAATCATAAGGCATCCTGTATTCACTTCATACATTCTTTAACATCAAACAGATTATAGTCTTCCTACTGTACAATAAATGCATTCCATGGGTTCCCCTGCCACCTCACCCCCAGATTCCACTGCCAGCCATTCCATGTCTGAGAGCTCCGAATCAGAAGCATCAATGGGGCTGAGTTGGGGCTTCCTGAAAGTGTGCCAAACCGTGTCTCAATGCTTGCTTGTCAGCTTGGGCCGTTGGTTCATGGCTATAGGATAGAACCCTGGCTGTTCATATGCCCTGGTTGTAAAAGCTCTCTTGTCCCAACCTTTAGCACCAACAGTTTTCGTCCTGGGGAAATCATCTTTTACTTGCTGCCTAAAAGTGTCATTATTATACAGATAAAATCCTCTCCTCTGCTCCTCTCCTGTGCTAGGTTTAGGCAAACAATCACAGGCAATAACTGTGTTTCCTTTGAGCTTTCTGTAGTCTCTTCCAGGGAAGGCTTGAGGCCTAGCCTGATTATCTTCTAATTCCTGCTGGCTCAAGTAGTCCCACTGTGTCTCTCTTTCTCCAGAGTGTGGAGAAACGTCTTTGAGGCAGGGCTGCAGCTGATGTCCTCGGCCCTTGCTTCCCACTCCCGTGGCAGTTAGCTGGTGGCCGCGCCTTCTCAGCTGTTCCCTGTTCACCAGGCCTCTGATTTTTCCACCCCTCTCTCGGGTTACATCTATAGAAATCTTTAAAACTACCTTTCTCGTCTCGAGTATCCCTCTCAGCTCGATGTCTTTCCATCAGATTGTGGCTTAGCCCTTCTCCCTGGATAGGGTGTTCTCCCCAGCTGGATGGGAGAGCACCTCCTTCCTTGACTGCTCTCTGAAGTGCTGCTCCTTGGAGTTGTCTCTGGCCTGGTCCTTGGCCTACTCCTTGGCCTGCTGTCCAAGTTGCTTCTTGGCCTCCTCTTCGGCCTGTTCTCCAAGTTGCTTCTTGGACTGCTCTCCAAGTGGCTCCTTGTTCTGCACTTCGGCCTGCTCATTTTCTCTTTGATTCAGCTCTGTCCCTGCTGAAATCGGGACTGACTGATTCCAAGTCCTGCCCATAGAGGCGTGGTTCCTCTGCATCCAGGCTGGCTCTCCTGCTCCCTCTATGTGGGCCCTCAGGATATTGCATCTGAAACCTGTTTTGCTCAACATTTAAAAATGTTTTTCTCATCGGCCAGAGGGTCCGCTGCAGCACAGTGTACATCACACATATCATCTAGAGCTGAATGACTGCATGCTAACAGGTAGCAGGGACACATGAACACAGAGAGAATACAAAACACACAACTCCCCGAAAGGTGCAGACATAACACCGTGCAGTATGTCCCCTTGCATTGTTTGTTTGGTGGACAGTGTTCGGCTACCTATAGCATGGTCCATGCAATGCTGAAGTGTAGGAGGGCAATGGACACCCACAATGGCACACACCAAATATAATGGGCTAATGAGACTGTTGTCAATGCAGGGGGGAAAACAGGATTCTGCAAATGTGCAATGCAAGGCGTGGCCATACATGCAGAGTGTCACGTCTGTACAGTAAACATATACAGTAACTAGCATGTCCATATGCAAATGATGGGCAGACAGCCTACAGTGAACCACACAAAGCACATAGGTCCGCATGCAGTGTCTCACAAACATAGACATTGAGAAGCACAGGCACCAGCTGCAGGCAAACATGGTACAGTGATGCCACACATGAATCTAATCACCCCTGCCCCCTCCACACATCTATCAAGGATGGTGGTGGGCATGAAAGTGTGTATGTGGCAGAACTTGCACCTTGTTTAGGTGTGGGGCAGGTGGACATAGACAATTGGATCCCTCCATGTGTGCCCCCATGCCACAAACATGGCTGTATGCTGATGTTGAAACCCACTAATTAACATAACATGTGTGCCATGTCACACACATGGGACACACCTATACACTAACCAACTGTGTAGGCATGTCAGAAATACATAGCTCATGTCAGTCCCTGATGCGCACAGTGTCCTAAAAGCAAGGTGTCCCTGACATACAAAAGATCATTGCAAAACCAACCATGCAAACCTGGCCATGCACAGTAAAGTGCCACTGTCCAATATGACACAGTCCATGAATGTCCATCTGTGTCCCAGTAATCAGCAGGACACACAGCCACAGCATGCCACACACTATGTGTTGTACAGGTCTCTCATGGGTAAACCAGTGGTCCAATAGCAACAATGTCCATCACAGGCCTGTGTCCCACCAATATAGGTCAAACATCCAATGGCACATCTCCCCAGAAAGAATAAGTTGAAGGTCAGTCCCACAAAAGGCGTTGGATGTTGAGGTAAGATGCCCTGTAGGAAATGTTGTTGTTATGTCTTCTGCCCTGTGTCACGAGAGGATAAGTATGGTATTGTTAGACACCTTGCCAAAACAGAACAGATTGCCAAGATTCACAATGCCCAAAATACAGACTAAAGGGATGAAAGGTCACAAATTACAGGAGATGCATATCAAATATAATGTAGATGACAGCCAACAGTACATGTAAATGCAGGCACGGCTGTCCCATGGATATGGTTATGTACAATCACAGGTCACACCGGCATCTCACAGCTACACATCATATGCATCTGTTTGTGTCTACAGAGATGCAACATAACATGTCCATGTGAAGATCATAAACCCCAGGACAGGTACAGCCACATGTAATACCGATTTAGCAAAGTTAAAACAAACCCTATGTGTGCATCATGCGTCCATCATCAATTCCTCAAAGTACTGCATAGCCACATCAGGTCACAGCGAAGGGAGACAATGTCAGCCAGACATGTCGATTTATCATGTACACCAACTGTTGATGCATCTCCACATCATGCCTACATATGAGAGAAATAAATGGTGCTCAACACCTGTCTCCCAAAATACAAGACACATTGCTGCTCACAGCTCACAACACATGTGGACCATCATGACAAGATGAGCAGCACAACAGTAGAGGTAGCACACCCCACAATGCCCCGCAGGTGCCCACACCCATCTGCAGGCCACAGCCCTCCCCCCCCCCTCATTCAGTGTTATGGCACACCACACCCCATGGGGCAGCGCCTGCTATGTGCAGAACCGGAATTACATAGCCTGTCTGTCTGTGGGGCTGTCAGCCCCTGCTGCCCCATCTGTTGGCCAATCCTCTCAGACCATGGCCACCGCCTGTATTGGACAGTTAGCACGCACTGGTACCTTGCCCCTCCCCACACACAACATGTCCCTGCCATCACACAACATGGGCCGTACCCTCTCCTAACATCGTTGCCAGACGGATGATGCAGCCGTGCACATGTGCCAGGGAGGGCCTGCTGTACCGATGCACACATCGCACCCCTGTGATCAGAGCACCCTCCAACAGGGACGTGTCCAAGGTCTGATTCCCTCCTGCCTGTGGCCCCACCCTGTCCCCCTGACCCCTACCCTATCAGGGGCACCTGTGATGGTGTACCTCTGTTGTCCCTGTCCGTGTGTCAGCCACCAGCTCCCATGTCCGGGAGACATGTGTTCAGTCCCCTGAGTGCCCAACCGTAGCAGAACATCCAGAACATGTGTGTTTCATCACAGCCACATGGGACACGTGCATCAGAACATCTCTGAGGGTGGACCGTGTGCTGTGTGTGGGGTCTCCCCACACTAGTGTGGCACAGGCTGCCACATCACCACACACCTTTGTCTACAGGAGTAAGCCATACCACAGTAGTATCCCTGGTGATGATGTGCAACCTGTCACTGTGTTGATGTCTTTCTCAGTCCAAGGGCTATCTCTCATACAGCGCTCTGTCTCACCCACAGGCCTGCGTGATGCGCTGAGGGACATCAGAGCGTCCATTGATGTCGTCGGGAACAAGCTGGACCAGGCAACGGCACAGCTACAGGGCCTCACAGAGGTGGTGAGGGCTATACCTTTTGCGGGCATGTGTGTGGCCCTGGAGGGGATTCTGGTGGCAGCCCAGCAAGGGTTACAGGCACTGGCACCAGCACCAGCACCGGCACCAGCACCAGCACCACCACCGGCTCCGCAGCCACCAGCGCCTCCATCATCACAGGGGGGGGGGTGTTGCACCGCAGAGGGGGAGGGGATTGGGACAGGGCAGGCGCGGTCGGCCAACCCGTCGACAGTTCCCTTTGTAAAATAAAACTGTAGCAAACAGTGTATGCCAGGTCTGTAGCATATTTGTGAACCTGTGGTCCCTTATGTATTGCAAACATGCAGGGTTGGTCCATGACCATTTCCCCGTTACCCCTAGCACGTTGCCAATGTGTGGCTTGGCATGCCAGTTACACCTGCAGCACTGCCGCAACAAGATGGCTGTGACCCTCACAGGGTGTGTCAGCTACCCATGGCCATGAGCTGGGTGTTGCCCCCACACACCCATGGAGAGGGAGGGTGAATATTCACAGACCTCACGCATACTGTTGTGTTCCAGAGTGATGTTTTGCCCAACCTACAGTCGCCACTGTGTGCAGCTGCCTAACAATCGCCACTGCTTGCAATGCACATTACACCATGGCACACCCCTAGGGCATGTGGGTGGTTTATGCAGACAGGGGTGTCATGTGTCAGGCGGGCCATGCAGTCAGCAACACATGGGGCTATACAGCACACATTCATGTGTCAGTGTAATTCTGGTGGACCCCCACCAGGCAGCTTCCCATGGCCCTACCCTGTACCCACGGCCCCACACATATATGGCCACTTTGACTGCATGTGCGTGCAGGACACATATGACACCCTTGTCCGCCTCTCATGGCCCTCCAGGTCGCAATACATATCCCATGCTTGCATACATGTTGGGTGTAAGGATGACACGTGACCATTGGGTCTGGAAAGTTAAAGAAACATTTATTGTGTGTCACATCAACAATGGGCAACATGCCCAACCACACATAACACAATGGGGGGGGGGGGGAACCCAGCACAGCACAGGGCACATGGGGCCATCACAGGTGCCTTGGCCGGTACGGGTGATGCTCTTCGGCAGGTGGCAACCGGGATGCCAACTCAAACAAATCAGTGGCCACCTGCCGAACAGCCACAGTCAGGGACTGCAGCGCGTGTAACACGACATGGGCGTCACGTCGTGCATCAGCCAGGGCCACTAACACCTGTTCCATGCACCTGCCAGCACACAGACACACAGTGTCGGCAGTCTGTGTGCTAGCATGTGCATGTCGTGTGACAGTGGCCCTGGGTGGTGCACGACCATGCTGCCGCCCATGCCGTGCTGCTGCCTGCAGGGTCTGACTGTGTCCCCCTTGGCCCTGTGCTGGGCTGTGTTCACCCCCACCCCCCTCCTGCCCCTCCCCCCTCCCTGTGCGCCCTCCCCCCACCCTCCCTGGCCAGTCCCTGCCCCCCTCCCCCCTGCCTGCCTCCACCCCGACCCCCTGTTCCCCCCTCCCCTGCACCCACTATGATGACATCGTCATCCTCCTCCTCATCCCCCTGGTCATGGGTGGGTGGGCTGACATCCTCCTCCTCCTCCTCACCCTCCCCCTCCCCCTCCTCCTCCCCCACGTCTGTGCCACGCGTCTGCTCCTCCTCCATCGGGGACTCCTCCTCTGCCCCCATCTGCTCCTCCTCTCCGTCCTCCTCTGTCTCCACCTCCGCCTGCCTCGCGCGCCGGGTGGTGGGTCGGCGGAGCACATAGGTGGAGGTGTGTGAGGCATCTTCGCTGGCATCGGTCTCTGTGAAGGATGACAGACATCAGGGCACATCCATGTGTGGCACATACAACATTTACAGATAAAGGTGAGACACAGGCTGGTGGTCCAATGGCCGACCTGAACCTGCGACCTAGCCCTGGCAATACTGACCATCATGGTGCTCATGTTGCTCCCTTCGGCAGCTCTCGAGGAACTGTGGGTGGTAGCGTCTCAGCTCCCGTGCTTTCTTCCTCAGGTCCTCCACCTGTGGATATGTAAACGTTGTCTGGGGTCAGCACCTCACACTAGTCACTGGTGCACACAGCCATATCTCCAGGGTGACACAGAGCCCACTTTGGATGGCCTCTCTGGACTCCTGGAGGTAGGGGGATGCTTACAACTACATTAGTACACACAGCCATATCTCCAGGGTGACACAGAGCCCACTTTGGATGGCCTCTCTGGACTCCTGGAGGTAGGGGGATGCTTACAACTACATCAGGACACACAGCCATATCTCCAAGGTGACACAGAGCCCACTTTGGATGGCCTCTCTGGACTCCTGGAGGTAGGGGGATGCTTACAACTACATCAGGACACACAGCCATATCTCCAAGGTGACACAAAGCCCACTTTGGATGGCCTCTCTGGACTCCTGGAGGTAGGGGGATGCTTACAACTACATCAGGACACACAGCCATATCTCCAAGGTGACACAGAGCCCACTTTGGATGGCCTCTCTGGACTCCTGGAGGTAGGGGGATGCTTACAACTACATCAGGACACACAGCCATATCTCCAAGGTGACACAGAGCCCACTTTGGATGGCCTCTCTGGACTCCTGGAGGTAGGGGGATGCTTACAACTACATCAGGACACACAGCCATATCTCCAGGGGGATTGAGGGATCGCTTTGAGGGGCCCTGCAGACTCCTGGAGGTGGTGATGCTGCTACCCAGAACGTTCTGACACACACACATATCCACAGAGTGGCTGAATGCACACTTTGAGGGGCTCTCCGGACCCCTGAGGATAGGGTGTATGTATTCTACAACATTGGCAGACAACCCCAGATCACCTGGATGTCAGCGTCCCCATGTGCTTAACGTTGCACCACCCCTGATGTTTACCCCTATGTGTTACCCTGCTGATGCAGATACCGCCATCAACACAGGCTTTTTGCATACACTCCTTATGCAGATGCATTGCCTAGTTTTGTTATAGTGTGCTTTACTGTATCAACACCAGCAGCTGTCATGACGCCAGGGGGTCATCATGCCCTCTTTGGCCTGAACCGTCAACACCTGGCTACATGGCCACACACTCAGATGTGATACCACATGTATATGGGCTGTGTTTCACCTGCTACACTTAACTTATACAGACTACTTACACACAACAGCATGGACAGCTGACATCAACCCTGTATGTGTGTATGTTTATTTTGACCTAGGTCCATTCACTTACCTCCCGTGGATGGTCTGCCTGTCTGTTAAAGCGCCTGGTCACCCTTTGCCAGGCCCTCAGGACCCTCCCCATGTCCTTTGTCCTGGAGGGTCCTGGGAACAGCTTGTGCTGCTTGTTGGCGATGAGTGCACCCAGGTAGCACATCTCCCTGTGGCTGAAGGCCGGCTTCCTGGTTCGGGACGCCATGTTTGTTTCTGCTCGTGGTGACGCGCCGACGCTGCCGGCGCAACTTCCGGATTTGCGCGTGGCGTGCGCGCGGCGCATGGCTGCGCGTCTGATCTCTGCTCGGCCGTGCGCTCCGCATGGCTGTGCGTCTGCAAATTGCATATACTACCTACACGCACCATTCATATTGCTTTTTACTGGTTTTGCTCAAAATATGTTTACTGTTCTGTGCCTAATCACATAGCTACAGGGGTGACTGTAATGTCCCTTTACCAAACAATAATTATTATGGTTTACCCTTGTTCACACAGTGTGGTCTTGAACCTCTGGACACATATCAACTGATTGCTGGTGCGTTGTCAGATTAGGTGTGCTATGTGTGTCACATAGCAGGTAGTGCTCAGACACGACTAGTTATGGGTGCAGACAGACCATCAGCATCAGATGTCGCTCAACCTGGTGATAGGGGGCTGTGTGTGCCCGTGAAATATGTTCTGTGGTGTATCTCCATGTCTGGACAGACATCATGTGGTGGTTGCCATAGGGTTTGGGGGGGAGATTCATATATGAGCATTGCACATACAAAGTAGGTTGCGTGTTGGACATTACAGGACTATGTGGGTCCGCATGTCACCACACTGCACATTATCCTTTGGTATGTGTGCTGGCATACAGTCCTGGTTCTTGTAAAATAGCACTATGGTTGATACATGTACTGCTGAAACAGGCGTCATGGGTTACATCTTCCACTTGGGCTCTGGGGTGCCTGTGTCAGGCATCACACATTCTCATACTTGAGTGCAACAGTAGCCATGATTGTTTTCATGTACATCTGTGCTGCACCAGGCATATCTCTTCATACATTGCAACAGTGTTACCTGCCCCAGACCGGTTTCCACATTACAGAGGTGCTGCTAGTGGCAAACCCTCACACTGCTGCATACATCATGTGCAGTACACCATTCTCACCTATGGAACAGCGCACCCCTGGTGACCATAGCACAGTGTCTGCATGCCTGCCTCTTTAGCCAGACAGGCATCTGTTCTTAGCAATCCAGCTGTGGCCCACACCTAACCTTGATACCTGTGGAGCCAGAGTTTGCATGTTTCCATCCACAGTGTGGTTATTGGTGAGTGCAGCCACTGACAGGTCCCTGACTGTGAAATAGTGCTGGAAGCTCAGAGATCCTCACAGTGCTGTCTGCATCATGTGCTCCTTACGCAACCGTGTAGGGTGGACTGGGGTTAATGCACTGTGATGGTTTTGGAATTGCCAGTACTACAGGACATTACACACATTCAAGGCCTGACAGCCCCCATGAACCTTCAAAATGTTTGCTATATGTTACAATGTCATCTTCAATGTATGTTACTTTTCAGCAATGTAAGCGCTGTTCCATGTAAAACCATGTTCATTATATGTTAGGTGTGAACCGGCTTTGATCTTTGGAAAAAGCGGTATGGTGGAAAAGCATAATTATAGAAATTGAAACCTGCACTGCTGCTGACTGGCAGAGTATAGGGGCCAAGGTCAATATCTAAAACACTTTGCTTGTACAGACACACTTTGGATTTGAACCACCAACCTTTCACCTCTGAGGCATTGCAGTCACCAGGGGACTACACCTCTGTGGTTGTGATGAGAGGTGTGTGTGGCTGCAATATCACCTCTGCAGACTCTGTGGTGACGTTAACAGGGTGTGGTTGATCCACTCGCACCCATGATGCACTGCACATGCAAGGCAGCAGTCTAGTGATGGTCCAGTGATAGGGTGGGCAGACCCACAGCACCTGGGCCTCATGTTGGACACTGACCTTCTGTGTTGCTGGTGAAAAGTGGGTACAGACCATCCCAGTGTGTGTGGCTGTTGCTCACCCTGAGGGTGAGGTGAGACACACAGCACCTATCCTGGCTGAGATGGCCCATACATCATATCAATTTGTCTGATAGTTTGGCACATCTGACCATTTCTGTCTCACAGACCCATCTGGGCCTTGTGGGCTACAATGTTCACTGAAGGAGGCACATCCTGTGTGGGTGCCCTGCCCTTCATGATATATTTGCAGGGGAGGGTGGGGGAGAGGGGGTTACAGGACCTATAGGCCAAGTGTGTGTGACCACCAGACCTTCCCTGTGCAACACAGTTTCCCCATAACAGAACATATCCACATTCTACATCCCAACTATGGTGCTTGTAGCTGCCAGCATCAGCAGATTGAGTCCAGCTGTGGTACAGACAACCTACAGGTCAGTCACTGCTATTAAGTACACATCCATATTTCAGGATGATTCAGACAGACAGTATGGCCTGAGACCCCAAGCTCACCAAAACCATCTGACATTTTCCAGCAGCAGGCACATTGTATGCCCAGCTACTGACCCTGCACAGTGTTCCAGCCAGACACATGCAAACTGCAGACAGGCCACTGGCCAGTCCATGGTGCATGCTACCAGGGAAACTGTGTGCACCCATAACTGGGATGTCAGCACACCCACCGCACAGTGACCTCAGTGATTGGGCCCCATATATACCAAACCCATATATAACACATGAGAGAACTATTCTATGGCACTATGTTGGGACCTAGCCATGCCATGGTCACTGATCATTCAGGGTGAGAGTGACCTCCACACAAGGCATGCTATGGACACCATGTCTGTGGGGGTAGTGGCAAGGCACAGCATGGTCCTAGGCATGCACATTTGCCCTGTGTAGCTGCATCCTGCTCCAACCACCCTGTTTGTTCTGTACCCACAGTACTTTGCTCCTCATTATGCACATTGGCAGGCCAATAATAGCAACGGTGCTATCAGTGTGGTATGTGGGAGGTGTTGACAGTCACCACACACTGGATAGACAGACACACACTCCCCACACCTAGGACAACATTGAGCAGATGTGGTGTTATTTGGGAGCCGTGGCCTACATAACAGTGATGGGCACAGTGCGGGCATGGCAGCGTTGGGATGTACTTTTGGGGTAATGTCCCAGAGTGCTACTCTCTGGAGGTGATATGACCTGACACACATTGCACATACATCAGAGACATTGGTTTGTGACAGCTCGCTGTTCTGCTTGTGCGTAGCATGAGCATTTTTGGAGTTCAGTGATCATATCTTGCCTTGGATATATGTGTGACGTCTCCAAATGTGTTGTGTGGGATTGTGGATGTATGCACATGCTATTTTTTGTACCGCCACACAGGGCCTTACATCCTGCCACTTCATCGGTCGTGCAATAATGGCGCCTGCAGGTACAGGTGTTTCTGCCCCTGTTGCCCACTGCTCTAGGGAGGATTTCAGCAACTACAGTCAATGTGATTAGAACACTGGTCAGGCTTTCATGCTGTCTGTGATTACTATGCCTGTGATACAGCTGCATACCATAGTGGTTTTCAACTCACCTGCATCACACACATCTTTAGTGCAGACATCAGACAACCTGAGTGATGTGTGAGACTCCTTGGCTGCATATGGGGGACTCTGTTGTGGGTGAGGCATATGTTTATGTGGTGTGTGGTATTTATGGTAAACTATGGTATCTTGACCAACACTTATGTCCTCAGCACGGGAATTCCATTCTTTACTATCAGGTTTCGTGCATGGGTAAAACATAGGGACTGGGATAGCAGGTGCCCCAGCCGGGAATTGAACCTGGGGCCTTCTTCTCTTGGAGCCAATTGCTACATGTACTGCACCACCATCTTAACACAGCAACACTACATTCCTGGGGGAGTCCATGGCTGTTTGTCACACAGGGCCTGTCTGTTGGATTGTACTGCAGCCACATGAGGGTGGCTAGGCCAGCATCTGCTGTGGTGCAGCAGCCTCTGCCCCCTCTGCCAGCAGTTTGCATACGCCACCATGCTGACATGGGCCTATATTGGGTAGAGCATCATAAGAACATAAGAAATGCCATACTGGGTCAGACCGAGGTCCATCAAGCCCAGTATCCTGTTTCCAACAGTGGCCAATCTAGGTCATACGTACCTAGCAGTTTCCCCAAAAGACACAGGTTCTGCAGTGCTTGTACTAGGCCAAGCATTGATATCCTGGGTCCCTTTTTAATAGTGGTTTATGGACCTTTCCTCCAGGAACTTGTCCAAACCTTTTTTAAACCCAGCTATACTAACAGCCCTTACTACATCCTCCGGTAACAGATTCCAGAGTTTGATTACACGTTGAGAGAAGAAATATTTTCTCCTATTTGTCTTAAATAGTTTACCCTGTAGCTTCATTACATGCCCCCTAGTCCTTCTATATTCTGATAGCGTAAACAATGTATCCACGTTTATCCGTTCCACTCCATTCATTAATTTATACACCTCTATCATATCTCCCCTCAGCCGCCTCTTTTCTAGGTTAAAGAGCCCTAACCTTTTTAGCCTCTCTTCATAGGAGTAGCCTTCCATCCCCTTCACCAATTTGGTGGCTCTTCTCTGTACTTTTTCTAATAACTCTATGTCCTTTTTAAGATACGGTGACCAGAATTGCACACAATATTCAAGGTGCGGTCGTACCATGGAGCGATACAGAGGCATTATAATATCCTTTGTTTTATTCTCCATCCCTTTCCTTATGATACCTAGCATTCTATTTGCTTTCTTGGCCGCCGCTGCACACTGGGCGGAGGGTTTTAACATGTTATCCACGATGACTCCTAAATCTTTTTCCTGGGTGGTGGTTTCTAATGTGGAGCCTTGCATCTTGAAACTATAGTGTGGGTTGTTCTTTCCTAGGTGCATAACTTTGCACTTGTCCACATTAAATTTCATCTGCCATTTGGATGCCCAGTCTTCCAATTTATCCAGATCCTCCTGCAGTTTTCCACAATCCTCTTGGGTTTTAACAACTTTAAACAGTTTTGTGTCATCTGCAAATTTGATTACCTCACTAGTTATTCCCTTTTCCAGGTCATTTATGAATATGTCAAAAAGTAGCGGACCCAGTACAGATCCCTGGGGTACTCCACTATTCACCTTTTTCCATTGGGAATATTGGCCATTTAGCCCTACCCTCTGCTTTCTATCTTTTAACCAGTTCCCGATCCACAATAGTACACTGCCTCCTATCCCATGACTTTTTAGCTTCGCCAAAAGTCTCTGATGGGGGACCTTGTCAAAAGCTTTCTGAAAGTCCAGATACACTATATCAACCGACTCACCTTTGTCTACCTGTTTATGCACACCTTCAAAAAAACAGATCAGATTAGTAAGACAAGATCTTCCTTGTCTAAAGCCATGTTGGCTGTCTCCCATTAGGCCATGACTATCTACATGCTGTGTAATTTTGTTCTTTATGATGGCTTCTACCATTTTCCCTGGTACTGACGTCAGGCTCACCGGTCTGTAATTTCCCGGGTCACCCCTGGAACCCTTTTTAAAAGGTGGTGTTACGTTGGCGACCCTCCAATCTTCAGGTATTACAGATGATTTTAATGAAAGTTCACAGATTACCAATAACAGGTCTGCAATCTCATATTTCAGTTCTTTCAACACTCTGGGATGTATACCATCCGGTCCAGGTGATTTGCTACTATTCAGTTTATCAAATAGTTGTAATATATCTTCCCGGTGTAGCGATATTTCTCTCAATTCCTCTGCAGTATCACCTTTAAATACCACTTCAATCTTGGGTAACACCCCTACATCTTCCTCAGTAAAGACCGAAGCAAAGAATTCATTCAGTCTCTCTGCTATAGCCTTGTCTCCTCTTACTGCCCCTTTTACCCCTCTATCATCTAATGGTCCAATTGACTCTCTCACAGGCCTTTTGCTACGAATGTACTTGAAAAAGTCTTTATTTCGTGTTTTTGCTTCCGTAGCAAGTTTCTTCTCAAATTCCCGCTTTGCCTGCCTTATCAATGCTTTGCATTTAACTTGCCAGTGCTTGTGCTGTTTCCAGTTTTCATCATTTGGCTCTTTTTTCCATTTTCTGAAGGTTGCTCTTTTGGCAGCAACAGCCTCTCTGACCTCACCTTTAAACCATGCTGGCAGTTTTTTGGACTTTCTTCCACTTTTCTTAATGCGTGGAATACAGCTGGTCTGGGCTTCGAGGATAGTATTTTTAAATAACACCCAAGCTTGCTGTAAGTCTTTAACCTTTGGAACCGCTCCTTTTAGTTTTTTCCGAACTATATTCCTCATTCTATCATAGTCACCCTTTTGAAAGTTAAAAGGTAGTACTGTGGATTCCTTTACTATCTGTCCTCCACTGATTAAATCAAACATGATCATACTATGATCACTATTGCCAAGTGGTCCCAACACCCTTATTTCTTGCACCAGATCTGGCGTTCCACTAAGGACTAGGTCCAGTATGGCTTCCCCTCTGGTCGGTTCATGAACCAGCTGCTCCAAGAAGCAGTCATTTATTTCATCTAGAAACTTTATCTCTTTAGCTTGTCCTGCTGTGACACTGTCCCAGTCGATACCGGGGTAATTGAAATCACCCATTATTACTACTCTGTTGTGGCTTTTGTTAGCTTCCTTGATTTCTTTGAGCTGACTGACATGTGGCCCTCCAGTGCTGCATTGTGTGGACTCTGCTGTATGTGTTGTACATTTTTGAGGGATAAGTGATCCTTATGGTAAAATAGAGGTCCGCTGAACATGCTTTTGTTATCTGCAAGACGTGTTTTGATTTCCTATCACGTTTTAATGGTGGGTAAAATATGTGCACAGTGTTGCTGCTGGCCCTAGCTGTGAGTTGAACTGGTAATCTTTGGCTCCCCAAAACACTGGCTGTGTCCCCTGCACCACACTGCAGTCACAGAGTCAATGTGTACCTTGGAGATGGCATGTCTGTTTTTCATAGCAGGCCTTTCTGTTGTGGTCCAATGCACCCACGTGTCATGGGCTCAGCCTCCATCTTCTCTAGCCACCTGCCCCTCAGATACCAGTAAGGTTCTGCCAACATGCTACAGGCCCTTCTGCTTCTGGTGCTGGGGGCGCACAGTTTTAGACCATACAGTGTGCATGTCCGCAACTACCTATGCTGCACATTCCCCCCAACTCACACATGCTGTTGTGCAACATGTGCATGCCATAGGGGACCTGTCCATTGCTGTGGGGAACCCTGCTCTATCCTACATCAATGTGTGATCATTCAACTTTTATACCGCAGGGGCTTGTGACCCTTCCATCATTCATATATTTTTGCCCTGCCTTTCTTGGGAGTGTCTGATGATGTTTCACATTGCTGTGGCGATTACCCAGGTTGGTCCTCTTTTGTGCTACAATCGAGAGGTTTAACAGCTCTGGCCAACACACCAGTCCTGGGAACACTACAGGCATGGATATGTTAGGCATAGACTGTTGGGGGTCACTCCCCAGAGACGTACACACTATCAGACACAAGACCTGCTGCACAGAACCCACACATCTGAATAATTGTTATGGTGGTGCTCAATGGGCCACATGTGCTGAGCATTTGAGTCAATATGAAAATATTTTCACAGGGGACCTTGGATAGCTGTGTACCATGTACCCAGGTGTGGGGTGGCATTGCTAAGGGACACATCTGCTACTTTTGGGGTTACAGGCAGGGCCCACTGTCTTGCCTCTCCAGGATGCATTGTCCAATGGGGCCTGTGGGTGTGGGTGTGTCATGGCCTGTTGGTTGATGCCTTTCATATGGGTTACACACATCAGGTCATGGTGTATCAGACACTGTTCTGGTTTTAAGATGTCCCTCATGGATATGCATGTGCTACATCTGCATAACATGGGGGTGGTGCATAGATAGGCAGCACAATCATTTGTATTAGCCACAGCATGGGTGCTGAATGGTGTGTGGTCCTCCAGGTCTGCAATTTGGATACTCTGATCTGGGTGATGCCACGGTTAATGGTATCTGTGCTTTGGATGGGAAATGATAGCCGTTCAGACAATGCCTATCTCCTCTGCATTACAGGTTTTTGCTTACCAGCACACTTTAGTTGTTGGAAAAATATGTGGTCGGAATTGGCCATAGCCCCAGCTGAGCTTTGAACCTGTGACCTTATGTTTTTGCATACACTGTCTGTGTGCACTGCACCACCATGTAGTCACTGATGGGCTGGGTTCCCTGGGAGGTCCATGTCTGTACATCCATCAGGGCCTGTCTGTTGCAGTGGACGGTGCCAGACTGCACATGGCTAGACCACTATCTTCTGTGGCTAGCAGCCACTGCCCCCTCCACCCTCTGTACTGTTCCACCAACATGCTGGCATGTCCTCATCTTGGCATATGCATATGGCCTGATTAGGTTGAGCCACTACAGGACTGCATTTGGGGGACTCGGCTGTGGGTGATGCCCATTGTTCTAGTGCATGTGCAGTGGAGGGTAAAATATGGGTGTTTGCAACATGCTTATTTTCTCAGATATAATGGGGTGTCTTTACTATCTCTGTTTGGTGGTGGTTAAAATATTGGGACTGGGCTGGCATGAGCCCCAGCTGGGATTTGAACCTGTGATTCTCCTGTCTTAGGAGTGCTGGCTCTGTCTGCTGCACCACACTGGCAGTGCAGTACCTGCTGATAGGGAACCTGTCAGGATGGGGACACACACCCTGCTCTTCAGTCTTTTACTGTGGCCTCATTCACCTTGTCTGGTGACACACATGCAGATAAACCCCAGAAATACACACGTAAACCGGGGCTTTACTTTTAAACAAGCTGGACAACAGTGATATTCATGGGCAACCATTTGGAGGACACCCAGGATAGCCACAGGGATGGGAATTATTTTTGGGGGAGTCTCAGCTCCGTGGCCCTTCCAATATTCTTTTTATTTTTCTGGGACTGTCCTGGGTGTGATGTTTCTATTTGCCCATTACTGTACCTGTTCCCAAGCTGCAGTACTATTTTTAATATTATTTTTCTGGTCATTGTCTATTTTTATTTTCACCTTCGTGCTGTGCACATGTATCACACTGCTTACGTTTTGCAGGTTTCCACGGTTTTGCTGTACATTGCTCACGGAAATGGTTTCTCTTGCCTTTATATCCCCTCTAGCGCGAGTGTTTCACTCGCGCTATTTTTTCATTGGAAATTTGGGCCCGTTCATGTGCGGGGAGCCTCTCCCCTCCCCTTACCCGCCCATTGACCCCGTCTCTCCGCCCCTCGGGGGCCTTCCTCCGCCCTCCGTTAGCCGTTCCACGCCTCTATCGGACATTTGCGGGCCCGCACTTGCACGGGGCCCGTTAGTGTGCCGCGTACCTGTGCGGGGCTGACACGCACATGTGCGGGGCGTTTAAACGTGTTTAAATGCCGCGTTGCCGTGCGCTATTTTGCGGCGCGCAGATTTGCGGACTTTAGTAAACATGCCCCTATGATTGCTTTATCAAAGAGACATTGGTCCGCAAGCCTGCAAACATATTGGGTAAAATACCAGGACTACTTATCATCATGATAGGCAGGACCTCCTACCCATAACGATTTCATGTTAAGTGAGTCCAAGCATTTTAATTGGATTATTTCTGAGTAAATAAAGACCTAATGGTAAAGCTTGCAACCAGGTTTGTTCACTACATTTACTAGTTTCCAAAGCTGTGTTTTAATCAGTCCATTGCATTGTTCAACTAATCCATTGGAGGTGGGTGAAGATACTGAGACAAAGTTCCATTTAGCACAAATAGAGTCAGAAAAAGCTTTAGTAAGTTGATTGTGGAAGTGGGAACCATTGTCAGACAAAATTTGTGCTGGTGCGCAGGATTATGTGTTCCATAAACACTTTCACTACTTCTGCTGCAGTTTCTTTCCTGCATGGGAAAACCTCTACCCATTGTGAATAAGGACACATTAGAACTAGTAAATATCTTTTGCCTTGGCATGGCTGCAGCATGTCAGTAAAGTCAATGTGCCAAAGTAAGAATGGACCTTGAGGTTTTGGGATGGCTTCTACTATAGTGGGTCCCCTCTTGGCTGGTGTATTAGCCAGGCATATTTAGCAGTTTCTGAAAACATTTTGAATTAATTTCTTCATATCTGGGCACCACATTTGCTCCTGTAGTTGGAAGAAATGCTTGAAACACTACTATAATCTGTGTAATGAATAAGTGTTGCTAAGTGTATGAGTGAAGTCTGTGAAATGCAAGGATTTCCAGAAGGGTGCACCCAAAATGATCTAATCCTGGAGCATCCTGTGGATCTCCACCAGGTGAGTTTGGCTTGGAGGGCATTTTCCTGCATTTCTTTTAGGCTGTATGGGTGTGTGGCAGACCGGGTGACTGGTAAAATGGTAACCTTATCATCTGACATCATAACCTCTGTGCTAATTTGTCTGCTACCGAATTCCCATATTCTTCCCATGATTGTACTTCTTGGTGTGCCTTTATCCATTCGCAAGCAAACAGCAAACCTCTCTCTGATCTATCTCTGAACTTTTCCATGATTTCTATTATTATATATACTTGCTGCAGGGGCTGATCCTTTGTAGACAGAAAACCTCTTCATGTCCACACCGTACTATAAGCGTGGAGGGAAGAAAACACATAGCGTGAGTCAGTATATACTATTAGACATTTATCAGCATTCTGTCTGAGCAACTGGAGTAGTGCACCTATTCCTGTTCCCTGCACACTATACCCTGGGGGCATTATGTATTGATACTGTTGATGAATCTTACTTTCTGAGGATAAGCGACACATCGCAAATCCAGAAATACTATTCCTCTGTGGACCATCAATGAATCAACATTCTACATCTTTCAGGATATCTGATATTAGCATTAGCACTAAAGGCTGCGGCGCCGACTCTGGCAGCAGCAGAGACCTCTCTTCTCCCAGAGAGGATGCAGTCCCTCTATCGTAGCCTCACTGCATTCATAGCTCAGGCTAACAGGGACCCGATGGCCTTGGGTTTCTCAGAATCGGTGTTGGCCCTGTCCATGATGGGTGCCTCATCTGTGGAGGTACATGCTCTCTTGGGCGGTTCCCGTGAGCATTTTGAGGTCCCTCCCAGTGCAGCAGGTGTCCCTCCCGAGTGTTTCATATTTGGACAGATGAGAGCCGAGGACTCTTGAAACTCCTCCAGAGCACCACCGGCACAGTCATCATTCAAAGTGGTACTTCAAGTTCCTCACAGACACTGATTGGGAGACTGAGGAGGAATCGCCGGAGACCGGCCATCAGATCAATGTTCCCTATGATCCCTCACCCCCATAAAAACTGAGTAGGTCCCCTCCTGAGGACCTTGTTCCTCGTGTTCGACATAGGGAAGATTTTGCCCTTCACTGTTGTGGCAAAGGAGGCACCTTGGGCGGAGGAGTAGGAAATCCTCCAGTACCCGACTCCCCCTAAAAGAGGCCTTTACGGTTCCACTTCACCTGATCTGGAATGGCTTCTCTTTAGGATGTGGGAAACACTGCTCATGGTGCAGACAGTGAGCCACCCCATCGATTCCATGTATTGTCTGTGCCAGAGCCCTGGGTTTGAAAAGGCACAACTCCATGGTGGTGGAATTGGACATGTGTCTGATTAAAAATTCCAAGATGCACTCCTCAGTGCTCCCAGATGGGGAGGCTCGCATCATGGATGGCTTTGGGAGGAAGTATTACCAGGGCTCAATGCTGGTGGCTCAGATCCAAGCATACCAGTTGTAAATGGGTATGTACCTGCGTGACCTGGTGGGTGATCTTGCTTGGTTCTTGGCTGGTTTATCTAGAGAGTACCTTGAGTACTTCTGGAGCCTAGTGAGCAAAAGGAAGGGAATGCTCCAAGTACATCACCCACTACTGGTCTGAGTCCATGGCCAGGGTGGGCATTGGTGCCTGCTGCCTGGCATGGCTACAGTCCTTGGACTTACAGAAATGAGTTCAGGACAAGTTGGCTGATGTCCCATGCTGGGGAGCAACTCACCGTGAACACGTTTTGAGGAAGACCGCTGACCCTTCCAGGAGCAAGATGTCAGGGAATAAGTCCTTTTACCCTAAGACTACTGATGGTACTTATACCCATATTATTCGTATCAGCCACCCTAATGGGCAACAGCCTAAGGGTCAGAACCAGAGGCAGCAGCGCAAGCCAAAAGCCTCAAAGCCTCAACCAGTGCTGCAACCCCAGCCAGGTGGGGCGTTTTGACTCCTGGCTTCGGAGCATGTCCAGTCTTCCTCTCCCAACCTCTGTTCTGCCACAGGAGGGGAAGACAGTTGATACACTTTGCCCACAGGTGGCCCAGCATAACAACCAATGCTTGGGCACTGCAGGTGGTCTGCAAGGGCTACCTACTCCACTTTGAGCAGATTCCCCCCACCTTCTTTAATGGGAGTGCCATCTTGAGCATCACCAATACGAACTACTCCAACAGGAGGTCCAGGCCATGCTAGCAGATTGGGCGGTGGAACCTATTCCACCCTCCCAAACAGGACAGGGTTTCTGCTCCCACTACGTCCTGGTCCCCAAGAAAACAGGCGGGTTCCCACCCATCCTGGATCTCCACAATCTCAATCACTTCCTAGTGAAGAAAAAGTTCAAAATGGCATCCCTTGGAACATTGTTGCGCTCTTTGTATCTCAAGATGCCTACATGCACATTCTCATCTACACCCTGCACCATCAGTACCTCTGCTTTATGGTCAGCAGACGGCAATGTCAGTACAGGATTCTCCCCTTTAGCCTTGCCTCTGCCCCAAGGTTCTTCACCAAATGTCTAGCAGTTGTTGCTGCCTTCCTCTGTCTCCTGGGAATTTTGTCTTCCCCTATCCGGACTGGTTCGTCAGGGGCGGGATGCTGGACAAGGTCTAACGTCTGTACAGCGCACCATTTAGGGTCTGGGATAACTGGGCTTTGTTATGAACTACCCAAAGTCCCACCTGAAACTTTCTCAATGCCTCTGGTTCATTGGGGCTCTCTGCAATCCCACACTAACTCGAGTATTCCTTTCAGCAGACAGGGCCCAGCGCCTAGCCACCTTGGCAAGGGACATCCAGAGTTGCCTGGTTGTTATGGTTCCTGGGCCATATGGCCTCTATGGTCCGTGTTACCCCCTCAGCCTAACTTTAGATGCACCAGATGCAGTGGACTCTCTGCACACAGTGGCATCAGGTGACAGGACATCTTTCAGACAGGGCCACAGTGACACTACCTCTCCAAAACCCTGTCTTGGTGGCTGCACCCCACTCACCTGCTTGTGGAACTTCCCTTCCAGGCCCTACTGCATCAGCAAGTCTTAACGACGAATGCCTCCAAACTCTGCTGGAGGGACATATCTGAATGACCTGTCCACACAGGGCCTTTGGAGTACAGAGAAAATCAAACATCAGATCAACTTTCTGGAGCTTCGGGCCCTTTGCCAATGCTCTGTGTTTCAGCATCAGCTCGCCCACCAAGTCATCCTCATACAGACAGATAATCAGGTGGCCATGTTCTACCTCAACAAACAGGGCAGCATGGGCTCGTACCTCTGCTGGGAGGCAGTCTGCCTCCTGAAGTTTACAGTCATGCACGGTATACTCCTCAGAGCGGTATACCTACCAGAGGAGCTCAGCATCCTCGCGGATCACCTCAGCAGGGTTCTTCAGCCACGAGTGGACTCTGAACAGGCTGATCGCATCTTCCACATGTGGAACATGCTGTCTATAGACCTCTTTGCCACTCCCAGCAACACCCAGCTCCTGTTGTTTTGCTCCAGAATGCCATGCCCAAATCGCTTGGTTCCCAATACTTTTCTCCTGGATTGGAGCGAGGGCTCTGTCTACCCACCAGCTCCTCTGATGGCCAAGACCCTTTTCAAGTTGCAGACAGATGGCACTGCCATGGTCCTCATTACGCCACACTGGCCCAGACAACCCTGGTTTCCACTTCTCCTCTGCTTGTCTCAATGGCAACTTCTCAGACTGTGCTGTGCTCTGGACTGATCTTGCAGAACAATGGGACTCTGCTTCATGCCAGCTTGTCATACCTAGCACTAACGGCTTGGCTGCTGAGCAGTTAGTCCTTGAGGAGCTCCACTTGCTGAAGAATGTGGAGAACATGCTACTTGCATTGCGCAAGGACTCGACGAGACGTGCTTACGCCTTCAAGTGGCGCAGGTCCTCCGTATGGTGTGAGAACGCCGCTGGACCCCTTTTCCTGCTCTGTGGAGTCAGTTTTGTCATCTTCTGAACCTGTTAGACACTGGCCTGAAGTCCAGCTGCTAGAGTGCACCTCAGTGCTGTAGCTGCTTATCAGCCCACAGCTGATAAGCTGATCTCTGCTCACCCCTTAGTGAATCGCCCTACTTTCTCACCCCTCCCCCCCCCCATTAAACCACTCCCAGTGATGTGGGACCTTAATGTGGTGCTCAGACAGCTCCTCGCACCCCACGTTAAGCTGCTTAGCTTCTTCCCACTCAAATTCTTTACCTAGAAGGTCATTTTTCTGGTGGTGCTTTGGTGCGGAGAGTCAACGAATTGCAAGTGCTGGTGGCGCACCCACCATACACTAGGTTTCACCCAAAATTCCTACTTAAGATAGTCTCTGCTTTTCATCTTAATCAATCTTCCCAAGGCCTCATGCCAACAGAGCTGAGGCTTTGTTGCACACCTTGGGCTGTAAGAGAGCACTGGCTTTCTACCTGGAGAGGACAAAAGCCCATTGCCGATCATCCCAGCTCTTTGTCTCCTTTGACTCCCTTTGGAGTGGAGGAGTGGCCTAGTGGTTGGGGTAAGGTACTTCAGGCTGGAAGGTCGGGGGTTCAAATCCCACTAGAGGACAGCAACCTTGGGCCGGAAGGACTGGGGTTTCTAGTCCCACAGGTGCTCCTTGTGGTCTTGGACAAGCCACTTAACCCTCCATAGCCCATGTTCCCTGTAAAATAGTTATCTCCAAGTTATAATGCCCTGTTCAATGTAATTTCAGTTTGTTCAATGTAAACCGCAGAATAGCGCAGTATATAAGAGAATGTAAATAAATAAATATAGGAACTAGACCTAAGGTGGGTTTAACATCCTGTTGAACACCCTCTAAACAATCATATTCATATGGGATTACTTGCAGATCAATTGTAGAGACCGAATTGGGTCTTAAGCATCCATTGACTTACGTTCTATGTGACTACTGAGAAGGGTTGCAACACAGTTACCTATTCTTGGAGGAGAGAAGTGAATGACTGGTGATTTTAGTATAACCTGTAATGTATGATCACAATGTAAAATTACTTTTAGTGGTGTCATGTGGCAGTATAACTTCTGTACCGCTGTGGTGGCGGCTATCACTGCTCGTTCACAGTCTGTAAACCCTTGCTCCATCAAGGACAAGAATCCTGAAAAGTAGCCTATTATTTCCCCATTATCCTGTAAGGCTACTGCTTCCCATATGGCTGTATTATGAAAACTGTGCAGGTTAACTGGTTGAGTGTGACCCGGCAAATATAGTGATGGCATGTTGTTTAAATCCTTTATTAGAGTAGCAAGGCCCTTTGAGTCTTCCTTAGAGAACCTTATCTCCATACTCCCCGTAGGATTTCCCTTCTAATATTTCCTAAATCTCTGGGATGAATAGCGGGGATGGACAGAATGACCCCATTAGTCTGTTGCCAAAATGTTCTAAATGTCAGCTGAATTTTATTAAGAAGTGATAAAAGGCATGCTGGGTTGAGGGAGCCCACCTTTGACCAGAGGAAGGAAGAATCCCCCGATGCCCATTTATGCCATGTCTTATTAAACTGCTCTATAGTTTTCTAAAGCAGGGGGAACTTAGCAACAACTTCTTCAAGTAGCAAAGTCATAGTAAAAAAAGGCACAACACTGAACCTAAAATATAACCAAAGGTAATAATGAAACTAAAAGAAACAATTTCTTATCACATCAAAAGTCTTCTGCAGGAATCCTTACACAACTGTCCTCCCGTCCAGCGGGGTCTTTCTCATCATGTCGGGGTCAACAAATATTGAGGATTTTTGTCTTTACTGCTGCGTGACAACTCAATATAAGTTCCAACCCATTCAATTTAATCAAACAGGTCTGTAATTTCAATACAGCTTTATTATAAAACAAGGCATACAAAAGCAAGTTAGTACTATAATGCAGCAAGGCAGTCCTGCTGATCAGAGGCAACGTCACTCGTGTGAGCCTCAGTTACTGTGTGCTCTGTCCACAGTCTGCCTTTTCACACTCTTTATACAGTTTTTCAATAGGCTGACATGACTAAATGGTTAGCCAATTTCTTTGTTCTCTTTATTTTCCATATATTTCATTTCTTTATCTATCCCCTCGGTAACTGCATTTTCCACGTCCTCTGGCTTACTGTTTCTGCTTGCACGTGCAAATCTGTTCATGCTGGGCTGGTTCTTCTCTTGCGCATCACATGCCATGGGGGTCCTAGCCTCAGCCATAAAGAAATACCGCAGATTGTAGCTGTTTTTGCCAAGTCTCTGTTGTTTACTTCAACTGACCTAGTCTGTACCTGCTCCAACAGACAGGATAGGGATCAAGGTAAAAAGGCAAGATTCATTTGTTTCCTCAATTTCTCATCAACCACCTACCATCAAGCTTTTCTACTTAGTCAAGGGGCCCCATGGTTTCTTACAGATCAAGTTTTGGAAGTCCCTAATTGTGTGACTCTAGAATGGATACTATTTCAACCCTATCAGATTGGAGACTGTTTCAATCAGATTCTAAGATAGTCAGGGATCTTGACAAGGGATGCGCCCTACAATGGGAGGCAACAACCCAAATTTCTTTGTGGAATAATCCAACTTTAAAGACTAACAATCAACGTTTTCAATAGATTCATTGGTAAGGATGAAAATATTGATTTTAGCTGATCTTTTGGATGAGGGTGGGCTAATTTCCTTCCCTTGTTTAATAAGGAAGTATGGGCTGGACAATTCTCAATATTATATATGGTTACAGCAGAGGCATGCCCTGAGAGGATCTGGACTTAATTGGGCTTCTTTGGAAGAGGTACCTAGTTTGTGCCTCCTCTGTAATTTGGCTACAGTGGAGGGCACCCCACCTCCATTTTTTAAAAGTTGCTGAGAGGGCAATTGGAAGTGAAACTCCTTAATATCCATCATGCGTGGGAGTTGGACTGTAAAGGAAGAGAGGGGGAATTTTTGGCAAACTATATGGAAACTATATGGAAAGCCAGTTTGCAATAATCTTCATACATTTTGATATACAAATCTACTTAGATTCCTGTGAAAATGTTGAGAATGGGCTTGATTTCATGCAATATTTTCAGTTTTTGCAAAAGGAGTATGGGGACATTCGCAAATTTATTTTTTGAACGTGCTAATGTCCAGAGTTTTGGGGGGCCATTTGATAAGAAATACAAAGGGACCCTTTTATTAAAGGTTTTACATGCATTAATGAAGTTAACGTGTTAAGTGCCTACAGCCCTTTTATTTCCATGGGCACAATGGCACATTTAGAAAAAGTGCCCCAAAAAGCTTTTCACAGGATCTTTTCATTACCTGATGAAATTGACACATGGTCCTCATATATTAATGAAAGGACCCCACATATGAATATCGGCACCTTTTTTCGCTTGAAGAAATGAGTTGGCCTTCCATATCTCTATTCCGCTATCCTATACAATTGTTGTTATGCGTTCGTTGGTAATAGAGATTTGATTGCCCTGGATCACGGTATTTTGTTTGATCTGTCTTTTATTATTGCTGCTCATATGATAATGTCTTATTAGAGGTCAACTCAAAACTGAATGTGCATTTTTGGTGGAATTATATCATTTTGTATAATAAGTATGAGGTGATAGTCACATTAAAATACAACATGGTGGATCATTTTGTACAGATTTGGATGCGATCTAGTTCACCATCTTATGATAGGTGTTGAATACTGTCCAGGATGGTCTCCTGAGCATCAGGGTCAATAATCCTTGTTTTGATTCGTCATCATCCTCAGTAGCATAAGTCAGACAGGGATATATTTGGCTACTTGTCAAGCATTTCCAACATGATTGACTGAAGTGTCTCATGCTTCTCACGGGCCACCTATCCCTCCCCTTCTTCTCCTGCCAGAGTGGTTCCAATCTGCCTGACTATGTGCACATGCATGACAAAAACAAAGTTCACAAATGGCAATTTGTTAAATTGCTGCTCATACACATTTGGTTAGCTGACCCTGAACCAAACCACTATTCATCACATTTTGCCATTTCTATACAATGAATGCATATCCTTATTTATGCTACCAAATAGCAATGGCAGCAAGAGATACCTCCATTAAAATAACCAGTAGCAAATTTAAAACAATTAGACATTTTCTCAGTCAACAAGCAATCAGTGGGGCTTGTGCCAAAAAATGTGACTAAGGCTAGTGAAATTTAACACAGATTTGCATGGTTTTCTTGAGTACAGGTCCATTAATTATATTAGCCAGAGAGACTTAGGGGCATGTTTACTAAAAACCGCTAATTTGCGCGCCGCAAAATAGCGCACTAAAAGCGGTACTTAAGAGCACTTAAATGGCCCGTAAACGTGCGGGTCACCACCGCACGCGTGCGCGTCACACGAACGCGCCCCGCACAAGTACGGGCCCGCAAATGTCCGATAGAGGCGTGGAAAGGCTAACGGAGGGCGGAGGAAGGCTCCGGAGGGGCGGAGAGACGGGGCTTATGGGCAGGGAAGGGGAGGGGAGAGGCGCCCCGCACATTATCGGGGCTGAATTCGCAAGTAAAAAATAGCGCGAGTGAAACACTCGCGGTACAGGCCATGTAAAGGGAAGGGAAACCATTTTCGTCAGCAATGTACACCTAAACCGGGGAAACCTTCAAAACGTGAGCAGTGTGATACATGTGCACAGCACAAAAGTGCAATTACAAATATCAAATGACCACCACAGAAATAGTACAAAGAGGAGGTCAGCTGGGGAACAGTGATAGTAAAGGGCAAAACCAAAAAACACACCCAGGAAAGCACCAAAATTATAAATGAATTATGGAACGGTCTACGGAGCGGAGACCTTTCCCAACACACATTTCCTTGTTACGTACGTTCCCTGTGAGTGGTGTTTATGGTTGCCCATCAATAGCAAGGTTGCCCAGTTTGTTTATATATCAACCCCCGTCTGCGGTGGTCAGTTCCGGGGTTTAGTTGCACGTTTGTCACCAGACAGGGTGAATGAGCCCACAGTAAAAATGTGCAGAGCAGGGTTTGCGACTCCATCCTGCCAGGTTAACTATCTCCAGGGACTGCACTGTCTCTGTGGACACACTGTGGTGCAGCGGACAGAGCCACTACCTCTAGGACCATAAGGCATAGGATCAAATCCCAGCTGGGGCCCATGCCAGCCCAGTTCCTATGTTTTACCCACCACTAAACAAAGATAGCACAGACACCCCTGTATTGCAGGGAACATAAGCATGGTGCAAACACCCATATTTTGCCCTACCCCGCACACACCCCATAACAATGGGCATTACCCACAGCCCAGTCCCCCACATCCAGTCCCGGAGTGCCACAATGCAATCAGGGCATATGCATTCCCTGAGAGTAGGAATGCCATCATGTTGGCGGACGAGTACAGGTGGTGGAGGGGGCAGTGGCTGCTAGCCACAGAAGACAGTGGCCTAGCCATGTGCAGGCTGGCACCGTCCACTGCAACAGACAGGCCCTGTCGGATGTACAGTCATGGACTGCCCAGGGAATCAAGCACATCTGTGGCAACACGGTGGCGCACTGCACACAGACAGTGTGTGCAAGAACAGAAGGTCACAGGTTCAAAGCCCTGCCAATCCTCTCCACATATCTTTACCCACAACTAATCCGTGATAGTAAGGACAAACCATTATTGCTGGGGACATACGCATTGCTCATACGCCAATTTTACACCCCACTGATCACAGACACCATGATGAGGGGCATTACCTAGAGCAGAGTCTCACAAATGCAGTCCCAGAGGACCACACACCATTCAGGTTCAATGCTGCCGCCCATACAAATGCCAGTGCTGTATATCTCTGCACCACCCCCATGGCATGTAGATGTAGCTAATGCATATTCATGAGGGACAGCAGGAAAACGCGAACAGTGTGTTGCAACCCTGGGCTGGATTTGGGAACCTCAGCCGTAAAGCAGCAGCCAACAGGGGCAGACACACCCACACCCACACCCACACCCACAGGCCCCAATGGCCAATGCCCCCTGGAGAGGCAGGACATCGGGCCTTGTGTGCATCTCACAATACTAGCATGTGAATACCTTAGCAATGTCACTCTACACCTGGGTATACGGTACACAGCTTCCAAACACTTGCTCTGAGTACTGGCAGATAGATATCCCTACGTCACGCACATTCTGCTCCTTGAGCTCCATCATGACAATCTGTCTGTTGACTGCAGTGGGTGCATCAGGTCTGGTCTCTGATAGCGTTTACCACCCTGGGGAGTGACTCAAAACAGTATTGCTACCATATCCATGCCTGTACTGTGCCCAGGACTGGTGTGGTGGCTAATGCTGACAAACGCCTCTACAGTAGCACAATGCTGGCATTCGTGTGGGAGTGTGTGTCTGTCTATACAGTGTGTGTTGGCTGCAAACACCTTCCACAGCCCACACTGCCAGCACTGTTGCCAGTATTGGCCTGCCAATGTGCATAATGAGCAGCAAGGTACCATGGGTATAGCTCTGACAGGGCGGGTTGGCCAGGATGCATCTGCACAGGGCAGAGGGCACTGACTGGGATAGTGTAGTGGTTGCCCACCACCTACACATACATGGTGGCCTCTGTATGTGCTGCTGGGATTGCACTCCACCCTGACTGTGCAGTGAAGACAACATGGCTAGGCACCCCCATAGTGAATGATAGTATGTCTCCCATGTGATATATATGGGTTTTGTGTTGGGGCCCAGTCAATGACTTAACTGCTGGTGTGCACTGCCATCCCAGTTCTGGGTGCATGCATTTCCAACAGGACTAACTAGCAGACATATGTCAGCTGGTGTGTGTCCTGATGGAGCGCCGTGCAGTGGCTGATGGCTTGCTGTAGGCGAAGATCAGATAGTGGTGGGGTGCAACTTAGCATATCAAGGCCTAATGTCTGTCAGATATTGTGTTATGGATGTGTATGGAGTTGCTGTGACAGCGCTGTAGGGTGTCTCTCCCACAGCAGGACTGGGGTTGATGGTCCACCCTACTGCTACCATTGCAGGGAGGTAGCATGATGATAAGAGACCCTGCTTTCCAACCTGAGGGGGAGAAATGGTGGTAAAAAGCCCACCAAGGTCTCACATAAGGGGTGCCCCTGACTCTGCCCAACAGAGATATCCAAGGTGTCTCTGCAGAAACAACCTATCTCACAGAGTAATAGTGCTGTGAAGCTCTGGCATGGCCTCATTCTGCCACGGAGGTTGTGGTGGACCTGGTCCTGGGTGCCTCCACGCACACTCAGGGTGAGCACAGTACCCGCACAATGTGACGGTGTGTAGCTACTCTGTGCCAGTACAACACCCACTCAGTACACCCTACCAGGCCGAGGTGCTGTGTGGGTGCACATGGACACCCCCTCCTACCAAGCTGTGGAGATGCCGGGGTGCATTCCCGATCCTGTGTCTATCTGTGGACAGTTGATTTGCATGTGCAGTGCATCATGGGTATGGGTGGACTAACCCTATCCTGGCTACCACAACAGACTGTCTGTGTGGTGACATGCAGGCTCTCTGCAGCCAGCCAGGGGCTTGCTGGCAGCTATAAAGCTGTAGGCCAATGGGTACCTCATTGCCTGTGAAGTCAGAGGTCATGGGTTCAAACCCACAGTGGTGTAATTTTGTAGGGCGGTGCATAGGTATTTAACATTTAATGTGCAGATGTTGCTGGCAGCAAATCAACCCACAGCGTACTATACCCACATGGTGCCCTTGAGTGTGGTTGATAGGGCACACAATAGGCCATCTTTTAGTTTAGGTCCATATGAGGTGCACTAGTCTCTATCCGGAGACACAACATATATGGTGCCCTATAGGGGACATGCAAGGGTGCCTTGGCGGACAGTGCACTCTAACATGTGCCTCATGAGCTGCCTCATGTCAACATGATGTGCGAGTGCGTTTGGTAGCTGTGCTAAATAAAGGAAAACTAAAAGCCACCCTACAGCACTACTCACCAAAAACATACTGCCTCAGCCAGCCCTGTGCACTGAGCACTGTGAGGGATCGAACCCCTGATCCGTGCACCATTGGTCAGTGTACCCACCATTGTGCTGTGTCCCTGTTACTGTGCTGACACATCAGTACGCCGCCTCATGGCCATCTGGGCGCGGCCCTAAGCTGCTCACAATGAACAGTTTGCCGCACACTGCCGCCCCAAAAAACAGTGCGCCGCTTCATGCCGCCAAGAATGAATAGTGCGCCGCCTGCTGCTGCTCAAAATTAACACTGCTCCGCCCTATGCCGTGCAAAAGTAAGATGCCCCCTAAAACACCTCTACCTATTAAAGGTAATGCCTCAGTCAGGCATTTACGTTGTGCACAAAGGGGGTTTGAACACATGGCCCCTGCACCATTGGTCGGTGTCCCCACCATTGTACCACAGCTCTGTTGATATTGTGGTAGGCGACGGCCTATGATCCATGCTAATTGAACTAAGCAGACAGGCCTAAGCAGCTTGACCTGAAACTGAAGCCTGTAGTTAGGCCCAGAGGAATGAAAACCCCCCTGAATGATGACACCATAGAATTGAAACTTAACTCAGTTTAACTGAACATAGCTAAGCAGAAACGAAACTTAGAAAATATAGAAAAACAAGTTTAATTGGTACTGATAAGGTGTGCTATGCTTCTATGGAATTAATTAACTCTGCAAAAAGCAAGGTTACAGTGCCCTGCTTCCCATATGTTTTAACAAGCTAAGCGACCTTGGAGGAGAGATGTAACAAGTTAGAGACACTGACCATTGTAATTGGGACTAGAAGGGGGGCAACCAGGTGCTGAGCCCAGACCAGGGTCCCGATTGGGTAGCCATATCAGTACCGGGACCAATAGATGGGTGAGAGGGGTTACTTGGACCAATGAAAGGTTTGCCTATGTCTAGAATGGAGAAGAACGCTATAAAAGTTGTTGTGTTGCTAGAAACCATTGCGCAGCCATTTTGAAATTGCTTATTGCGTGAGCCATGTGCACATTAAACTGGCTTTGATCCTTGAAACGACTCCTGGTTTTATTTATTGCATGCTTATCTGCTGCTACATTTCGTGTGTGTCCAACAGCGCGCCACGTGGCCTTCCGGGCCGCAAATGTGGACCCCGGCCATTAGCGCCTGGCGCACCAGTCAGGTTGCGTTCGACCCCATGTTTTATTTCCATGGCCTGAACCCCACACTCCGTATATGGCACAGGCACACCAACGCGGCCCCGCACAATCTCAGGGTGCACTAAACATACTCCATTGGTGCCATGTGTGACTGCTGAGATCAATGCACATACATATCTCCAACACCCTAACCCTTGGGTGTGCAAGTTGCGTGCATTTCCAATGTATAACATAACATCCACGCAGCCATGAGGAACGCAATAGCAACACAATGTCTGGAGCGCAGCCATGCGGAGTGCATGTGCGCGAGCCTCAATGCGCAAATGCGGAGGTTGCGTCGTCAGCGTCGTCACGTCCAGAAGGGCAGAAAACAAAATGGCTGCCAGAATGCGCAAACCTGCATTCAGCCACTGCGAACTTTGCCACCTGGCCGCATTGGTTGGGCCAAAGATGGAGAAGCTGTTCCCAGGGGCCGCCAGGGGAAAAGACACAGAAAAGGTCCAGAGGGCCTGGGAGAGAATCAAAAGGCGTTTCAATCGTGTGGCAGACAACCAAAGGGAGGTGAGTGCATTGCCACAGGTCATAATTACCATAGACACAGACAGGGTTGTTTGCAGCTGTCAATGGTGCTGTGTGTAGGTATTCCAGATCAGTAAAGTGTAGCTGGGGGACCCACATGCCAAGGTCTATATGTAATGAAAACAACTAAACCTTCTAAATTGAGCTTATACTAAATAGTGAAACCACCAAACATTCAAAAGAAAGGTCTATATGTAGCACATATGAGTGTTTTGCCATCTACCCAGGTGTTTAGGGACGTAGTCACAAAGGGCATGATGCCATCCTGGAGTCCTTGCTGCTGCTGTGCTACAAAACACTGTAACACACCTAGCCCATAGATCTGCCTGGGATGGGTCCAGAGACATCATGTGCAACTGGCCGTGTCCTGCATCCTCAGGGCTGCACACATTGGCCACCCTCAGGGGTTGTGAAACGTGCATCACATGGTCTGGCAGCCACCCTGGAGCTATGGGGTGTGTGCCAATGTTGGTCAGGGCAAAACCCCTATCACCAGGACCCTTGAGAGCCCATCAGAGTGGGTCCACCATCACCCTGGAGATATGGGGATGTCTACTAATGTTGTTTAACCCATCATCCCTGTCCCCAGGGGTACAGAGAACCCTTCAAAGTACACTCTCACCCACCCTGGAGATATGGGGATGTCTACTAATGTTGTTTAACCCATCATCCCTGTCCCCAGGAGTACAGAGAAGCCTTCAAAGTGGGCCCTCTGTCATCCTGGAGATATGGGGATGTCTACTAATGTTGTTTAACCCATCATCCCTGTCCCCAGGAGTACAGAGAACCCTTCAAAGTACACTCCCACCCACCCTGGAATTATGGGGATGTCTACTAATGTTGTTTAACCCATCATCCCTGTCCCCAGGAGTACAGAGAAGCCTTCAAAGTGGGCCCTCTGTCATCCTGGAGATATGGGGATGTCTACTAATGTTGTTTAACCCATCATCCCTGTCCCCAGGAGTACAGAGAAGCCTTCAAAGTGGGCCCTCTGTCATCCTGGAGATATGGGGATGTCTACTAATGTTGTTTAACCCATCATCCCTGTCCCCAGGGGTACAGAGAAGCCTTCAAAGTACACTCCCACCCACCCTGGAGTTATGGGGATGTCTACTAATGTTGTTTAACCCATCATCCCTGTCCCCAGGAGTACAGAGAAGCCTACAAAGTGGGCCCTCTGTCATCCTGGAGATATGGGGATGTCTACTAATGTTGTTTAACCCATCATCCCTGTCCCCAGGGGTACAGAGAACCCTTCAAAGTACACTCCCACCCACCCTGGAGATATGGGGATGTCTACTAATGTTGTTTAACCCATCATCCCTATCCCCAGGGGTACAGAGAACCCTTCAAAGTGGGCCCTCTATCACCCTGTGGATATGGGGCTGTTTGCCAATGTGGTTTAAACCATCCCCCCTATCACCAGGTGTACACGGAGCCCAGCTGGGTCGGGCAGCAAGCACCATGGGGATATGGTGCAGTATGCCTATGCTGTTGGAACCTGTCCCTCCATCACCAGGGGACCTGATAGCTGCCTAATTATTCCTGGGCAACACCCTGTTCTCAGTTTGTATCTTGCTGATGTGGTGCTGTAGGACACACCAGACCTAGGGGGGTGGGAAAGCAGACTGTGACGGAGGGTATGTCAGTCGGATATGTTTCTAGGCTATGGTGGTAGGTTGCACATCTCACACAGTCCTTGGGGTGCACGACAGTCGGCCTGTGAGAACGACAGCTGACGAGCACTCACATAGTGATGATCTCACACCTCCCACAGCCATTTCAACTCATGTGGAGACACTCACAGGGGTGCAATATTTGATCAGGCGCAGTCCAACAGGTATCCCATCCATACCGGACTCTGAATCGCACTGCACTGTGTTGACCAGGGAACCATGGATGGTCAAATAACACCTCCACAGGGCCCACACACAATGGGATCTTCTCCCATGCTCGCACAACTAGGGTGCCCCCACCAGTGGGGACCATGTTCCACACCTCCACGTCCAACACATACCTACATACCTGTATCAGCTGATAACCCTGAAAATAAGGGATTTGTCAACACATACACAACATTGCCCCCAGGGGATGTGACACCCTCGCACACACTCCCTGTCCCTCTCACACTCTCCCACCCCCTATACCCCACCCCTTTGTCTCCCTCTCTCCCCCACCATTGCAAACATGACGTGCCTAGGGTGATGATATGGGGTGGGGGGTGGGGAAGCCTGTAGGTGCTGGGCAATGCTGCTGGCTGGTGTCCCATATGATGATGCCTGCAGACCCCCGACAGGCTCCGTGGGTCCCGCCCTCACACTCATAGGCAGGCCTATGCACACATTTCCCAGGGATCACCTGTCACAAGTGTGTGACTGTGCAGGAAATACAGAACACACAGCAGGGCACAGGGAGCAGGGTGACAGTGGCCAACCATGAATATGGGTATGTTAACTATCCACCTGTGCAGAAGGGTAGGTAATGACCCCAAACAATGTTTGTTTATCAACAGGTGGAGGATCTGAGGAAGAAGGCGCGTGAACTACGGCAGTTCCATGGAGACTTCCTGGCGCGCTATAGCAGGGGGTCACAAACACCCAATGATGGTGAGACTGGACAGGCATGACTCTCAGTTTATAATGTCACATTGGCCCACCAACGTGTGTGTTTAATGCATCTGTAGATGTGTAACGTAACACTCATGTACGTTTTGATATGTCTGTTAACTTTCACAGGGGGAGAGGAAAGCAGCGGCGAGGGCCACACATCGGCCTACTCACTCCGGCGGCCCACCACCCACCGTGCAAGGGAGGTGGAGGTGGTGGTGGTGGAAAGCGAGACGGAGGTGGAAGAGGGATCCCAGATCGAGCTGGCGGAGGAGGAGACGGAGGAGGAGCAGCAGATGGGGGAGGGGGGGGAGGAGGAGAGGGAGGAGGAGCAATTGACGGTGGTGGGGGGTGACGAGATGGGAGAGGAGGAGAGGCCCCCACAGGCACACCCAGAGGGTGATGCTGCTGGCAGGAGGGCGGCTGCGGGTGAGGGGGGCAATGTGCAACCTGTGTGTGGGGGGGTGCTGGGTTGGGCAGAGAGGGTGGCTGAGAGTGTTTTGGGGAGAGGACAGGGTTGGGGGGGTGCGGGGGAACACAGCACAGCACAGGGCTACGTGGGCCCCCGTCAGACACTGCAGGTGGAAGCTGGGGATAGGCGTCGTCGCACAAACATGTCATCCACGGCCCACGGCATATTGCATGCACATGCCAGCACACAGACCACGGCCACCATTTGCCTATGTGCTGGCAGGTGCATGCATGATGTGCTGGGGGTAATTGATGATGTGTGGCGCGACGTACGCCTAGTCTTTCATGCACTGCAGTGTCTGACGGGGGCTGTCCGGCAGGTGTCCGCCGATGTTGCGCAGCTGCAATGTCGGCGGGCATCTGCCGAAGGGCGTCACAGGCACCTCTGAGAACACCTGTGATGTGCACATGTGCCCTGTGCTGTGCTGTGTTCCACGCACAAAATGGGGATGTTTGTGTGGTGGCATGTTGCCAATGTTTAAATGTTCTATAATAAACATTTGTTTTTGTTATGTGGAAACATGGTCATGTGTCTCCCTCAACCACCCACCATGGATGAATGCCTGGGATATGTCTGTGCATCTGGACAGGCTGTGGAGGCTGACATGGCTGGCAGACATGGACTGCTTACACATGCCGTCATGGGGCGTAAACGTGTGCAGTGGCTAAGGGCCAGGGAAGCCGCATGGGATGTTGAAGTGTGAGGGGGATCCCAGAAACAGCCATGCTGTTGGGTGGATTGAACTGCTAACAAATGTGTCAGCGGAGGGAGGAAGCCAACATAAGCATGCTACGCATGTCTGCCTGTGCCACATGCATGCCTTGGGGGGGGGGCCAGACATGTTCCCACTGTTGTCTTTGATATAGGCTATGACCACAAATATGGAACCAGGTATGCTGGCAGAGGGGGGGAGGGGGGTGATGCCGCTGACGACAGACCATGAGGTATGGGAACAGTACACCTGAGACAACATGGGTCAGTGTGTGTGAGGAGGACCCCTACAGCCAAGGGGCTGTGACTATGGACTGTGTAGGTGACACATAGCATGTCGTGCCGTCTGTTCTGCAACACCTGGTGGAGCAGCTAATGCGACAGCAAGGGTCTGCTGATCAGCGACACGACATGCATGTGGACACCACATAGGGGACCAAAGGGACACAAATTGCAATGACACGTATCATGTATGTTGTTCAAAACATTTATTTACACACCTAGGAACCACGGCGTGGCCTGCCCTTTCTGGCACGTCGCAAAACCCTACCCCCTTGTGCTGCACCCTCCCCCTCATCTTGTGCTTGTGGAGGTGGTGGCGGTGGTGGTGGCGGTGGTTGTGCATAACTCTGCAGTATGGCACGTATCCCCTCCAGGGCCACACACATTCTTTCAAGTGGCATGTCCCTGATATCCTGCCGCAAGTGGCAAATCTCCAGCGTGTTGGCATCGATAGACTGGCGCACAGCTGCCAATTCACGACAGATGCCTGTAGGGGGGAAGCAAGGGTGGTGTGTGATATACCTCCCAAGAAACACACAACAAGATGACTCATATAACACATGATTGTCATTGTGACTGTACAAACTATAGTATGCACGCGGATATGGTTATGAACACGCAATGTCAGAAAGGTGTATGTCAATGCCACACACAGCACATGGTTGATCTATGTGATGTGGGTGGCACACACAGGGATACACAGGTTGCCCACACCCCCCACGTGCTGCAGATATTGGAATAGGCCTGTGGACACATAGCACACACATGTCCATTGTGCAGTGTGGCGGAGCGTGTTCGATGGACAGCAAACACACCTGTGGATACGTCGTGATGCAGAGAGATAGAATGTGCACAGCCAACCCATGTGGGACCACATTTGGGGGGATACACACAGCATGGACAGGGTACAGGTGTAGCGCCATTGACTATGAGGGATGGGGTTGGCGCAGCAGGATCACATCCCGTACATGGGCAGGTCCACCAATGCCACATGTGTCTGACGGCAGAGGGGTCCACATACACCCAGTGGTTAAGGACCTGGGGTCAGATAACAGTGCATGTACACCTTGGTACACATGTGGAGGCTGCACAACGAGCATGGAGAGGACCAGATGGTGCAGCACAGGGTGACACAACGCAAAATGGCGACTACAGGGTCATGCTGAGCATGCAACAGCATGTGGTGAGCCCTCGGGAGGAGTGAGTCACAGAGATAGGGGGGGGCCCTCCCTTAATGTGTTTGGCAGCAGGGGTGCCACCTGTGAGCTGTCTAGTCCATCAGGACCCAGCATGGGGCACCAGATAACCTGTGTGATCCGGGGGGTTCATCACAAACCATGCATTGTGCACCTCAGTGTCACATATACATGAACGGGACATGTTGCGAGCCCTGTCTGTATGTCCACCAGCCTAACGTAATTGTGGACATACATGCTGCCTCCAGGGACCTGTAAGCCTCCCAAACCATGGGTACAGGATCCTAGACCGTGTCCTGTCTGTACATCGTGCTATATGTGTGTCTGATGTCATTCCAACTGAAAATGTCATGTGGTAGGAGTGGTCTACACCTGGTGATGCAGACCGTAGGGGATGGGGTCTGTGTGACGGTGCATGACATACATGTATGTTTATTTACTTTTTGTTTTTAATTATTTTAAAACGTTTATATACCGCGCTATTTGTTATCAGTGCGGTTTACATACAACAAGGGTGCACAGTCAGAAGCCTGTTCTGTGCTTACATTGTAACAGGAGTTTAAACTTGGAACATACATTGTAACAGGAGCATAAACCTGGAGCAACAGGGGAACTATAAACATATGTACAAAATATAATTAGATTTGGATTGTATATACAGGAGGTCTAAGGCGGGTTCAAGATACTTGTGACAGGGTGCGGTTTGTAGACATTGGCAGGTGGGTGAGATGAGGTGGGGTGGATGCATGAGCAAAGTGAAGTAGGAAGATGTGGTGTTTAATTGCCTTACGGAACTGCATAAGGCCTTTGATGGATCTAATTTCAGGTGGAAGTTCGTACCAACATTTTGGGGCATAGAAGGCGAATGTTCTTTTCTTGGGTCTAGGTATGTCATCTCTGATTCCCCATGGCCCATGTGACAGTTAACATGAGTAGTTACTGGGCCACGGCTGGGCTACAGTGATGAAGCTCAGTTGTGCAAGTGCTATGCTATTCGTGGGGTATTGTCACACAACATGATGCAGCTGAAACTGCATACCTAGTAGGTCTGCATCCGTAGGTGTACACTCACCCTAGGCTCAATGTTCCCTCTAATTGTCTGTAGGCTGTGTGCGCATAACATATCAGCTGTGCAGCTTTTGAAGCAAGGTTCAATTTTTGTGCGCCACATAACGACACTCGGAGTTATATACTTTAAGATTTGACTACACGTCAGAATACAGTATGTACACCACATTGATTTTAATTAAATGAAATGAAAATGGACAATTACTAAATGAAGCGGAATATGTCTAGTAATTACAATCACAACTTTTAACTTTTAAGACGACTATGTTGTTTTCTATCAGAATCAGAACCATAATTTTTGTGCGCTCTGCTGTAAAGTATGTGCGCTCACTTGGCGAGGTGTGTGCGCGTGCACACGCGCACAGCTTAGAGGGAACAGTGCCTAGGCTGTTATGGTGTGTGTCACATTAACATCCGCTAACATACGTCGTAACATTGCTTGTTGGGCAAATGTATCCCGTCTACTGGAGACACACATGTGACAGCTTTGGACGGTATTTTGTCACATCCAGCACAGACACACCCCACACAGAGAGTAGTGGGTTGTGCGTTGTGCCTGTCACGTTCCATTTTTACCAGTGGTCCCTCTCAGCTGTGCACATGTGTGTGCGCACACGACTTGCCGAGCAATCACACTACTGTATGACATAGCCCACGGAGAGAAGGTATGTGAGTCAGCTCAACAGCAACAACTACGTGCTCAGATGTCTAGATGTGTGTGTAGGTATGGTTTGCACAGGTTCTACCATAGTTTGTACTGCATGCAATGTGCTGCACATACTGCATCCGGACATGTACTCCACAGGTAGGTTGTGTACACCCCATTGCCTCTCTGTGGTGTGTAACACATTAACATTAATGCCATGGGATGCACAGCTGATATCTAATGGGCACACAGCATACAGAACATTGGGGGTGACATTGCTTCTCACCCACCTTCTGCATCCTGCCGTGAGGATGTTGCATGGGCTCTGAGCTCCCCCATGAGGTCATCCTCGACCACATCATCCTGCTGTGGTGGTAGGCCGGTACCTGTTCGACTAGACACCATTGGTGGGTAGGTGCTCATCTGTGGCTGCAGGGGACTCTCCCCGGAACATGGCCGTGCCACCGACATTACAGGCTCCGCCTCCTCCTCCTCCCCCTCCAGGATGTGAGGGACGGCCACATCATCCCCCTCCTCCGCACCCTCCTCGTCCACCGCACCCTCCTCAGCATGTGTCAGCATGGTGCTGTAGTCACCTGTATTGTGGGCAAACACAGATAGCACACATATGTTTACGCACTACAGCTATGTACACGTGTGTGCTGCAGACAACACATACCTGATGGTGTGGGGACCCAGCATGTGTGCTGCATACAGGGCCCCCTACACACCCCCATACCTGTCTGTAGCCAACATGTACCTGCCCCAGGGGAACAGGTGTGTGTTTTAGGTCCGCACACCTAGTTTGTTTCCCATGCCTCAGCTACAGCTATAATTGTGCAGTGATCCCCCATGCCGTCTGTCACCCCATCTGGCCAACATCTGTCCACTCACGGCTGCTCCTTTCTCACACTTCCACCTGTATTTTCTACCCCCTGTTTGATTGTGCATGCCATTGAGCAGGCCATATGTCCCTGGGACATACTGTGAGCATACTGCTACATGTGTCTGGCAGTGACCTACTGTGCATCGAGCAGCTAATGTAAAGCATCTTGTGCCCATTGACAGGCACATGTATCAATGTGCGTATGGTATGTCACATAAACATGCACCCCTCACAGGCCAATGCTATATTACAGGGGATGAGGAGCACTGTTGGGGGGGGGGTAGGTAAGGGCCTGGTACACGTGGAGATGTTTGTGACAGGTCAGGGGACTGAGGGGATGAGGGACACATGTTGAATGTGTCCCTGCAGCATGGCAGGCAAACAGTGTGACGCCAGACAATACAAAGACGTGTGGAGCTCTGAGGGACAGACACATATTATCTTTAGAGACATATGTCATTGTCCCAACACAGGCCATGTTTCCGTGACTTCCACAGGGGCAGAGGGTCGACAACACATCTGCCGTTATCGCATCCGCAACCGTGTATTACTACACCTTGCCAATGCATTGTCATATGCCGGCGACAGGGAAGGTCCCCATACAGTATGCTGTTCTTGGGGGACTGCTGTAATGCCAGGCGTACATACAATGCTGTGGAGACCGCTTTTACCGTCATTCACTGTGCTATCCACATCCTTTACAACAACGTCACATATGTCCACATCTTTTCTACCTTGCTCAGATGTACGTGTGCGGTGAAGGAGGGTGATAGCACAGTTATAGATTTAACGCATTATGTGATCTGCATTGCCTCTACGCCTGCCATATCTTCAGTCTCCAACTGCTCCATGATGTAGGTGAACCGTTCCGTTCGACCGCTGTTAAAGGTTTGTGGCCAGGGTGTAGGTGTACATGTATGAATGAGGTGGAGGAGCACTTGTCAGGGGCACGTACTGCCCCTGCGGCTGCCAGCACAACCAAGCATATGTTGGGTACGTGGCATTTGTGTTTGCCACAACTATGTAGTTGTCCTACAGGTCTCCCAGAGTCTTTGTATTGGCTTGATGTTACCTTTGGGGTGCGCGTGTGTGTTTGTGTTGGACAGGAGTGTGCAGGGGTACAGCACAGACCTCTGACACCAGCATGGGTACATGATGGGGCTTGGTAGAGATTTATGGGGGTGCATGTGCAAATGTCTGCCATCTACACAATGGCTATTTCACCAAGGTATGGAGAGGTGAAATATATGCGTAGCATACGTACCTGCATGCGGATCTGCTGTATCCAGGGCCACAGGAAGGCCATATGTGTATATTGGCCCAAGCCTGTCTGCAAGCTGCTGCTCTAGGGGCGTGAGCATGGATGGTAGGGGGCCCCCTCCACCTGTGCCACTGGCATGCTGTCGTTCTGCACACAGGTGCTGGCGCACCCCTCTTTTGATATCAGAATACCTCTTCTTTAGACAGTCAATGTCTCGCAGAGGGCCTCCTACCTCGGCAACTGCTCTGCGTATCTCCTCCCACACCGCATTATGGCCTGCTGTACTTGTGCGGCTGCTCTGCCTCCCAAACAGAGCCTCATAGTTCTCGAGGACCGTAGCGAGGAGGTTGTGGTTCTCAGAATCTGAGAACCGTGTGGCCCTCCTCCTCTGGGTCTCAGGTACAGGGGCCCTTTTCCTCTTCCCAGTGTGGCGGCTGGGTGCAGCCTGGCCCTGTGTTGATGGCCCTGCTTCTGGCTCAGCCGCCATAGCCCCTGCCTCCTGCGCAACTGGTTGCCGCACCTCCTGCACTCCCTCACCCTCCCTTTCCCTCATCCTTTCTCTGTCACTCTCTCTATCACTCCCTCTATCCCTCTCTCTCTCCCTCTCTCTCTCCCTCTCTCCCACCCTCCCTCTATCCCTCTCAATGTCCCTCTCTCTCTCCCTCACTCTCACTCTCACCCTCACCGTGCCACTTCCACTCTCCCTATGGCTCTCACTCTCCCCCTGCCGCTCCATCGCCCTCCTCTCCCCACTCCCCTGGCCACACGCAACCTCACCTCACCTCACCCCTTCTCCCTCTCCTACGCCACACACGTCACAGACAAAACAGATATGAGCACAATACTACAAACACAACACAATAAACTGAACAGTACACACCACAATACAGAGACAATTGACGACAATCCACTACACTGACACCTGCTCCAATACCTCCTGCTCTCACACTTCGCTATCCTACCTCTCACTCCTCACTCATCCCTCAACGTGCAACAGGCGCGCAGGGTGATTTATACGTTTTAGACGGTTACCTACATTGCGCATGTGCAACTGTGCGACGGCGATGCTTGTGCGCGGCGCGTATGTGACATTGCGCATGGGCGTGCGTTGGTGGATGTGTGTGTGCGCGATACGCATGTGCAGCTGTTAGCGCATGTGCGTTTGAGTGCGTGTGACGTCACGCACAGGTGACGCATACGCACAGGCAACGCATACGCCCATGCGTAACGAGTTGCACATGTGCGCCGCCCACAGACAGACGCCCATGCGTAAGGGGTTGCACATGCGCGCAACACACACACAGACGCAAATTAGGGCATTGCTGCACATGCGCGCCGCGCACGGCCATAACCGCGCATGCGCAAGGTACGTACAACATAACCTGGATAAATATGATTGCAGATTGGGTCCACATTGAGGGTTGTTTCGTAGGCGCGGTGTATGTTGGTTGTGAGTTACAGGGAGAGAAAGGCAGCTGTAGTGTATTGGATTCTGTGTGTCTGTATGGTATTGTTCTGTATTTCTCCGTTTACTGTGCTGTATTGTGTGGATCTAGTCTTGTGTGGTGTCTGCTGTAGTTGTGCTGTACGTTGCATTGTATTGTGCTGTTTTGTGTGTCTCCTTTCATGTGTGGGTTGTAAGGTGTCCAGTGTTTAGGCAGGTGTGGGTGTGTTTTTGTGTGTGTGTTTGTGTGTGTCTGTAGTTCATGGCGGCTGTTTATGTTGCTGCATGTGCCCTGAGACGTGGGCGGATGCTGTGGTTGCAGGACAGGGGAGATGGTGCCCATGGGGCTGAGGCACAGGGCATGGGTGTAGACCCGCAGCAACTCAGACCTGCAGCTGTGGGGGTGGTCCACACAGGTGCGGTGCGTGGACGACGCAGACGGCGTGCTGAGGTGCAGGCTCGGCAGCCTCGCCTCTACAGGCCCAGAGCCCAGCTCCAGGGCATGCGTGAGGACCTGGTCATCTCCCTGTACCGACTGAGCACAAGGGCTATTCGGGAGCTCTATGAGGATCTGCGACCTGACCTCGAGCCCCTGACTGATCGGTCACATGCCATACCAGGTTTAGTCAAGCTCCTTGCTGCCTTACATTTCTTTGCCTCTGGCTGTTTCCAGTCATCTGTGGCTGCAGTGGGTGGCATGAGCCGCCCCACCTTCTCACGCTGTCTCCACCAAGTACTGCGTGCCATGGTCAGCCGGGTGGGGAATTACATAGCCGTTCCTCACATTGGGCAACAGTGGGGGACCCTGAACCAGGCCTTTGAGGCGTTAGCTGGGATACCACACGTGATGGGAGCTATTGATTGCACACATGTTGCCCTGGTCCCGCCTAGAGACAGGGAGGTGGTGTTCCGCAACCGCAAACACTACCATTCCCTGAATGTTCAGGTTGTATGTGATGCTAATCTGCATATTCTGAATGTGGTCCCGCGGTTTGCAGGGTCCACCCATGACTCCTATATCCTGCATCACTCAGCACTGTTCAGGCAATTTGAGGAGGGACAATATGGGGACTGTATATTGCTGGGTGAGTATTTCCATCTAACCTATTATGTGCTGCATATATGTATTGGTTTATGTAACATCTGTTATATAGGGCGCTGTTTGCCAGCTTTGCATTTGAAAACGTACCTCACGTTCAAAAGACATATGACTGTTATGTGTTTACATTGTTACAGGAGTGTATATGTGGATTAACAGGGGACCTAATTTGAATTGAGACATCAGGATTGTGATACGGTTTGATCATACCCTGCTCATGTTGTTCTGGAAACTAAGCTCAGGTGCAGATGTGTGTCCTGTTGGTGGATTGGTACTAGTGTGTGTGTGTGACATCTGCCCACATGAGGGGGGGGGGAAGGTTGCTGCCCATCACACACACCTGTGATGGCGGCTCATTTTCTGGTCCTTTTGTTATTTCATGTAACGTTTATGTTCTGGACAATCCATACACCTAACCCTTGTCATGTGTGTGTGAGGTCCACACACTCACTCAGTACTGGGTTGTCACCCCGGAGGTCGCGTATATACTGGGGGGGGGGGGGCTACATATGATGGGTTTCCCTGACCTTAGCAACTGCGAGTACAGTTTTGCATATGGATGGTCATGCATTTGGCCTGTTTCACCGCAGGAGAGATACCTTTGGCCACTGCAGATGTGTGGGACATAGGCGACGTTGTATGTGCTGATCCTAATGTTGTTGAGCATTGTGGACAGGTGACAGCAGGGGCAAGGGACTACATGGGTGAATACAGAGAGGTATTGGTCGCACATACCCAGGTAGGTACTCTGCCTCTGTCCATGTGATTGGTGCAAGCTCATGTGGGCTACGGTGTGCACTTCTGTGGTCCACAGTTTAAAAAGGCTCTGAACATGATGGAGACAGTGCAGAGGGTGGCTACTGAAAGGATAGGTGATTAGCAGGAACCAGCATATGGAGTCAATATGCTCATTTTTGAGATGTGGACCTTGGAGGACAGGGGGTATAGCGGTGATATGGTTGTGACCTTGTCAGACCTCCCTGGCATACATGGTCTGGGTGCGAGGCTCCATCGGATTACATCACAGTTTTGGGTTGTGTACATTGCTGACATATTCTTTGAACAGGTGATATGTGTATTGGTGGTATAGTCTAACGTTGGAGGTGGTCGAGATGAGGACAGGAACTGCAGTACAATACGCATGTGCCACACATAGAGGATTTCTATAGGTACAACTGGGACTGGTTTTTTTATGGCAGTATGTACAGGCTCCATAGGCCATGTTTACCATTTATATCAACATATGTATATGTTTCACAAATGCATAGTTGGTGTGTCATATATGTCTGTCAGGATGTGTTCTGCATTTGTTTCGCACGTCCATACCTGTGTAAATGAGAGGTAACATGCACTCATGCATTGACATGCAACATTTCTTTCTGCAGGTGATGCAGGGTATGGGTGTCGCCCCTGGCTGCTGACCCCTGTGCGTCATCCATGGACACATGCAGAGCGGAGGTACAATGAGGCCCACGCCTCCAGCCGCTCTGTCATAGAGCGCACCTTTGGCGTGTTGAAAAGTCGCTTCAGGTGTCTGGATAGGACAGGCGGGGCCTTACAATATAGACCTATGACTGTGGCAGAGATTATCATTGCCTGTTGCATCCTGCACAACATTGCTCTCAGGCACAATATTCCTGCAGAGATTAATGAGGATCTGGATGATGATCCACCATGCCCCCCTGTACGTGCCAGTGGTGACACACAAGAGGGCACAGCGGTCAGGCGGAGGTTGATTGCAGAGATCTTCTCTGGTACGTATTGCATATATTCCCACATAAATGTGCTGTTCTGTGTGTGTGATGGTCATAAAGGTTTTTGTGTCGGAACATATCACCTTCAGGTGCAACACTGCATTGTCATTCAACTTAACATCCCACGGTCACATATAGCCATGTGTGTGTGACCAACAATGTGGCCGCGGCACAACAGCAGCTGTTGGTGTATTATGTGTGTGGGTGTTGCTACACCTTTCAGATACTTTGTGGGTCACATTCCCAGTTAGTTGGTGGTGGTGATAGCAGTTGCTGTGAAAAGAAGAGTTCGTTGGTTTCATGGTCGGGATGGAGCACGGTGGCAGGCATATGTTGCGGTAGTCACAGTGGGAGGGATGACCCTGTTTGTGGACAGTTCCCCTGCGGGGTATTTGTTTATATTGTACACCTTTTGTCCACTTGTGTGGGTGTTATGCTTGTGTGAGCTGGCTATGTGTGTATGTTGGCTAGGTGTGGTGACACATGTCATACATAGCACAGAGCACATGCTTATGACTGCTTTCCAATGATGTTATTAATTATGTGCGACGGTTGTTAATGCAACCCCACAGTGTGCCCTGATGTATACCTTATCACGTAGCCTTGACATGGATGTGTGGCAGGAGGGGACCTGCGCTGTGTGCAGCCAGGAGGCCATATCATTGATAGAAGCTGTATTGTGGAGTGGCCAGTCAGTGCATTGTTGCATATGTACACACATACAGAGGTGATGGACGTCAGATCAGCAAAGGGTGGGTTACAGTAGCCAAGTGGTACGCTGCATGTGTGTGTATATTCAGTTTAGAGGTTGTCCATGAGGAACATGGCATGTGTAGCCGATGCTATCTCAACATATGCCACATTGCTGGATGTGTCATCCAGACTCTGGGATTTGTATGCAGAGGATATGGTAAGGGCTGTTATTGTAGCTGACTTTGAATGGAGGTTTGGACATGTTCCTGCAGGACAGGTTAAGAGACCACTATAGAAGAAGGTACCCCGGATAATCGGGTCTTGACACAGTACAGGTATTGTGGGACCTGTGTCTTTTGGGGATACAGCTAGGTACGTATGACCTAGATTGGCCACTGTTGGATACAGGATACTGTGATGTCTGCTGCTCGGAAAAACCCAGTATGACGTTATGGCATATCTTACATGCTGTGGATGTGTGTAGGGCAGGAAAGCACAGTCCACATCAGCAAGTACCTTACGGACCTTGCAAGGGATGTTACGTCCACATACACACAGACACCTAGATGACAGTTATTTGGTTATGGTGCACATATAGGCCATCCATGGTTTGACATTCGCACTCTCACACAGTGGGATGACATGCAGCCATTATGGTCAGGTCACAGGCAGACATGGGGGTGTGGTTTTACAGACGTGGCGCTGACATTGCCATCTATTTGAGCGCATCATCAGCACACAGCTGTCAATAATATTTGGGGTGTGCGAGGTACACTGCAGGATATGTCTTTGGCCAATGGATACAGGAGGTGTTACTGCATATCTCCACTTGTTACAGCAATGTACAGTGGGGTAACATAGAACAGTGGAAGGGCAGTACACACGGAGAGGGGGTATTGGTGGCAACATGGGGGAGACAGCCTGATATTGTGACCTTGGGATGGGCCATAGACATGGGGGAGCAAACACACCTATCTTGGACCAGTGTGTACAACAACAGAGTGGTAAGGGAGATGACAGGGGGATTGGGGTTACCTTTATATAGCAACGGACACTTCCGTGCTGCCTCTCCCATGTCACAGTTCCGTACAGTGTGATAGTGCACAGCCAGTCCATAGGTCATGTTGTGGGTGTGACAGCTGGGGGACAGAGAGGTGCAGTGTGTGTTTCACACCTTGGACATGAAATATGTTTGTTTCTCTTGTGTTTTCCACGACACAGGACATACTTTGTGAGGAAGCTGTTTCTGTGGTGCAGTGCCACCTGACTGGACAGCAGCCACGATGCTGAGGTCCGGGGTAGTTGGATCTACAGCTACATTGTGCCTGCAGTCATGGGCATTAATTGTAGTTTGGTATGTGTCATTATGTGCTGATGTTGTGGTGGTTTTATTTCCTTAGGCCTCCCTTACCATATATCTTGCTGTTGTCAGACATATCCCTATGTGTTTGTGTACAGTATGTCTTCTGCAAAACTGTTTATGGCATTTGTACGACATAGCTACATGTGTATGTGTTTTCGTCTGACTTACAGGAAAATGCACTTGCTGCCTCCCCAACACTGTTATCTCAGCCATCACCGGGGTATCAGGGCAGGTCACTGCGCCTTTATGTCCACAAGTTGCCAGTTGTGCACATACATGCCATGTATCACAGCTGTCCCGCAGACCGACGCATACTGTGTGGGTGCATGTTTATGCGTTGACTGTGTGCTGATGCAGTGTCCAGTCATGGTACATTATCATGTGCTGTGAGGGGTGGGAGCACCTGGGGGGCAGTGGTGACTGTGCTACCTGTACCGTAGTGCTGTTTACATTGTCAACATTCTCAACATGTGGTGTGCGTTGTGAGCATACTGTGTATTGTGTTCTGAGGGACCACTGTTGAGCAACCTTTTTTTATTTCAGGTATCGGCATGATGTGGACATGCATCAACAGTGACTTGACATGGTGATTCTACCTGTTTGGCTGACATTGTCTCCCTTCACTGTGACCTGATGTGGCTGTGGAGTCGCTCAAGGGATCGATGACGTACACATAATGCACACACAGGGTATGTTGGACCTTTGTTATTTGGGGGTACATGTGGCTGTACCTGTTGATGAGTACTGTTTGTATCATGTTCATGTCATGGTGCCTGTCTATGCACACGAACAGATGCATATAGTGTGTAGCAGTGTGACATGGATATGGACATGCCCATATCCATGTGACACCCATTCTGCATTGACATTTGATGTGTCAACAATATGCATATTATTTCATGTTCATATTATGTCATGTTTGCCTTTTCATCCGTTTCATCTGTATTTTCACAGGTGCGACTCTCTGCAATTTGTGTTGTTTGTACAAGGTGTCCAACACGACCATACGTATCCTCTCCTGACACAGGACAGAAGGCATCCCGGACACATTTCCACAGTGCATCTGGCGTCGCCATCACACACCTTTTGGGGAACAGACCACCATGGAATTGTTTCTGGGGAATGGTGCCATTGGATGTTTGACTTATGCGAGTGGAACACATGCCTGTGATGGACAGTATTGCTTTTGGACCGCTGCTTTGGCCATGACGGACCTGTACACCACACTGTTTCTGCCATTCTGGGGCTGGGGGTCCTGCGCATTGCAGGGGACACAGATGAACTTTCACGGACTGTGGATATTGGAATGTGACACTTGGCTATGCAAGCCCAGGGTTGCATGGAGACGTTTGACCTCACCTGTTGGATTACAGATACACCTTGCTTTTTGGACGCTGGGTGTAGCAGGGACTGACATTGTCAGTGTATGTTGTACATTCCTCCCCAGTTGTGTAGTTGTTGTGGGTTGGCCATGTGTGTGACATGGCACCCAGGATACGGTCATCTGTTAGTTTCAACACGAGCATACAGCCATGTTAGTGGCATGGGGGTGACGATGGAGCGGTCATATTATCTATGTCCACCTGCCCTCCACCTGAACATGATACCGTTTTTTCCCACACCAACCCTTTCATGCCCAACAACATCATTGATTGATGTTTGCAATGGGCAAGGGTGTTTACATGTATGAGTGGCATCACTGTATCATGTTGGTATACGGATGGTGCTTGTGGTTCTGACTGCTTATGTTTGTGAACCACAGCATGTGGACCTATGGCTTTTGTGTAGTTCACTGTAGGATGTTTGGCCATCATGTCCATCTTAACATGCTGGTCATTGTGTTTGCTTACTGCACAGACGTGACACTCTGCATGTATGTACACACCTTACATTGCACATCGGTACGGTCCTGTTGATCCGCCGCGGTAATGACACTCTCATTGCGCCAGTATATTTGGTGTGTGGCATTGTGGGTGTCCATTGCCCTCCTTCAATTGTGCATTCCATGTACCGTGTTATATGTGTCACACACTGTCTAACCCACAAACACTGGAAGGGGCACTCCTGAATGGTGTTATCTCTGGAGCTTTCTGCAGGTTGTTTTGTTTGTATTCGCTCGGGGTTCATGTGCCTCTGAGACCTGTTAGCATATGATCATTGTGCTGGTGATGATTGCTGTGATCTACATTATCGCATTTCTGATTCCTAGATCAGGCATTAGGTGAGAGGTTGCACATTACGTTTCAGGAGTTATTTTCACTTGACAAACATATGATGTTTTCATTTGTGAGCCTCCTGTGTTGCCTGATGGCTATGTTGCGAGGGACAGGTGATGTGTTTTGGGTCCTAATCCAGCAACGCCTATGGTTTTCATGCACTCATATGTGCGTGACACATTTGAGGGATGCAGCAGCAGGTGGGGGGTGGGGACCTGATGGCCAGTGCATAGCGTGCACCTGTTGCACATTATATCTCGTGCCCTTCACTACAGTCAATGAAGTGACCTTTTCTGTGGGATGTGGGTTGGTGCCATGCTAAATGTGTTTCTGTCTCTCACCAGGGCTGCACTCACCTTGATATTATGATAACACGGTCTACAGTGTCTGTGAGGGGTGACCCAAATAAAGATATGTATTTGACACACATCTGTCTCTTTTGCTCCTTGATCATGGTGACACACATGCAATGCAATGTGTGCCTTCGAGTCGGTCCTGACCTGACTCCCTGTGACCGTGAAACTCCAGGGTGTTCTGGTCAATGTCAGTTTTCTGGTCATTCGTCCACGGTAATGGGGGGTTACGTGACATGCCCAAGGCCACAAGGAGTGCTAGTGTGAATCGGGCCCTGGTTACTTGATATCCACAACAGGTTTATGACCAGTAGGCTACTCCTCCACTCTTTGAGCACATGTGCCCTTCTATAGACTGGTTGGGGCCTGTCCATGGCCCACCTGTGCTCACATCCTTGTAGAGTGACAGGTGTGTATATGTCACCCATTTGCAACATCAGTGGGTTTGACAGGTTCCCACATAGACCCTCCCTTTGGACTATTTGTTCTGCCTTGTACTCAGTGTGCTGTTTGTGGTAGTGGTTAGAGGCATGTGTTTTAACCACAGTAGTGTGCAGGTTTGATCCCCACATGTGGTTGTTCTGTTGTTTTTCTGTTGTGCTACCTGGACCATTTGGTACCAGCAGGTTCATCAACTCTACACAACACCCTTCCCTCTCTTCACTGTACAGCAAGGTGTGCACTCTGGGCTGTTTAGCATCAGATGTTATCAGTCACATATGTCTCTTTCTTTATGGTGTTTACATGGCAGTGCACCTGGGGGTTTGGCTGTGGTTCAGCTGGGGTGTGGTACACCTGTTTTCATGTTGTGTTCTCTCCTGTCCTGTCCCAGATTGGTACCCATCTCCAGCGAGCATCCTCTGATGCCCTCAGGATTTGGTTTCCTTCCGCTTTCGCATGCTGTATGCACTGCATAACATTTCATTGTGTGTGTGTGCATGTGTCCCTGGTCCCACATACAGACTAGTTCTGATCTGTACTCAGATGACCTGCATGTCCATTTGGTCATGATTACTGTTGGGGGTTTGCATGTCCTGGCAGCCAGCATGCGTCTTGTGTGATGGGCTTCAGTATTTCTGTATGCAGACTCTGCTAATGCACTGATGTTGGTGGTGTGGCCTACCAGTTGTTTCATTGGCATTTGTGGTGGTGGTCATAGGTTTGATTCCTCTCTGTTCTCTTTGATGTGTAATGCTTTGTCCTGCATAGGTGGTTTCGATTTGTATGACAGTCATATATGTGCAGATTTGGGCTGCGAGAACATTGTACCCTCATCTGAGATGGGAATCATCCTTCTGCCCATCTTATGTCTCCCAGCTTTTTGGCCATCGTATCCTGACGTGGATGCTGCTACACCACGTCCTGCACTCCTACACATTCCTGCATTTCATCTCTCCCTGGTTGCCTCTCGTGTGTGTGCTCTGCATAACACTGCTACTCCACTGTCATCCTGACATTTCATCTATCCTGCCATTTCAGCCTCCTTCGCTGCACACATCTTACCATCCTATGTACAAACACTGACATTATAGCATGGTACATTACCATCACTCTGTGCATAGCTACAGTTGGCCCCGATCACAAAACCAAACAGTCACAGCACTTATTTAACCACAGCTGTCTCCTTCTTACTAGCATCCTTGCTAATTTGTGTAAATCGTATGGGTATGTTATCTTGTTCCCCAATCATATATTCCATGTACATAGTTTTCCCATGTTATTCCAGGTATATGTTCCTGTTATATGTAACAACAACCAGCCTGTTGTTCAGGTCTTTCTTTTGTTCTCTGTAAACCACGCTCCTACCACATAGTGACATGGACATAAATAAACATAACTAAATAACTGGATATATATGTGTGTCCATTTCTCTAGCAGCCACATGGCCTGGGGCTGAGTTGTGTAGTACAGCAGCTTTGATCTACATCCTTCTATTACCTCTGCATTGTCTTTCCTTTCAGCTCTGTGCAGTGTTTGGGTTACATGTGCGTTTGGCAAATACCTCTGTTGCCCCTCACATTGTGGGATGTTACTGCTCCTAGCAAATGTTTTTGGGTTCACCTATACATCCTTGGGGCATCTTATGTCACACCTTCGTGTTTCAGGCAGCTTATGAGATACCAACTATGGTGCCCTGGAGTTGCCACCCTTTCCACATGGCCGCTGGGTAAACATTATAACTCGCCTTTGCTGACATGGTTGTTTCTGATGTTCGTTCTGTTGCACCGTGGAGGGTTGCATAAATGTATGGCACTAGGAAGGCCTTCTTTTTAGATGGCAAACACAGATTGCTGTTCAGTTGCATGCAGGGAACATACGTACCTCAGCCAACCTTATTCACTGCTGATGTTAACCCATGACCCGCACCATCAGTCAATCTCCTGACCATTGTGCTGCACTGCTGTTTCCTTCTTGCACGTGTGCACACCTACGTAGGATTTCCATGCGTTACAATGCACAGTGCTGCCAGCACAAACAGTGCTCGTACCTTGCCCTGCCTCATACGGCACCCTATAAAGCGGCATATAGGCAACATTGTAGGGTGCCTGGTGGGACAAGTGCACTTTATAATGTACCCTCTAGGGTACCTTGTAGGGCACCTTATGCAGCCCCTTATATTACAGTGCTTTGAGAGTGCATTTGCTCACAGCAGTCACTACAATAAAAGCTTAACATGCCTCCTTCAGCTTTATTCATCATGACAGATAATGGCTCAGCAAGACCTTACTCATTGGACACTGTGGGGGATCGAACCCCTGATGCATGCATCATT